>JACEFZ010019520.1:145000-170000 GCA_014155875.1 Cepaea nemoralis
ACGTCACTAAATAGGCTCAAATAAAACCAGTTCTAGGGTTGCAGAAACAATCCAGCAAATGTGAATGGAGCATCAACGGAACAGCAATGAAAGAGTCGAAGAGCTCCAAACTAGTTGATGAGGCCAAGTTTATGTGCCCACATTGTCGTGCTGCATGATCAATCATATAATTCAAAATTCATAATAGATTTCAACCGTGTCTGGGATTTTCAGACGGGACGGTCATATAATATTAAATACGAATAAACAACTGTTGACTGTGCCAGTCACTGACAACTATCAAGTTCGTATCGCAGTCTTTCTGTCCTCTGTAAGGTTGCCAATGTGTCCGTCTACTGTAACAATCTAAGTCTCGTTCTTGTATTCCGCATCTGTCCCAAAATATTTACCTTAATATGTAAGATGCCATCTTATTCTGGTTCTCTTTGCTAATATGTGTTGGCCATGAATACGGTTGTCCTGCCAGTCAATATCTTTCTAAGTTCCAGACAATTTAAACGTGCTGCTTCTCTGGTGGAGCTCTGTGATCCGAATCTCTTGTTGTTATTGACAAACATTCTGACGTGATCTCCGTTCTACGCCAAGCGCCTAGTTTTATGTACGTTTTGGTTCGAGAGTTTTGCTCCCTCTTTCTTGTGCGTCATGTGCTCTGCGCTACTACCTGGCAAATATGTGCTAATTGGTAGACTGTTTTCACTGTTTGTTTAACTAGCGCTTGAACATGGGAATTAAAGGTTAGGTTTCTATCAGTGATGAAGCTTAATACTTTGTGTTCAGTTACAATTTCTACTGACATGTTATTGATGTGCAGTTGAAGCGATCTGTGTGAGTTTAGAGTCTGAAGTCTTTATCTGGTTGTTAATAGCATGGATTTTGTTTTAGTGATGTTAATTTGCATACGATTTCATAGCTCCACCTAAGAAAATTATTTAATTCTTGTTGCTATGAAGACTCCAGAAAATTACAGTTTTCAGCGTTTGTATACAGTTGTCTGCAGAGAGAGAGAGAGAACGAACGAACGAACAGACTTTATTTTCAAAGGGTAACAAATTGGGCACGCAGGCCCGTCTTACATTCGGCCCTTCCAATCACTCATCTTTCTTTCATGAAGAGTGCATAGGAAAAAAACATTGTCACATGAATTTTGTAAACATAAACAATGCATATTACTATGTTATAAGACACATCCACCACCCACCCACACATCCCCCATTCACTCCAACTCCCCCACCCAACCACACACACATACAATACATTCCCCCACCCATCCACCACATCCCTACACATCTCCCCACCCACACACACCTCTCATCCACCACACATCCCATCCACCCACACCCCAAGCACACATACATTCAATAACCCACACATCCCCACCTACACACATCTCCCCACCCACTCACATATCCTTTACCCGTCCCATTTCCCACCAACAATCACTCACCCAATATCCTTCCTCCACCCACACACCTCCAACCACACACACATTCCTCAGCCACACACACATCTTCCCGTCAACTCACATATTCCGCACCTACCCACACACAAATTCCGCACTCACCCACATAATCTCCCATCTCCCCCAGCCCACTCACTTATCCCGAGCCCACACCTACAAACATCCCCCACCATCTCCTAACCTGCACACACTCACCCACCCACATATCCTCTACCCACCCACACATCCTCTACCCACCTATCCCCCAACCAAACATCCCTTAACCACACACTCTTACTCATATACAATCACCCACCCACACATCCTCTACCCAACCACACATCCTTCACCCAACCACACATCCTCCATCCACCCATTCCCCCAGCCACACATCCCTTAACCACACACCCTTACCCATATACACACACATCCCCACCCACGCACAATCTCCCCACCCATACAAACATCCCTCACACACAAATTTGAGAGAGAGAGAGAGAGAGAGAGAGAGAGAGAGAGAAGAGAGAGAGAGAGAGAGATAGAGAGCGTAAGAGAGTGAATAAGAGAGAGTTAGAGAGAGAGTGAACGAGAGGGAAACTGGGTAAGAGAGAGGTAGAGAGTGAGAGAGTGATTGAGAAAGAAAGAGAGACGGAGTGATTGAGAGAGCGTGACAGAGAGAGAGAAAGAGAGGACAGAGAGAGAAATTTTTTTTAACCATCGCATGTGTTCATTTATCTTACTAATTGCTTTCAGCTGTTCTCATCCATTTTATGTCTGCCGTTTATGTTTGTTTACTTCCATGTTCGCCAGCTGTTTGTCTTTTATTTTGCTCTGCTAATTACTAGGCCTTGTGAGACTTCAAGAAAAGAAAGACATTTATTTAGCTGAATTTATTGTAACTGTTTGCTTCAGGTGACTACTATGTTGTGACATTATTTATTTGTAGCAGACTTCTACAATTCTCCATTTCAATTTTATGGATGTAATTCGTCTTTCTTCGTAATCCCGTATATCCATTTGAGGAACGAAACCTGCGCGAGAATCGGTAGCGGTTCTCGCAGGGTTTTTAACTTAGGGGTATGTCAGCCGGTTGCTCAGAAAGTAATGGCAAACTACTGAGCGTAATCTTGCCAAGAAATCAACAGACAGCTGAAAGATGCTGCTGTTGACAGCGATGTCCTGTAAAGGATATGCGAACAAAACAAACAAACAAAAATTCCGAAACAGAAATTAATTAAATTTGAGAATACTTTGGACTTCATTCGTCATATGACATGCTGATCAGCTTTGTGTTCTCTGTGGCCAATTGGCAAAGCTATCCAGGTATTTACTTCTATTCTTTCCCCCTGTTATTTTCCCCTCAATCTTGCCAGTTGTCACCGAGTTCTCTAGTTTATTTCTTCTTATAGCTTACTTTGGACTGCCAGAGTAAATAACAGCAATTGTCTTGAACAAAACTAATGAAAGTAGAACATTAAATACAACTATAAGAAAGAGACAAACAGCTTTCTGTGGCCATGTGGTGATAAGAGAGGCATCATGATGACGGGAAAGATCAGTGGGAAAAGAGTTTGTAACCTGGTGATGGATTCTGCACAGTACACACGGACTAGCATGGATAAAGCCTAGGTAAGTCATGTCTCCTCTACAGGTTTCGGGTGTTTCATTGTAAAAACACTCTAACCCAATGTCCAGATAGGAGACAAACATCAATTAGAGTACCTTAGACACAATACATCTTTGGGCCCAAAGTGGAGAGTGGAAAAGAAGAAGCAACAACGATATTTATGATCTGTTTAAGTCCCCGCTAATCACTGGTATCATGAAGGCTAATAGACTGCAATGGCTGGGCATATAGAAAGAATGGAAGATAATAGGGAAACAAAACTCGCTTACACTGAGGAAATAAATGACCGTAGACCCCGAGGTACACCAAGAAGACTGTGGAGGGATAATATACATACAGACCTACAAGCACTTGGAATCAGCGACTGGCAAGAGAAGGTCAACCAGAGAGATGAATGGAGACGGATTGTATCTGCAGCAAAGAACCTCAATGGCTCGAAACGCTGAAGAAGAAGAAGATTGAATCATTTGAAACCCACAAGGCGAACGAAATAGCGAGATACTTCTGAAAACACACGGGGAAAAGAATTACAGAGATAAGTCATGTTGGGAGGACATGGAGGGAGCTGCATGAGATAGTTAAAGATAAGGCATGGTATGGATAAGTTGAAAGTCTTACTTAGATTAAATACATATTACCACTGAGCTGTGTACTCACAAGCTGTCTCAACCAGTTAAGATTAGATGTACTGCTTACTCTTCAACTGACACTTTACAATTAGCTGGTAATCAGTTGTCTAGCATGTATTGTAGGCGTTACCACATTTTCCTCGCAGTTTTATAACGACCCTTGTGGGACTTTGTGGTGCAGTCATTCTTCCCAGCCCCACCTGTGTCGGACAAAGCGGGGTCCACCCTTGCCTGGATCCAAGTGTGGAGCTGAAAGGGTACGTATATGAATTCATTGTCAACTAATTAGCGAAGTGATTATTGACTGCTGGAGGAGGGGTTCTTGTGACAATATACTTTGTAATGTCAAAAGTTGGAATAATGCGGCTCTGTAAGTTTCCTAGTCAAATCAGAATACGTAGCAAATGTCTCTCTCGTGTGTTGCCGGTGTCCTTAAGAAACGTAAAGAACAGTAACTCTGCAATCCGCCATGCATGCACTAAGAGGCGACGAAGGGAGGCTGGCGTGAGACTGGCTCCTTCAGTCCGTAGACAACGTTAACTGCAAACTCCAACCAATTATGAACAAGTCTACAAAAGGGTTTGGCGTTAGTTGGTTGAGGGCTTAAATTCCAATAGTAAATGAGAAGAAGAAGAAGAACAAGAACAAGAACAAGAAGAACAAGAAGCAGCAGCTGAGGAAAAAGAAGAATAGAACTTTCCGTCCTTGGTTGTTGGAAAAAATAAAGAATTCTGTCGAAACATTTGCTTGCATCTCTACGTGACTCTGTTGTTGAGCTTCCTAATAGGGGCGTTCATTTGAAACCCGTTCCAATGGCTTTATTTCAAAAGCATGAAAGAAACATTAACAGGTGTGGTAGAATTAAACAAAGCATTTTGAATGAATTATGCACTATGAGTTGGCCAGAAGAAGTCGCTATAGTCATTCAGGCTAGCATCCCATTGCTTAGGTAGGCGGCGAATGCCGTCCGCAAAAAAGTATTGTGGTTGCTCACTGAACCAAGTGTTTACCGCGTTCATTGCGTCTGCATCTGTGTGAAATCGTTGCCCCTTGAGAGCTTTTTTTTAGAGGTCCAAACAAAACAAAATCACATGGTGACAAATCAGGACTATATGCTGGATGTTGCATAATTTACCACTTCTTCCTTGCTAATGCTTCCTGCACAATCTTTGCGGCATGCGGACGAGCATTATCGTGCAACAAAATCACACCTTTTGAAAACCAGTAGGCTCTGGGGTCTGTCCAGCCTCCAGCTGTGGGGGTCTGTCCAGCCTCTAGTCATGTGGTCTGTCAAGCCTCCAGCTCTGGGGGTATGTCCAGCCTCTAGCTCTGTGGTATGTCCAGCCTCTGGCTCTGGGGGTCTGTATTGCTTTTGGGGTCTGTCCAGCCTCCAGCTCTGGGGGTCTGTCCAGCCTCTAGATCTGGGGTCTGTATTGCTTTTGGGGTCTGTCCAGTCTTCAGCTGTGTGGTCTGTCCAGCCTCCACCTCTGGGACCTGTCCAACTCTGAGATCTTTCCAGCTCTGTGATCTGTCCAGCCTCTGGGATCTGTCTAACCTCTGGGGTCTGTCCATCCTCTGGGATCTGTCTAGCCTCCAGCTCTGGTGTATGTCCAGTCTTCAGCTCTGGTTTATGTCCAGCCTCTGGGGTCTGTTCAATCTTTGGGGTCTGTCCAGCGTCCAGCCTCAGGGGTCTGTCCAGCCTCCAGCTCTGTTGTATGTCCAGCCTCTGGGGTCTGTCCAGCCTCTGGGATCTGTCCAGCCTCTGGGGTCTGTCCAGCCTCCAGCTCAAGGATCTGTCCAGCCTCTGGTGTATGTCCAGCCTCCAGCTCTGATATATGTCTAGCCTCCAGCTCTGGTGTATGTCCAGCCTCCAGCTCTGGTATATGCCCAGCCTCACACAATACATTTCACAGTTGTCTGGAAATTGTCTGGGATTAAAAAAGCGGCGAGGAAAGGAAATGGTCAATGCACCTCATTATGTCCTGACGCAAGCAGTAACATATGTAACGGCTTAAAAGTTTACAGTCCAACAGTAGTATCTACTATGGGAATACTTTGACCTGTTTTAACTATCATTACGTACTGCCGAAAAGCCTGGAAGCAACAGATATGTGGTTCCTGTGACGAATATTGCGAATATCTTTGACTGACAGAGTAACTAATGAACGACGATTGCTGGGAAGAAAGTAATGAAACTAGAACATTATTTACTACTATAAGAAAGAGGTCAACATCATTATGTGGTCATGTGATAAGAAGAGAGGCAGGGTAGAACATCGCGACGACTGGAAAGATCAGTAGAAAAAGAAGCAGAGGCTGACCAATAGAAATGATGCTGGATGGACTGCGACGGTGGCATGAAGAAATATCATCAGCAGAGTTGATCCAGAAGACAAAGGACCGAGATCTGTGAGCGTCTACACCAGCTGGCAATGTTGATGATAATGACTTGCGATTCGATGTTGTAACCTATTATACTCACTTTTACCATATAAACTTCTTGTTTATACTTCCAGGAATGCCGGAATGAGGTCTGTCAATATATTGGCAATATGAAGCCAGTAGACGGGAAGTGGGGGAGGTGGGGTGATTGGACAGAGTGCAGCGCCGACTGTGGCGTGGGCATACGGCAGAGGGCGCGGCTGTGCAATAGTCCGGAGTAAGTATCACATTAATATTCATGAACTATAACCTCTATAATTAGCAATATGAGGATAGGGATATACCAATAATGCATCGCGGAGTAAACAAAGAAATTATCGAACCAGTAAACATGTGTCTCATGTCTTGAATGTAATAGCAGATAATGACAGAAGTTTTTTTGAAATAAAAAGCATTAAAAAAAATAAGAGAGATACGGCATGGCCAAAATACATCACGTAACAAGAAAATCAATATTAGACTTAAATCATGCTTCTTGTTAGTGAGTCCGACTTTTGCATCATTTATGTTCAGGTTTACTTCCTATAGACGGATTCCTTCCAAGGTAACGGGCTCTTATCTATAATAATCTGCCCGTGAGCAGATTTTCTTTCCCAAAAATTTTACCAGAGCAGGGGTTTTACGGCCTACTCTTTGCGATCTCTTACTGCCGTGGGATTTTCAAGGTGCACAACTTTCACACGGGGCCTCCTTTTTTACACCCTATGCAAGAAGGCTGTCTATCATTCACTGGCACAGGAACGGAGCATAATGGGCTGACCCGTTGCTGTGAAGTTTGAACCGCGACTAACTAACTAACTAACTAACCAATCAACCAACCAACTAATTAACTAACTAGGTAACTAACTAACTAACTAACTGACTGACTGACTGACTAACCAACTAGCTAGCTACCTAACTAACTAACCGACTGACTGACTGACTGACTAACTGATTGGCTAACTGACTGACTAACTAACTAACTACATTACTAACTAACTAGAGAACTAACTGACTAGCTAACTAGCTACCTAACTGACAAAATGACTGACTAACTAAATAACTAACTAGCTAACTGACTGATTGAATGACTGACTGACTTATTAACTAACTAAATACAAGCAGTATTGATTCGTCATCCAATAACTTTTACTGTGCAGAACTTTCCTCATCCCCCAATAAGCAACATTAATTTCATTCAAATGTTAGATGTCAGAAACGATTGAGGTGTCATGATCGTCAATGTCTGCTCTTGACATGAACACGAAGAAGAGGAACAATAAAATGAAGAAGTCGGAGAGGGGGTAAAGGAGGAGAAGGGGAGGAGGAGGAAATGAAGAAGGAGAAGACGACGAGGAAGAGGAAGAAGAAGAGAAAAATTATGATGAAGAAGAAAAAGAAGGCGAAGAAGTTTGAGGAGGAGGAGAAGGAGGAGAAGGAAGATGAGGAGGAGATGTGGAAGGTGATGATGATGGTGGTGGTGGTGGTGATACCACCTGGGATGTGAACCCTCTGGGAGGCTAAGAGCTGAATCCCGTGCATCGCCGTTGAGATGCTCTGTGCCTGCCACAAGCTTACATCAATCACGGCGAGGTTGACGACGAGACTTTTCCTTCTGACCAGCATCTAAGTACATCCCAGAGAGGAGCTGTGCTGCTAAGCACTACTTCCCCTCACCATGCTCATAAACCACTGGGATGTGTAAGAACTGTTCTGTGACTTTACATCTACAGAGAATACAGTGAATATGTGGAAAAGCCATGGAGATACTATTCACAATCAAATTGACTACATACTGATTCCAAAGAGATTCGGAAGTAGTTTAGTAGGAGCGAAAACTAGACCAGGAGCAGGCGTACATAGTGACCATGTGCAAGTTATAGGAAGGATGAGGTTAAGACTTAAAAATATAAAGAAAACATCAAAGAAAGCATTACTTAAAACAAAGAAATTAGAGAAAAGTACAATGTTACTGTAAAGAACAGTATTAAAAAACGTTAGATCTAGCATTACTTAAAACAAAGAAATTAGAGAAAAGTATAATGTACTCGTGTAAAGAACAGATATAATGCCATGGAGATAATACAGATTATTGATGAACAATCCAACTGACCGGCGTTTGAAATGCACCCACCGCGGTCAGCAGAGAACATTTAAGCAACCCTAGTAGAAGTTGGGTGTCTTCATGTTTGTAATAATGGATGTCACGCTTGTCCTGGTCAAACTATCTCTACACTCTCGCAGTAGAATGTAATGTCAAGGCCATATTGTATATTTTCCGCGCATTTTTACACACACACACACACACACACCCACCCACCCACCCAGTACACACCCACCCACACCCCCCCCCCCCTCTAATGTGACAAAACCACACAATCACTGGCGCAACGATTCTCAGGTGATCAAATCCCAGACATTGCCAGTGATATGTAGGTGTGTCACAATTCTCTCCTGAAGATTTCCCAGCTTTCCATATTTATATTAATCATCATCATTATTATTACCATCTGCATGCTGATAGGCGTGGGCGGTCATGTTTCGCCATCTCACACGATGATCAGTGTCGTGAAAAAGCTCCGTGTACTTATATTACCACTTGTATTGTTAAATGCATGTGCTGAACCAACATGTCGTGAGGTAATTGTATGTTCACATGTGTGTCCTCAGGCCAGCATATGACGGCAAACAGTGTGAGGGGGAAGGAAACGAATGGGATACCTGCGTGAATAATGTAAGATCTTCTTTTTTGTCCTTCTAGGTAATTCATCCATGCAGTCAGCATTAATTTGTCTGCAACCTCACAGCCATCCATATAATGGCTTCCTTTATCACGATACTATTGCTCTTAAGCTTCCGTTGTGCTGATACCGAGGTAGCGTGTATTCAACCCCAACATCGATCACTTGGACTAAAATGTTAACTTCTCGTCCTTGACTTGGGGGGTGTAAATTACAGGTACTTTAGAAGTCGGAGTGGGTTCGTTTAATGGCGAGGGACACTGTTAACAGGGAAAACTAATCCAAACGCAACATCAATTCAGCACACTAGAAACAGTAAATGTGTATAAATTCCAATTGAATTCAAAGCGAAAAAAAAAAAATATACTGCCAAACTATTACCTCGAACATTCAAGACTAAAGATAACACTTGACATACCCACCGTTCCTACTACGGGATTTTTTTTTAAGAAAGCAGATTCGAATGTTTAAAATTGACATGGGATCATGGGTGGACCCAGCCTAAATCTGGTATCTGGAAATGTCTTGGGAGGTAAAGAGGGCCGGCGTGATGCAGACCATATGGCCCAGCGAGTGTCGATTGGTCTAGAAAATTATTTTATAAATATTCGTAGATGCAGAAATAGTGAGTTGTGCAGATAGTATCAGCAACACATGAACTGTAACAGAACTAGCGTCAACAACACAGGAAGTATCAACAACGCATGAAATATAACAGAACTAGCGTCAAAAACACAGAAACTATAACAGAGATAGCCTCAACAACACAGGAACTATATCAGAAATACATACGCGGATGGATCGACTGCAAAGCCATACTGGCAGGGAAAATATAACAACCCCACCACTGATGGAGAGTGAACCCGGAACATTGACTTGGCAGGCTAGCGCACTAACAAAATAAACAGGCAGAGAAACCAAAAAGAAGCCGGTGAAGAAGCACAGAAACGGAGCAAGGGAGTACAGAATTTAAAGGACTCAGCTGGAATCTAACCACGGCAGCCCGTAACATACTTTAAAGGAGTATAGGCTGCAGCTGATTTTAATAAAGGGAAAATGACAAGTATGATGATGATGATTTAGTGCACATGTGAACAGAGAAGAGGAGAGGCTGACCGAGTTTCTAGCATGCCGGGTAATCTTGAGGAGACGCAGGTTTGAATCCTCGATAAGATGTGGATTTTTTTTTTTTTTTTTTCTGTCAGGGGCAAAAAGAAAATCCTAACCTGCACAGTTTGCGGCGACTGCACTAGCCAGGCGGCCTTAATTTCTCAGGCTCAAGATACCACTGTCCTACACCACAAGGTACTATAGGCAAAAGATGACAGTAGAAAGTCAAATATTCTGGTCACGTTATGAGACGAAATACATTGGAGAACTTGGTGACAACTGACAAGATCGAGGGAAAGAGAACGAGGGAAAGGCAGAGAAGTAAATACCTGGATGGTTTGGCCACGTGGTATGGTCGAGACAAGAACACTGAGCTGATCCACGACTTTAGTGATCGAGAGAGAAGGCGAAGCACGACCGCCCACGCTTATCGGCATGGCACATGATGAATTAATGACAGTAGAAAGAGAAACATGAGTAATTATAAATGTGAAGTGGTAGGACCTTCTCATATTGTAGACCTATGTTAGCGACCACGTTGATGTATTGGCTAGGTCGTTGCGCTGAAATGACAACATGGTCGGACGAAGGTCCTATGTCTGCACTCGTTGTTCGTTACGCAGGGGAAAAAATGGCCACCCATTCCTGTGTACATTTAGGTCTAAAAATGTGATGGCCGTAGCTCTTCACATACCTACAGCAGGTTAAAACTAGATGACCTTAAATTAAAAAAAAAAAACACACAGCACATAGGAATAGGTGGCCAATCATTCCACCCTAGGGAACGACGAGAGCCGGCATCAAACATTTTGTCCGACCGCCCTCGTGCGATTGTCGGTTAAACATCTTAACCATTACAACAATGCGCTCGCTAAAGGGACACACGTAACAGCTCTGTAAAACTTGCCTCTTTCAAGGATTGCTCCACGTACGAGGACATTCGTGCCGGGGAGTGTTCCGTGTGGGACACACTAGCAGATCCGCTATGGAACCCACAAATGGCAGCCTTTTGAGGGACAGAATGGTAAGTAGCTGAAAACTGTGGATTGGATGGTTTGTACGGTGAATTGCAGCCCATAATGGATACCGTGTTGCGTTGCTAAGGGCTTGATCGTGAATGAGCGCAATCATTTGTGAACGGACTATAGTTTCTAATCGACGATGTTTAGTTGCGGAATTGTGTAGTTTCAGCTTTTGTTTCTAAATGAGGATATTGTGTAAATGAATCTTATATTTTACGCTATAGTTCAGTGTTTAAATGAGGATATTGTGTACACGAATCTTGTATTTCACTCTATAATTCCTTAGTGTTGGGAAATTGTGTAGTTTTGGCTTAGTTTCTAAGTGATGATATTGAGTACACGAATTTTGCACTTGTATCTAGTTTCTGAATGAAGATATTATGTTTAAGAATCTTGTCCTTTTATCCAGCTTCTAAATGATGATATATTGTTTAGGAATCTTGTCTTTTTATCCAGTTTCTGAAATAATGATATTTTGTTTAGCAATATTGTCCTCTTATCCAGCTTCTGAATGATGATATTTTGTTTATGAATCTTGCTCTTTAAATCTAGTTTTTGAATGAAGACATTTTGTTTAGGAATCGTGTAGTTTTGCCGAGTTTCTGAATGATGATATTTTGATTATGAATCGTGTACTTTTATCTAGTTTCCGAATGATGATATTTTGTTTAGGAATTTTATACTTTTATCTAGTTTCTGAATAATGATATCTTGTACTTTTATCTAGCTTTTGCATGATGATATTTTGTTTAGGAATCTTGTAGTTTTGTCTAGTATTTTAATGAATATATTATGTTTAGGAATCTTGTAGTTTTGTCTATAGTTTCGAAATGCTAATATTGTGTTCATGAATATTCTATTACAATCCGCCATAGTTTCTACATGATATAATTGTATGAAGAAACCTTGGGAGTCTCCGTGGCGAAGTGGTCAAGCCGTTTGACTCGGGCTCCGAAGGTTGTGTGTTGGATCCCGGGCCGCGTCCTTCGGTTCACGAGTTAAATTTTTCGGAGACTCCTGTGGGTCGTCGCTAGAGCTACGGAGTTCGTGCTTTGTGCGACGCTTTCCGCGCTGCGGAAAGAGACCGAGCCATATGGGATAAAACCCGGTGCAATGAAGTCGACCCTGTCGACTTTTAAGCGACTTTTTTTTAGAAACCTTGCACTTTGAGCTATAATTCTAAAATTTTCCGGTCTAAACATTATTAAGATATTATACTTTCATTTATTATTCTTAAGTAACGTTTTAGCTAGTTTACAAATGATGATACTGTGTACCTGAATCTTGTACTTAAGTTACAGTTTTTAAAGGACTTTTAATTCAGGAAACATGAAATGTATAAACATAGGCATACAGCTATAATATGTAAACGATTATATTACACAGGACATATGTACTTTAGGCTATAGTTTCTAAATGATGATTTTATTATAAGAAAATGTTTCTTTGAACTATAATTTCTAAATGGGGATGTTTTGTTGTTGGAAATTTGTACTTTAAGCTATAGTTTCTATGCAGTGATTTTTAAATAATATATGAAACGGGCACATCGAGTTGTAATTTCTACGTGATTATTTTTATACATGGATCTTGAAGCTATAGTTTTCTAAATGGTGATGTTTTTATAGGAATCGTCTACTTTGAGCTACATTTTTACGGTGATGTTTATTCAGGAATCGTGCACCTTAAGCTATAGTTTCTAAATGGTGATGTCTATATGTGAATCGTGTACCTTAAGCTATAGTTTCTAAATGGTGATGTCTATATGTGAATCGTGCACCTTAAGCTATAGTTTCTAAATGGTGATGTCTATATGTGAATCGTGTACTTTAAGCTTGTAGTTTCTAAATGGTGATGCTTATACGTGAATCTTGTACTTCCAGCGTCATCCATGTGCCAGCAGACGTGCAAGTCTTTCTACACCAATGAGATTTTAACTATCGATGTTGACGTGTCCGACGGAGCAGCCTGCAGTTACAGCGGCGCCAACAACAATATATGTATGGCTGGGAGGTGTCTGGTACGACCACCATCTTGTTGTGTGTTATGTCAACTGTCTGTCATCTACTGCCTTGCGGTGTAGGTCTTGAACCTGGGGAATTAAGGACGCCTGGCTAGTGCAGTCGCCGCGAGCTGTGCAGGTTAGGGTTTTCTTTTTGCCCCCGAAAGGAAAAATATTTACACCTTACTGAGGATTCGAAACCGGGTGTCCAGAAGGAGAACCCGGCATTCTAGCCACTCAGCCAGCCGCTCACACTTGAACATACACACTTATTCTTCTTCTTCTTTTGCCCCATATTTCCTTATGGAACAGGCCCGCAGCCAACTCACGCCAAGTCGTCATACTATTTGCTATCTCCGGAAGTACCTCAATCTCATAATTTCATCTCATCTCATCTCTTCTCATCTCATGTCTTTCCTCTTGTACCTTGCGATGTCGAGGTGAACTATAAACACCGGGAGAGTGCCCATTTATGGACTTCATACATGGAGATTCCCAGGACTCTGTTATTCTCTCTGTTCATCGTTTATATGGTCGGCCTCTTCTTCTGGTTAATGTGGTCTATACATCATTGTTTGTTGTCTTATACTGTCAGTTGGTAACCTAGTTATATGGCCGACCATTCAGCTGGAACATTCTGTTGCATGTCTGCCTCTGAGTTGGTATATCTTGCTGTTTTCTAATGGAATCTAACGCTGTGCATAACCCCCACTTCAGTCCCCATTTAATCATTTCTGATCTTCTTTCGTCTTGATACATTGGGTATTCCTCTCTTTAATCTCATTTCCGTTATTGTAATTTGTCTTTTCTCTTTTTCTGTCGTTGTCCAGGTTTGGCATTGGTAGCATAGAGTTGGTAGGAAGATTGTGTTGTAGAATACTTTTTTTTAGTATCTACTGATACACGTTTGTTCTTTAGTATTGATGCCGTTTGACCATTGAGTTGATTTGCCTTATTGTATCTATTTTCGAGCTCGTCTTCTGATTTTGCCTGTTCCGTGGAGAAGAAGTTACAAACGCATTTCGTGATCCCGTATATCGCGTTCGAAACACATCTGCGGGCGAATTGGCAGCAGACCACCTTGCATTAGGTTTTTTTTTTAAAAATGGTATGGGTGCCGGTCGTTCAGAAAGCAATGGCAGACTACTGAACGTAAACTTGCCAAGAGATCACAAACAGCCGAAAAATGCTGGAGCCCACTGTGACGTCCTGTAATGGATATGCAACTCACTTTTAAACTACTGATTTAAAATGTGATAATATTATATTTCCTGAGAACTAAAAGCTATTTACTTGTTTCAGTGGGTGTTCTTTTCGATGAATCTTAATCTGTGTTGGTTTTTCTTCTTTGGTTATAGCCTTTACCTCTGTTTTACTAATGCTAATTTTCGTGTTATGTTTCTCACACACTTCCTTTAGAATATTTATGTGGACTTGTAATTCTGCTTCTGATGTTACTATTAGTGCTTAATCGTCCGCAAACATGAGTTCTTTAATGGTGCAATTTACCATTGTTTTTTCTTCTTCTATGTTCTGTTCGTCGTGCGGTGTTATTGCTGTCTCTGTTTGGCTTGTTTCTTTAGATATGCTGTCTATAGAGATTATGAACAAGAGAGGGGACAGGACACAACCTTGTCGTACTCCGGATCTTATATTGATGGGTTCTGAATGCCCTCTGTTTGTTCTTGTCGTGCATTCACTGTTGCTATATAAGCTTCTTCATAAGTTTGTTTGATGTGAACTAATTCCATACCGTTTAACGATTTCCCACTAGCATGTTTCTATCTACTCTATCAAATGCCTTTTCTTCGTTGACAAAGGCTAAGTGGAGCGTTTCATTAGTCCCTTAATTTTCTCCAAATATAGTTGATCTATGTCTTTAATTCTCTTCTCCTTGTGTTTTTAGGTCTCCCACGATTGTTTCCGCCTTTTGGGTACCAGACAAGAGATTGTCTAGTTATGCTATCCTCAGGTTTTCTCAATGTGCCCTATCCAGCGCCACGTCATTTCCTCACATATTGATTCGCTGGAATTTGTCTAGTTCTCTCCACGAGCTCTACATGGGTGATTCTGTCATACCATTGTATTCCCATTATTCTGCGCAGGCATCACTTAGTAAATATCTGTAGTTATTAGTAATTCCTTTCATTGTTCTCAATGTTTGTGTCCTATACATATGTACCGATTTACCATTAGAGTTAAAAATGCTATGTTTGTAACTGTGTCTGGTTGTATTAATGTGATTGCGCGCAAGCGCTAGATTTAGAGAGTGTGCATAAGTTTGTCGTAATGTATTTGCACGCGAGAGAGATAGATTGATTGATTGATTTAGGAACCGACATCACAGCATTCGGGGCATTCCCATAAGCGCTCCGTCCCCATCCTCAGCAGTCAGCGAAGAGTTCCAACACCAATAGTACCAGTAGCAATAGAAGGAAGATAGACAGACAGACGGACGGACGGACGGACGGACGGACGGATAGACAGACAGAAAGAGTGAGTATGACTTTAAAAATCCATATTCTTACCTTTTAAACGTGAATCTATGCCCATTTCAATCTATTAATTTAGAGCTGTAGCTAAGCGATTCATTGTTACCAAATGTTTACATAATAAAGTTTGTAGTATCTCTTTATATATATATATATATATATATATATATATATATATATATATATATATATATATATATATGTGTGTGTGTGTATGTGTGTGTGTGTGTGCGCGTGCGTGCGTGCGTACGTGCGTGCGTGCGTGCGTGTGTGTGTGTGTGTTTTGTTTTTTTGACGTGGATGCTATTATTAGACAAGCTCGTTCTATTTTGTCCTGTATTCATTTATGCTGTGTTACATTTTGTTTTTGTCACTGCGTAAATAAGCATACGTGTGCATGCCGATTCTCATTATGTAGTTATTCACTCAATTTGTAGTTTACATTTGAGCTTCGTGTATGATCTACTGCAAGTTTAAACATTGTTTGTTTCTTTGTTTATTCTTCTTCTTCTGGGTTCATCCGGAGAGTTTGTTTTTTTCGGACGTTATTGCGTTGTGCCTGTTTACAACAGAGCTGCGTTTTTGCGCCGATTGGCCGACACATCCGACTGTTGCGGGTGTTTGTTGGCCAGGTTAGCCTTCCCGGGTCCGTGATTATTATTGTTGTGATTTATATCAAAAGTAGCAGACGTGAGATTAACTTCACTTGCCTGGGACATTTGTTATCAAACCCAGTCTGCTCTAGTCATAAATGTGAGTTTGTTTCAAGCAAAGGCAGATGCTGTCATTTGGATGTGAAATAACACGTTTAAAAGGGTGTTAAGGACAAGAGGATTGATTTCATTGCCCCGCGTTCTATCCCATATGGCTCGGTCTTTTCCCTCAGGATGCCTGCCGAAAGCGTCGCAGAAAGCACGAACTCCGTAGCTTCAGCGACGACCCCCAAGAGTATCTAAGAAAATTGCACTCTTGAACCGAGCAACGTAGCCCGGGCTCGAACCCACAACCTTCGGAGTGCGAGTCAGGCTGCGTAACCACTTCGCCACGGAGACTCCAAATACGAAATGTTATACATAGTTTAGACCACAATATACAAGGGTGGGGTGGTCGGTTCCTTTCCTCGCTGCTTTTCTTCTTAGACAATTCCTTTTAAATTTGAAAACATGGTTTCGGGAAAACTTTGAAGCAAGGTATCGTTTCCGGAAGAAGAGGCAAGAGGTGGAACAGGTAGACAAGGGACATTGGAATCCCCTTGGGCGTGACAATTAACGAGGCGGGGGAACTAACAAAGTATTGAGAGTCATATTTTTGGGGCAAGCCGTGATGAGAGCGACGTCCTGCAAAGGTCTACTTCATGATGATGATGATGATGATGATGATGATGATGATGATGATGATGATGAATGCGGTAAAATGAGAAGCAGGGGCGTGCCACAATTATGACCTAAAAGGTGTTATTATGGTAGCAGACATGTTGTATTATATATCAAATTAATGGATGTTGCTTAGGGAAAACTAATGTATAGATATTTTAATTGAGACAACATCTTGCAGTGACAACATTTCGGCGATATATAAGCCCATGTCAGATATGGGAAGTCGCTTAAGACGATTAATCATTCAATGGCAGTTAATTTAATAAGTTAAGAAGAACGCATGATGTCAGAAGAGTTAATGCACCAATGATACTGTCATGCTAGAGAATGAGTTAACCCATTGCCCTCACATCCCCAGACTGTTGGTTGTGACGGGAAGATCAACTCCACCAAGAAGGAGGATGCTTGCGGAGTCTGTGGAGGAGATGGCTCCCAGTGTAAGGTTGTACAGGGAGACTTTGTGAAGAAGCCAACTTCAGGTCCTTTATCTTTATCAAACATACATTTATTCTTAACATTGTTCACGAGTATTTAAAATGTATTTATTGTTGTTTCTTATTTGATTTCGCCAATCTTATGCTACTGTGAACATTACAATATAAATTGCGCTGTAATTCAAGCAATTTATTCGTGAGAAGAAGAGTGTCTGTTCAAGATGAATCTACGACAGTCCCGACAAACCGGTAGAAGATTTAACTGTGTACAGCGGGATGACCAAGATGAAACCAGGAGAGTTAGAAAGAGTGCGCACAGGATCTTTATATCTTCCCCAAGATTTCAGTGAGATAAATGGAGGAAAACAAGAAGAACAAGAAGAAGAAGAAGAAGAAGAAGAAGGAGGAGGAGGAGGAGGAGGAGGAAAAAGAAAAAAGAAGAAAGGAGAAGAGGCAGAAGAAGAGTAAGAAATTATTTCTGTTGTTGTTCATTCACTCAGTAGCACGTCCTTTGCAGAACTTCGCTCCCATAACATCCTTCTGGAAAACCTCTCGATCCTAAGCAAGATGCCCCGCGTCCGATACACCCATCTAGAGATCATCCGCCGCATCCTGCACCCATCTTCTCTTTGGCCTTCCTCTTCCCAGGCATATACACCTCCATTATTGTTCTCTCCAAACTTTCGTGACGTTTCAAGTGAGCAGAATATTTCAATTTTCTTTGTTGTATCGTCATTAATAGCCAACCTTCTTCAATATTCAGCTATTGAAGTATGGGTGCATTTGTTCTTTTCTTTATCCAAGATATTCTTAGAACTCGTCTATCTGTTGTTGTTAGAAACAGTAAGATATTTGGCAATGTAATGCTTCATTACAAACTGGAGTTTGCCTAAAGCTTGCAGTCTGACCAAAGAAATGACATGATATGTATGCATCTTCAATGGATCCATAAATAAACAGATGTCTTGTTTGACGCTCATAGAAATAGAAGAAAGAAGTAGTGACAAGAGGACGCGCCAGACTACATAAACATTGAAAGCTAGTTGCCGACCCAAGTTGGGTGTCTAGTCGGTCATGCGTCAGAGTGCACTTGTTATTGCAACGAGACTCTGTCCCCATTTGGAGTTGACAGGTTCGAATTTCGGTCGGTAACTACAGCTTTCAATATTCATGTTGTCTAGTGCGTCCTTTAATTTCTACTTCTCTGAGCGCCAAAAAATTCATGTGTGTTTATTTATGATCTGTCGTTGTGGCCTCAAAGGGTTCCCCGTTGGATATTTCAAAGGATCCAGTATCTGGAAGGATATCCCGTCTACGTCGGGTGCCTTGTCTGGAGCAGACGTCTGGCAGTCCTGACCCAGGTGGACCCGCTCCCTGAGATTGTAAGGAGATTAAATGCGACGACACATTCGGCGAGGGGGACTAAATCAGATGATCGGAAAGCTCACGTCGTGCTTGCTCCATACTATTAATCTGTCACCTGCTTGCCGGGACTTCACTTAACCCTGATCGGTGTACCCCAGCGCTGCTCATGAGGTGTTCCGCCGTCTATCGGAGGAAATGTGGCGCGTTCTAGCCGCTCCTTGGCGAGATCCTCGCTGTCTCAAACGTGCTTGAATGACTGACTTTTCGCTCTAAACCCTTCTCCGACTTCTGAAGTACTTGTAATTTACGTCCCCGAGTCAAGGACGAGAATTCAATACTTAAGACCGACTGACTGACCGGCTTGTGGAACAAACCGTCCACGCAGCGACCAGAAGAGAAAGTTTCAATGTGTTAAACCTCTCAGCCAGATTGATCTCCACTGATGGCGATGTTTCCTGTAACGTGGTACTCAGCAGGCTTTATCACATCAGGGACCATGAATTTAGAGTAGGGGAGGAAAAACTACCTGACTTCAACTTCTTTTATCATCTACTAGGACACTTCAAATACGCTCGGGCTTGTTACCTTTCACTTTCTAGGAAATAACAATCGTTTTATAACTCCTGGAAAAGCCTGAAACATGAATTCACAGGTGTTGATCGACACTCATAGAAGTGGAGGAATGAAGAAGAGTTTTGAGGACACACTAGACAATATACAAATAGAAAGCTGTAGTTGCTACACTGGGATTCGAACCCGTGGCTTCCAAAATGCGTCAGTGCTTTGCTGCAGGAACAAGTGCACATCGAGGCAAGGCCAACCAGACACTACAAGTGGCATTACTATCCAGGTCCATCTCGAGGTGCTGTCGTCGTTTGGTGGTGATAGGTTCGAACCCTGATGTGGTAACTGTAGCTTTCAATGTTTAAAGACCCCTGTGTTTTATCTAATCTCTAATCTAATCTCTACTTCTTTCTTCTACTTCTACCAGTGCCGACTGATACCTATGAATGTGTTTCTCATTGGCTAGGAAGGCTTGTTTTCTGAAATATCTCACGCAGCCACTTGAGACAGTGATCGTCTGCAAACGCCGAACCTTCTTATTGGTGTCTTCTGTGACATTGATATCATGTTACTATCAATGCTTCCTTTGAGTTGAGTTGAGCCAAGAACCGACATCATTGCACTCAGGCATTCCCATAAGCGTTCAATCAACATCTTCAACAGCCATTAAAGAGTTCCAACACTATGCATCTGATTATATGTCCGTCTGGCTTTTACCTCTGAGTGACAACTGTCGAGCTGATCCTCTGACCACCCCCTGCTGCCACATTCTCTCTAGACCATGATAGTCTATATGTTCTTCTGCATTATTCACCTGCTCCCCAAGGCCTTCACTACATGAGTCTTTATCATGCATCAAATCACTCCTCAATGATGCAGCACCAGTCAATCTATCTGTCTGTTCATTTCCAACCACACCAAAGTGTCCTGGAGATAAAATCCAGCGAATGCTCACAACCCGCGATCTCTGAATTGATGTATACCATTCAGCACGAAACATGCCAGTCTTCACATTTGTCAGTATGCTGATTGAAGCCCAGCAACTCATGGACGGTATGAGCTCATAATCGTTTCACCCCCAACACCTGATAGGTAAGAATACAGAAAACGCTTAACCTGCAACAATTGAAATGTCACTGCAGGTGAGGTGTACTTGCTTGCCGCAACTATACCTTCGGGCGCCAGACACATCAAGGTGGAGAAGGGGAAACAATCTCCGCAATTCCTGGGTATGTGTGTGTGTTGATAACGTGTACAGTCAATAAACACTATAGTATGTCCACATTTGTTTGCCGCAATATAAACATCAATATCTCAGTAACCAACTGAGGGAAAATTATGAAATTTAGTATATAACCTTATCATTATGTCCACCCAACAAAAAAATTTTGGTTCTGGAGATTTTACAGCAGATTTTAAAGTTTGTTTATATGAGATATATAATTTACGGTTCTGACATGAAATTCATAATTTTAAATGTATTACAGCGTAGCCAGACAATCAGGGTTCAATTCTGAATATTGTACGTGTTTTCACAGGATTGGCCTTTTGCCAACCCCCCGCGTTGTTCAAACTAAGACTGTTCAGAGGTGTCTCAAAATGTGGGTTATTTCATGAAACCTGATTAATATGTTGTTTTTTTTTTTTTTTAAATCTTATCACTTATCGCTAACATTGAAATGTGTGAATATTTTTCAATGGGCTTTAATGCGAAATTGTACACTTCAAAGAATCGCTATGAAGTTGTACACATATTTTTGTCAAGAAGCTGATCGCAAGAAACTGTTTTATACTATTACAAATTCCGAAAAAAGAACAATGCATGCATTGGGCTTGAGTAAACGGGCATTTTGTCAAAGGGTGCAAGAATCTGGAATTAAACCACCACGCAATAACCAAACGGTAGGTAGAAAGATTATTGTAGACAGTTTTGACAAAGATGTCATAAGGCGAG
Organism: Cepaea nemoralis; assembly: GCA_014155875.1. Classification (NCBI taxonomy): domain Eukaryota; kingdom Metazoa; phylum Mollusca; class Gastropoda; order Stylommatophora; family Helicidae; genus Cepaea; species Cepaea nemoralis. The sequence goes on from JACEFZ010019520.1 coordinate 166,176, forward strand.
CTTTTATAAAAATGCTTTAAAAAGTCGCTTGATATACGACAGGGTCGACTTCATTGCACCGGGTTCTATCCCATATGGTTCGGTCTCTTTCCGCAGCGCGGAAAGCATCGCACAAAGCACGAACTCCGCAGCTCTAGCGACGACCCACAGAAGTCTCCGAAAAATTTAACTCGTGAACTGGAATCGAACCCACGACGTTTGGAGCCCGAGTCAAAAGGCTTGACCACTTCGCCACAGAGACTCCTAAAATTATAAAAATTTTGGATTTTATATCCAGGATTATCCAGCATTATAAAAATGCTGGATGCCAAAGAAACAGTGACTGTAAGAAAACTTAGGGTTTGGTTCAGAAAGAACAATAACATTAGAGCTATCCAAAACAACTTTGTGGAAAATTATAAGGACATTATCTTCACTATTTGAAAGTACAAGGGCGGTAGAAATAATCTTTGCGAGCAACCGCATTTAGGAGCCATGAGAAGCAGATACCTACGTGAAATAAGGGAAATGCGCAAAGAAAATTATGGCATAGTGTGTTGGATGAAATGTGGATCAATGCGCACCACACAAGTGATAAGGAATGGCAACCAGTGGATGGACAGATAAAGCGATATGTGCCCAGTAGTATAGGACAGCTTTTGGTCATGGCCCATGCTGGTAATACGCATAATGGCTTGCAACAGAATGCTGGGCTCGTGTTCGTATCAAAGCATACAGACAATAGGGATTATCATAATAAGATTAATGGTAATGTATTTAGAGATTGGCTCGAGAATACTATATAATAATATCTGTCTGTCTGTCTGTCTGTCTGTCTGTCTGTCTGTCTGTCTGTCTGTCTGTCTGTCTGTCTGTCTGTCTGTCTGTCTGTCTGTCTGTCTGTCTGTCTGTCTGTCTGTCTGTCTGTCTGTCTGTCTGTCTGTCTGTCTGTCTGTCTGTCTGTCTGTCTGTCTGTCTGTCTGTCTGTCTGTCTGTCTGTCTGTCTGTCTGTCTGTCTGTCTGTCTGTCTGTCTGTCTGTCTGTCTGTCTGTCTGTCTGTCTGTCTGTCTGTCTGTCTGTCTGTCTGTCTGTCTGTCTGTCTGTCTGTCTGTCTGTCTGTCTGTCTGTCTGTCTGTCTGTCTGTCTGTCTGTCTGTCTGTCTGTCTGTCTGTCTGTCTGTCTGTCTGTCTGTCTGTCTGTCTGTCTGTCTGTCTGTCTGTCTGTCTGTCTGTCTGTCTGTCTGTCTGTCTGTCTGTCTGTCTGTCTGTCTGTCTGTCTGTCTGTCTGTCTGTCTGTCTGTCTGTCTGTCTGTCTGTCTGTCTGTCTGTCTGTCTGTCTGTCTGTCTGTCTGTCTGTCTGTCTGTCTGTCTGTCTGTCTGTCTGTCTGTCTGTCTGTCTGTCTGTCTGTCTGTCTGTCTGTCTGTCTGTCTGTCTGTCTGTCTGTCTGTCTGTCTGTCTGTCTGTCTGTCTGTCTGTCTGTCTGTCTGTCTGTCTGTCTGTCTGTCTGTCTGTCTGTCTGTCTGTCTGTCTGTCTGTCTGTCTGTCTGTCTGTCTGTCTGTCTGTCTGTCTGTCTGTCTGTCTGTCTGTCTGTCTGTCTGTCTGTCTGTCTGTCTGTCTGTCTGTCTGTCTGTCTGTCTGTCTGTCTGTCTGTCTGTCTGTCTGTCTGTCTGTCTGTCTGTCTGTCTGTTTGTCTGTCTGTCCTATACAGACAATAGGGATTATCATAATAAGATTAATGGTAATGTATTTAGAGATTGGCTCGAGAATACTATATAATAATGTCTGTCTGTCTGTCTGTCTGTCTGTCTGTCTGTCTGTCTGTCTGTCTGTCTGTCTGTCTGTCTGTCTGTCTGTCTGTCTGTCTGTCACGAAGACTCACAGCGGGTCTGTCACCCATGTGTACGTGTGAACAAACTACACAGACAGCTGAACAGATCCTTAAAAATGGAAACATGATGACTAAATTGCGGTATCATTTCTGGTCACTTCATACGCACATTAACGCACAGCTATTTGGAAGCTTTCACGAGCTCAATATAAAAAGCTAAATGCATCCTAGTAACATGAATACTTGTGTACAATTATTAACCAGCAGCTGAAGAAACAAGAAGGAAATGAAAAATAAGGTAAGAAATATATTCCTTCTACTTTCCTGTCAATTTACACATTATTTACCCCATACCTCTGTACATTCTCTGTCTTTACTAATATTACACATTGCACCCCTCTCGGGAATCTCCGTGGTGAAGTGGTCAAGCCGTCTGACTCGGGCTCCGAGGGTTGTATGTTCGATTCCTTCATTTCACGAGTGCATTTTTTCGGAGACTCCAGAGGGTCGTCGCTGGAGATACGGAGTTCGTGCTTTGTGCCACGATTTCCGCCCTGCGGAAAGAGACTGAGCCATATGGGATAAAAAACCCGGTGCAATGCTGCTTTAAGCTACTTTTTTATTGCACCCACTCCCATACGAACCTGGCTACGCCTTGTACTTGTGTCTTTACCAGAAATAACGTGGTTTACTGTAAGACTAGTTTGTTAGCGTGAATTCACTACATTTCCCCCAAAACATCAAAGAAATGTTGCCGCTTTCAATGATTTAAGTTGCTTTTGGACCTATCAAAGACATATTCCTTGGGTGGGGGTAAATATAAGACGGCTGGAAAAATTTCATAACGATGTAACAGACAGTTTTCAAAATAATTGATCGTGAATGAAGGCAAACAAATGTGGACATACTATAACTGTCATTAGTGCCTATAGCAGTGGTTCTCAACCGGCGGGGAATTGCCACCCACCCCACCCCAGGGGGGAATTTTAGGGTTTCCAGGGGGGGGGGGAGATTAAGATTATTTCAAGATCGCATTAATACAAGAACCAGTTACTTGATATTGTTTTTCCCTCTAAATTTTACAGTTCTGTACTTCTCGCCCTAATGAAATTCGTTTTATAACGTAAGTAGACCCGAAAAACACGTTTTGTGTAGATGTCTAGACTTGTTCTAGTATGTGTTATTAAATTTATCTTCCATTTTTAAGTATACTGTGTAAGGGTGGGGGATTTATAGGGAGGAAATTCGAAAGGGGGGGGGGGGGCGTTCTGAACATATGGTAAAGGGGGGAGGCATGGGCCAAAAAAAGGTTGAGAACCACTGGCCTATAGTATCTTGTGGTGTGTGTGGTCTTGTGTGTGAGTTTGGAGGGGGGAGGGGGGTGTCTTGAGTGTACAGTCAACTAACTCTAACTGTCATTACTGCCTATAGTACATTGCGGTGTATGAGAGGGGGGTGGGGATGTTGGTGTTTAAGGGGAGGGGTGGGGTCTTGAGTGACAGTCATTGTCAGCTTGATATTTTGAGTATAAGCTGCGCATCTCTGCAAGAGCAGCTAATCACCAGCTTAAAACCGGGTTTGAACCATCCGTGAAGTGCTGCAAGCACTTTGACTCAGCTGCGCGTGAAGTCCGTACTACAACAAGTAGAGAAGAAATGAATCAGCCCAAAAGGAATGCCCAGCTGATACAGGCGTTCCACTCATAAAAAGAATTGTCATTACTGCCTACAGTACCCTGCGATGTGTTGAGCCTGAGAAATTGAGGCCTCCAGCCTAGTGCAGTCGGCTGCGAACTGTACAGTCTGCCGAATGGGAACTAACGGTGTAGACATTTGGCCAGCCGCTCCACTACAACGCATCAAATGGCTGAAGGAGATTATTATTATTATTAAAGTTACATTCTACTCCTCCCCCCTTTCCAAAGAAAAAAGAGATGGGGGGGGGGGGGGGGTTAAAGACGAAAGGATCAACTTCATCATATCGGGTTTTACCCCATATGACGCTGTCCGGGTGTCCG
>JACEFZ010019520.1:175000-228001 GCA_014155875.1 Cepaea nemoralis
TAGATATTAATATCCACACACACACACACACAAGAAAACTATGATAATTAGCAGTGAAAAGGAGAGGCCATCAATGAACATCACAATAAACGGGAGATACTAGAACAAGTAACAAGTGTTTCCTATCTAGGATATGTAATAACAGATGCTGGCAGAAGTGAAAAATAAACAAATAGAGACTAGCAATCGCCTAACATGGTTTCTACAACTTGAAATCAGTATTAACATCTAGAGAGATTAACAACATATTAAAAATGAGAATTGTCAAATGTTATCTATATATTGCGCGGAAGCCTGGACAATAAACAAGCAATTAGAAAGTCGAATAGAGGCCCTTTTGATTGCATATCCTTTACAGGACATTGCTGTCAGTATCAGCATATTTCAGCTGATTGTTGATTTCTTGGCAAGATTACGCTCAGTAGTTTGCCATTGCTTTCTGAGCGACCGGCTCACATACCTCGTAAGCTACCGAAGCGGAGAGAACCGCTACCGATTCTCGCGCAACGTCACGTTACCCACGAGAGTATACAAGATTACAGAGAAAGTCGTGTAACTTCTAGACCAGGGAGCCGGCAGAGGCAGGCTAGAATAGGATAGAGACCCTAGAGATGTGGATATACAGTAGAATATGTCATATTGCATGGAAACAAAAACAATCAAATACAGAGGTACTAGAAAAACGGAATGAAAAGAGAGTTGATGAAAGAAATAAAAAAAGAGGCAAGCTGAATATTTCGGCCACGTTAAAAGACTCACATCCATACTGGAGGGTAATGTTGTTGGAAACCGTGCTCTTCTGGATCAATTAAACTGAGGATATTCTCCCGTGCCAACGCCCCAGTCCATCCAACATCATTTTTCTCTGTCTGCTCCTGCCTTTATTACAGCTGATTTTCCCAGTCATCACGATGTTTTCCGTTGCCTGTCTTCGCAATACATGAACATAGATCGTTATTTGTCGTTTTGTTAAATATTTGTATATAACATTCTACTTTGATGTCAATACCGCAACAGAAAAGAGCGCTCACTCTTTCTACACCGGTAAGTTGGACTAAAATGGTAGCTTCTCGACTTTCAATCGAGGACGTAAATTACAAGTACCTCTGAAGTCGGAGTGGGATCGCCTGATGGCGGAGGACACTGGAAATAGGGAAAGCTATCTCACAAGCAAAGATCACTCTGGTGTGGACTATGCTCGAATTCAAAACGAGCGAACGACCTTTACGAATGTCCGCAACGTGTCCTGTAATTGTGTTCTGTAAAGCTGCGTTACTTCGTGCTATTTAATATCCTTTACTGTAATGTCCCGATGTTGATTACTCTCAGGTTTCCAGACAATCATCCACGGCTGCTATGATAAAGATTCTGATGCCAAAGTTAACGATGAATCATGTTCTCTACTAAAAGCACCTCGCAAGGATGAAGTCAAGTGTGTCCGAGAAGCCTGTGGACATGTAAGGTAGGGCGGCCACATTCTGTCAGACTAAAGTGTGTCGCTACAATTTATTTACAAAAGCCAACTTTGTGCAAACAAAACGACATGATAGTCAGTTTAAAATTACCGTGGTAGACAATTCAAGTTTCTGTGTGAATGCGTGTGTTGCATATTTCAGCTTGACTGGCAAATTGCCTTCTTGATAGGCGATAGTTTGTAAACTGATGTTATACCTCGCCCTAGCACACAAAGTCTGAGCAGAATTTTGAGACCATGTGTTGCCCCTGCAGCATGACCTCTCTCTTGGCCTGCCTAGTTTACTGCAGAGACCATATGTTGCCCCTGCAGCATGACCTCTCTCTTGGCCTGCCTAGTTTACTCCCGAGGAACGGTGACACCAATACGCTGGGAACAAGATACGCTGCAGAAGCTGCCGGATCGGCAACACAATGCTCTAACTGCCCGCCTGCTGGAATTTCCATTCTACACCAGTTAACGATCAAGGCTTAGGGCATGATATGCCCTGCTATGACATTTAGCCCTTAGGCTGAATTGCCTTAAACTGGGGTGAGGCTTGTACCCTCCCAATTGCGCTCTTTCATCCGAAGCCATTGACACAATGTCCGGTGTCGGGTTTGGACAGTGTCGCCCAACATTCGGCGCAAACAGAAATCAGGTAGTAACGTTTCAGCTTGAATGATTTATCTTAGTGCTGTAATTTATTTGCGTGATTTCCGCAGCATGTACCTGGCGAGATGCAGCGAAATATGCCAGGAGATCGTGCAGTGTATTATTTGTGTCTTAGGTACTTAGGTATTCAAACAATTTATTTGTGTGTGAATGTGTGGGCAATTCAATGACAACATGGATCACGGTGAAATATTCAATACAGTGACAGGTTGTTTATTCATCATTGCCGAACTGTCAGTTCCAGAGCGCTGTTAGGGTAGCCCCTTTTGTTCCTCTTCTTCTCTGTTCGTCTCTAGAGGGGTGTGTGTTACACCTTGTAGGGGAGACTGGGGAGAAATGGACATAGTGGAGAAATGGACCACCCCCTCTCTGGCCCCTGGCTGTGATGCAATGAAAGTGAAACCATAATAAGTTTGTTTTCCACATCAAACATAGTCCGAATTTTTCATTTGCCATCGACTTCCCGCACAGGTCGTTCCCACGCAAAGTTTGAAAAATTTTCTGCACTAAAGTTTCTTTTTCCACTTCCAGACACCATCGTAAAGCAGACGCATAGTCAGGAATCAGGACAAGGTAATTACGTTAATATCTTTATTTACTTGTTATTTAAGAGTTCATATAAAAAATATAGCACATAATATTAGATTTAAGAGACTTTATGGCTGAATAGCTTAATACATTGATGGGGGAGAAATGGACCGGTTCATTTCTCCCCATGGTTCATTTCTCCCCATAGAAGAAATTGACAAGACAGTCTGTTGTTATTAAAAGTGTTGAAGATTGCATTCGAATATCAGCATTATTGATTCTTTTTAATACTGGGGTCTAAATCTAGACCATTAAAACTCTTAACAAATTTGATTTCAGTGATTTATTAAAGATGCACGCCATTCGTGCTATGATCAGTATTTCTTTGCAAATGATAGGCCTACCATTCTAAATGTTATATAATTCTGTCACTCTTTTGTTTCAGATGCCAAGATTGTACATCAGAAACACCAACAAGGGTCTCGTTACGGAGGAACGTATGAGAGAAGCTGTTAATGCTGTGAAAAATGGAATGAAAGTGAGGAAAGCTGCAAGGGAGTACGGCATTGCTCGCTCTACCCTCAATAACAATCTTACAAAAGACAGAGAAGGAAATGGTCTGCCTACTAGACTCGTACCAAATTATAGGCATAGCCTTGTTTTCACAGCTAAGCAAGAAGCTGATTTTGCTAGTTACTTGAAAGATTGTGCAAGAATGTTCCATGGACTCACAACTAAAAACGTTCGTATTTTGGCGTACGAGATGGCGAAAGTCAATAACATTGCACATCCTTTAACCTGGGATGAGCAAATGATGGCAGGGAATGACTGGCTTTGTGGATTTTTGCGACGGAATCCCGAGCTGACCATAAGGCAACCTGAGGCAACATCTCTGGCTAGAGCTACAGCTTTCAACAAACATAATATTTGCACCTTCTTCAACATTGTGAAGGAAACCATTACAAAACTAAATGTGAGTGGAGCTCAAATCTACAATTTGGATGAGTCAGGTCTGACCACTGTACAGAAAGTGCCAAAAATAATTGCCCCACGAGGAGTGAAGCAAATAGGCCAGGTGACATCCAGAGAAAGAGGGGAACTGGTCACAATCTGTTGCATTGTGTCAGCTGCGGGTCACATTATCCCTCCAGTTTTTGTGTTTCCCAGAAACATTTTTAAGAATGTTATGCTTGCTGGAGCACCTGAAGGTTCCCTTGGCCTTGTGAATGAATCAGGTTGGATGACCCGTGATAATTTCGTCAAAGTTATAAATCACTTATTAAGCATTCAAGACCTTCCAAAGACTTCCCATTGATTTTGATCTTGGACAATCACGATTCCCACATTTCATTTGAATCACTTGAACTGTGCAAGAAAAACAACATTCATGTGATCACGTTGCCACCACACACCTCATCTAAAACTCAGCCCTTGGACCGTTCAGTTTTTGGACCCATGAAGTCGGTCTACAACAATGCGTGTGATTCATGGATGATGAAAAATGTTGGGACACCACTGACAATCTATCAAGTTGCAAATCTAGGAGGCCACGCTTTTCTTAAAGCGGCAACTCCCATTAACATTCAATCAGGCTTTGCAGTGTCAGGTATTTGGCCCTTTAACGAAGATGTTTTTACAGAAGATGATTTTATGCCTTCATAAATAACGAACAGGCCCATCAGCAAGGACAGTGAAAATGCCACTTTAGAAAGCAATGAACAGACAGGATCAGCATCTCCACATTGTGGTACCAGCACAGATCAAACTGCACAAGAATTTCATGAAAATCAGAAAGAGTGTAATGTTGAGAACCTTGTAGACGAATTGCAGGAAATATTAGGGAGTCTTCAACATAAAGCTACTTCTTCCTTTACTTCGTCGCATGTTGTCAGAGGACTACCAAAAGCTGGTCCGCGAAAAGATTCAAATAATATGAGGAAAAGAGGAAAAACTATGCTGGCTACTTCTACGCCAGAAATGGATCGAATTAGGGAAAGAGCGGTGATGAAAGAAAAGGCAGCAAAAGTTCCACTGAAAAAGGCAAAGAAACAGCTGCTGAAAGAACTTGATGTTGATTCAGATCCAGAAACTGACATTTCGTTTTGTGATGACACAGATTCTGATGTTTCATTTGGTGAAAATGAGGAGTGTACGGTTAGCTTGACTGGTGTGCGTGAGGTTTTTGAAAGCCAGTGTGTGCTATGTGAATATGGAACAAAGAAGACTTGTGTTTACTATGTAGGAATTGTAAGGGGAGACATTGATGATGATGGGGATGTTGAGGTACAGTTCTTGCGCAAGAGTGAGAAGGTTGCTGGTAAATTTGTTAAGCCTAAGGTAGAAGATGTCGCCAGTGTCTCAATTACATGTATTAAAGCACAGCTTACTAGATCTACAATCACTGGAACCACTTCTAGGACCAAAGATGGCTATGTCTTCAAAGAAAGTCTTGCAGGCATAAATGTTCGATAAAACTTTATATTAGATTAATATATCATATTAAACTTTTTTTTACTGTCGCTTAAAATAATTTTAAAAAAACCTGCAAATATCCTTTTAATGATTATTTATTTCTTATAGCAATATGGATGAGTTGTTGCTGCTTCTTTTTAAAAAAGGTCCATTTCTCCCCACTATGGTCCATTGCTCCCCACGTGCTGGTCCATTTCACCCCAATGGTGGTCAATTTCTCCCCATGTTCATATACATTTTTGAAATGCATTTTGTAAAGAAACATATAGAAATAGATTGCTAAATGTTTTCCCCTTTTAAAATAAATGAATGTACAACATTTTAGTCATGGTTTTGTTATGTTTCGATAAAATCTGTTCCGGTGATGAGCAAAAATTGAAAACTACAAAATTGCTGGTCCATTTCTCCCCAGTCTCCCCTATGTACCTCAAAGGTCAGTGTCCGTGTGTCTGAACTCGGCACGCATTTGTGTAAAGTTCGCTTCCTTTAAACAGATTCCATTCAAGGTCACGGCCTCTATGTACCCGCGGGAGGTTCTCTTTCCTAACAAGTTTGCTATGAAAGCGGCCTAACAGCCTACTCTTTGCTATTTACAACTGCCGTGGATTTTTTTACGTCCATAATTAGCACACGGGACCTCCAGTTTTTCGCCCCTATCCCAGTAGGCTAGGAATCCGATCTCACTACCCAAGAGATCAGTTGGAAGTATTTTATCACGAGGCATCACTGGCCCTCATAAACACTCATAGCCCTTTACTGAGATAAAACCCTCTACCTTCTTAGTCTGAGGTGAATACCCTTACTTATCAGCCGCAGCGCCGCCATTCGGTATAGCTGATTAGACCTCTATCCCATCATCATCATCATCATCATCATCATCATCATCATCATCATCATCATCATCTCAACTGTATTTTCGTGGCGGACTTTTGTGTCGGCATTCAGCCAGCGGTATTATGTATAGTATACTGTGCGGATTGCTGGTTTGTCGAGACTCCTGTCTGTTCTACTTTTCACATGGGGCAAGGAGGAGCATTTTGTGTGATATTCACTGGCACAGGAACGAAGCATAATGGGCGACCCTTTACCGTGCAGTTGGAACGAAAATTAACTAACTATCTCATCTTATTCCTTTAGTACCTTGCGGTGTCGAAGTAACGCTTAAACAGCGCGAGCGTGCTCACTGTAAGTCTTGAAATATAACGGTGTAATGGCATATTTGACAACCCTGATTCCTTGCCAATTATTTCTTCTTATAATCCATGTCATGGGGTGTTGACGATCATGCCTGTTTACAGAATTATGTCATGCTTACTGTCAATAAATCCTGATACTGATGTTCCTCAATGCCATGATGTGAAACTGCTGTCCAACACCGTCTCTCTTGGGCTCTCCTTTCTGCCTCTTCATTTCTCTTTCTACCCACCCACAGTGTTCTCATAATTCTTCTACAAAACCACATTTTAAATAAATTTCATATTTAGAATTAGCTTCAGACTTTGCTATTTGTGAATATCCGCAGATACAACTATGCCATGTCCAATGATTATATGGAATGTGATGCCAAATGTGGACAAACGGGCGTGCAAAATCAGAAGTTTTACTGCGAGAGACTGTTTGAAAACAATGGCACATATGAGCCCGCGTCTGCCCATCACTGTGAGCATTTAGCCAAACCCAACCACACACGGGAGTGTAATGGGAAGGAATGTGAAACAAAAGAAAGGTATAGATGTTTACTGTAATTTTATTTTTCTTGGCTGCAATCTGTTGGAAATATGTTATTCAACATCATCATCATGCGCCATGCTGATAAGCTGGGGCGGTCATGTATCGCATCGCCATCTCACACGATAACCAGAGTTGTGGATTAGATCTGTGTTCTTGTCTCGACAATTCCATGTGGTAAGCCATCCTGGTATCTACTTCTCTGTCTTCCACTTGTTCTTTTCCCCTCAATCTTGCCAGTTGTCACCAAGATTGAGAGTTATTATTATTTCTTTTTTATTAAATGTTAGTAGCATATTTTAAAATATATTAAAAACATTAATTTTTTTGTGTGCATATCCTATTTAAAGCAAATCGCTGTCAACACCAGTATTTTACTGCTGTTGTTGATGTCTTAGCAAGTTTACGTTCAGTAGTTTGCCTTTGCTTTCTGAACGACCGACTCCTATACCAATACGTTAAAACCCAGCGCGAGGCGGTCTGCTGCCAAATCGGTCGCAGCTGTGTTTCGAACGAGGGTAAACAGGCTTACGAATCACGTCCGCGAGCCCTTAGCCACGTAGACTGGCATATTTAAATTACTCAGACTAATTATTAATATTATTGGAGTGAGTAGCCAAGCCGTGGGAAAAATGAAATCTCAAGGTGGGAACTATGACTTCATCACCCCAGTCCCGTAAAATAAAATTAACACCTAAAATTGAGGAAAACTCGTGAAAATAAATATTAGAGGAATCTTTTTTACCAGGTTCCAGTGGGTAGCCTTTGAAACATGGACAGAGTGCCCTTGTGGTGGACCTGGTACAGAGACTCGAGATGTGCACTGTGAGAAAGTCATCTATGCAGTAAAAGGTGATGCACCTGACGTGGTAGAGACAGTAGGACTGGACATGTGTCGGGGGCTGACTGGCAAGCCGGAGACTCACAGACCCTGCAAAGGAAGCCCCTGTAAGCCCAGGTATGTTAGATTGTTAGCTCAATAACAACTCATTCAAATATTCACCTTCTGTTAACTGTGTACCTACTAACAACAAAGCCATCCAGCAACTTTCCAGCGGTAAGGCGCCTGGTCCTGACTCCATCCCAGCAGAGATATACAAGGCAGGTGGGTCGGTCCTAATAGAACAGCTTCACCAAGTCTGTACAAACATATGGGTGAACGAGACCATGCCACAAGATTTCAAGGACGCATCAATGGTCCACCTTTACAAACGTAAAGGAAACCGCCAATCCTGTGACAGCCACCGAGGCATCTCCTTGTTCTCATTTGTAGTGAAGATACTCGCCAGAATTCTTCTCAATCACCTCACGGTCCATCTCAATCAAGGTCTTCTTCCTGAGAGTGAATGTGGCTTCAGAAAGAACGAGGAGCTGTTGACATGATTTTCGCTGCAAGGCAGCTGCAAGAGAAATGTCAGGAACAGAACTTCGAAATGTTCTCCACTTTCATTGGCCTTACCAAGGCTTTTGATACTGTCAGCAGAGAAGGACTGTGGAAGATTATAGCAAAATATGGCTGTCCACGAAAGTTTGTCCAAATAGTGCGGCTATTTCAAGATGGTATGCAGGCAAGAGTACAGGAAAATGGTGAACTGTCTGAGCCCTTTCCTGTCACATTTGGAGTGAAGCAAGGATGTGTCCTGGCACCAACACTGTTCAGCCTCATGTTTTCAGCTATGCTGACGAAAGCCTTCGAGAACAACGACATTGGAATAGACATCAACTACCGCATGGATGGAAAGTTGTTCAATCTCAGAAGGCTGAAATTTAAAACCAAAACTAGCAGCGACACCGATTGCGCTCTGTACGCCAACTCAGAGGTGGACATGCAACATAATGTTTCAGCTTTCTCATATGCCTGTGCCAACTTTGGGCTCAATATCAACTTGGAGAAGACTGTAGTTATGTACCAGCCAGCTCCAGGGAATAATCACACCGTGTCGAATATCAAGGTGATTGATTGATTAATTGATTGATTGATTAGGAACCGGCATCACAGCATTCGGGAAAATCAAGGTGAATAGTCATAGACTGAGTGTTGTGGACAAATTCACCTATTTTGGAAGCACTGCCACAATTGATGACGAAGGGAATGCAAGAATCTCCAAGGCCAGCGCGGCCTTTGGCAGATTGTACAAGAATGCATGGAACATAAATGGAATAAGCCTGCAAACAAAGCCGAAAATCTAAAAACCAGTTGTATTACGCTGGGAAATTAAACCACTTCCACACAGTCTGCCTTAGGAAGCTATTGAAGATTAAATGGCAAGATAAGATCCCAGACACATAGAAGTTCTAGAAAGAGTGTCCATGCCCAGTATCCACACTACTCTAATGAAGAATCAGATTCGCTGGACTGGTCGCTTAACTCGCATGCCAGATCACTGGCTCCCTAAACAAATTTTTTTACGGCACTATGGTAAACTCTCCCAAGGCGGCTATAGGAAACGCTTTAAAGACACTGAAAATCTCCCTGAAAGCTTTTGGAATTCATCTTGACACCTGGGAGACCGTTGCCAAAGACCGAAATTCGTGGCGTACGCAAGGGCGCAGTCACTTGTGAAGCAAACAGGACTGCAAGAGCTGTGAAGAAAAGGCTGAACAGAAAACCACTGCAGGAGATCCTCCTCATGGAACGCCAAGCATTCTTTGCCCACATTGTCAAGAACATTTCGAGCCAAAATTAAAATTTAGCCATCTTAGAACTCACGGCTCCATACTTTCAACCCCACTGGATGAAATGAATGGTCATTATCATTCTTGATGGACAAACAACACCATATTACTTGAACCTCAAGAATTCATGTAACACATAGATTCCTAAAGCATATAATGACGAACGAAGAACAAACACAACAAACCATTCACCTCAACGAACCATATTCCTGTAGAGAACCAAAGTCATAAAAACCTGGCCAGCGCAGGTCTAAGAGATCTCATCAGTACCCTAGGAAGTCTAATATCATCTCAATGGCAGCTCCGACGATGAGAATCGAACCTAGGTGCACTAATGCAACTCAACTCAATGGACAAAATGGCACCATACTACAAGCCCTCACAGAGCACCTGTATACATCACTACCAAGCAACGCACTTATCTTACCCCCACAATCCTTCCTACCCGTTCCTGCTACCCATGCCCCACTTGAGCCCTTAGTGCCAGTACAAACGGCCCGACAAACCGTACCCCCCCCACACACCGCACCTAGACAGAGTAGGCTTACCCCGAGCTACTGAGCACTATGCTCATAATTAAAACGAAATTAGTATAACTAATCATAAGAACGAGTTCCAAGAGAAACGACACATGAGAAGAAAGTCCGGAACACGACACGCAACACGGTCCTCAGCATAAAGACGGGTGTCCGCGTGGACCCCAATGCAAAGCTGCAGCCTAACGCCAGTACAGACTCGCAGCCAACATCACTCCATACCCCGCACAACAAGCAATGATGTAGCAGAACAGATGGATCAGAGCGAGAGGTCCCGACCAGCAGGTACATAACTTTGGACGGAGGAATAGCAGGAGTCACACTGGAAATATCGACTAAATTGATGCAAAGCCCCACCAATCACGGGGCTAACTATCAACGAAGTTTGTGACCTTCACCTCGACACCGAAGGTACAAGAGGAACATGATGAGATCGTGATGAGAGGATTCACCTTCTTGCTTACTGCTGCGTTCAGCCTGGAGAGTACCTATTATTCTCGTTATTCTGTTTTCAGGACGAGCATTTGCGTTGGGCCCGTTAACAGTACCAGAATGACTAGCGTTCTGGTTCCTGTTGCGCCCGTAAGCCAACACATCCGAACTTCTGCGGGATATGATGAACCGCAGTTAACCTTCCGATTGGGTTTCGGCTTATAATAAACTGCGTGCCTCACTAACAAACTCATGCCAAATATATCACTTCTAATACAACCTTATACTTACAACTAACATATACTCCCATATCATAACAACAATTCCAACCTTCTAACTAACCTTAAGACACTAGTAGATATATCATTACTTTCAAAAAAGAAATATTTGGGGACGCTTTTCCTTAATCGATTGATAAAAGAAACTTTGCAGAAAAATATTCGTCATCTTGAATGAAGAATATTCCTTAAATTGAAACACCAATCCTGAATGCAGACGGAATGCCAATCATGAAAAAACAATTAGCAGACAACTGTGAGAAAAAGAAAACTATGTGGAAGGCTGCTAGAGAAATGCTCCTGGGCTGCACTAGAGAGAATGCATGGGAACACAACCACGAGTATGAACACTAAGAGCAATGATACGACATAGCTTGAAAGAAGATTAAACTAGCCACAAGAAGAGAATGGTTATTCGCATAAGATGTGGGACAGCTTCACTGTTTTTTTCTTTGGCAATGTGCCATGAGAACCAAGAAAATCTGGCAGTAAAGTCCGATCACAAACGCGAAGGACTATGGAAGGACAAGGAATAGGAAAGGCGACTAGTAACAAAGAAGAGAAGAACTGCTAGGACATGTGGACATCAAGGTGGGAGGAACGTAAGTATCAGCCAAGAGTACAGAAAGCATAGGGAACAGAAACCAGCCGGATGTATTTGTCAAGACTGTTGGGTTTTGAAACTATTGCCCCGGTTCACCTCGTGTTAGTGGTATTTACTCTCTCTGTGGAGTTATGCAAATATAAAAGGCTAAAGACGCAAAAACTTGGAACGGCAATCATTTCAAAAAACCATGCAGTCATAAAAAAATACACCGTATACAACCCAAGCACACGGCATGAAACTAGGCTTTTATGAGCAACAGTGACTGATTTAGTCCACTGTGGCGTGCGTAGCTGATGTGCTATCTCGCCGCACCACCTTCTGCGTGCCCATCCCTCGTGCTATCTCGACTGCGAGCGCCATATTATGCCATCAGACCCTCTGTTCCTACCCCAATTAGCTTGTGCTCCCGCCAAAGATATGCCCCCCCCGCACCAGCCCTCTCACGCCCCGTAGCCTTCCGTTAGACTACCCCTCGCCCGTTAGTGAGTGGTCCACTGCCGCCTCTTCGCTCCGCAATACAGATATACCGGTTGGCGCTCTGATGATGTCGCGTCCACATCGTCACGGGCCTTCAATCTCTGTGCTGCGCCAAGTCATATCGATACACGATGTTTAGCTCATATGTCAAGATGTTGTGATAGTCAAAACAATCAGCGTTGAGAAATAACAACAGATATATGTTATATAGTCAAACCATTGCTCGTTATTGTTGGGGGATATAATAAACAATACCACCCCGGCGATCTATATGAATCCAGTCGATTATCTTGCTTCTTTTAAAGCCCTTTGTTTATCCATCACGACAACTTGTGGAGTTTGTGTCCTGGTTCGGAGATATCTATTGTGGATTATGGCAGGAGATAGAGAACTGTTGAGGGAATCTGTGCGCATAGAAAATAATCCTACAGAGAGTAATATGACAATATCAAAACCTGTCGTTATCTATATTTCATATAACACTATATACATTGATCTTCTCACTTGTTACAATGAAATTATTTCCCTCTCCCTTGACAGTAAATTTTTAGCTTTTCTGATCTGTCAAACTAATAATGAAATCGCAATACATTAAACAACTCATTTACTTGATAGCTGTCTCTTTATCAAACCATTAACTAAACCCATTACTTCTGCCCAGCTGTCTCATTTATCAAACATAAACTCCCCCCTACTTCTGCCTGCTGTCTTTTATCTAATATTACAGAACTAACCCATTTACTTCTGGCCTAGCTGTGCTTTATAATAATACCTTAACTAACCCATTACTTCGACCGTCTAGACTGGTTCTCTGACAAATACACCCCTACAACCACCCCCTAACCCATTTACTTCTGCCTAGCAGTCTCTATCAATACATAACTTAACCATTTACTTCCACGCTAGCCTGTCTGCGTATGTAATATTAAGCTAATCCCACTCACTGTGATGTTCTCACACCGCGCCCACTCGATTTTTAGCGCTAATCAGTACTATAACGTAACCTTACGCAGCACACCGTACGACTCGACTCAAATGTGTGTAGTGTGAAGCCTAGCGATGATCGTCGTGTAGATACAGTTGACGTAATAAGCAGCGAATTCAACAATATCGTGTATATGAAGTAAATGCTTGCTTCTAGTATCAATCGGAAGAACCAGTAAAGCACACTAGGCTAACTTGATATATTCGACCAAGCGTCGCTCTCTTTATATGCCTACATATCCAGCCCCCATAACTAATCTCAGTTGGAATATTGTACCTAGACTTCAACTAAATCCCAGCCTGTACGCACACGATAGCACGCAGACAGCGCACTAATATTACTTTGAAGGTAATTACGTTCTATGTTATACTTCATATGCCTAAGCTGTCTCTTTTGTCAATTCATTAATAACCATTTACTTCTTCTAGCTGTCTCTTTATCAATATAACTACTCATTTATTATGCTAGCTGTTCCTTTATAAATACATTAACTAACTTATTTAATCTGACTAGCTGTTCTTTATCAATGTCATAATAACTCATTACTTATGCCTAGCTTCTCTTATCAATAACATTAATGAACTCTTTTACTTATGCTAGCTGTATCTTTATCAATACATAATAAACTCATTTATTCTGCCTAGCTGTTCTTTATCAATACATAACTAAACACATTTCTTCTGCCTAGCTGTCTCTATCAATAAATTAACTAAACTCATTACTTTGACTAGCTGTCTCTTTATTCCATACATTTCTAATAACTCATTACTTCTGCCTAGCTGTCTTCTTTATTAAATACATTAACTTAACTCATTACTTCTGCCTAGCTTCTCTTTTCATACATTAATAACATGTACTTCTGCCTAGCTGTCTCTTATCAATACATTAACTAACTATTTACTTCTGCTAGCTGTCTCTTTATCAATACATAACTTTTTTTGTGTGTTTTGTTGGTTTTTTTTAACCCATTTACTTCTTGCTAGCTGTTTCTCTTTATCAATAAATTAACTAACCATTTACGTCTTGCCTAGCTTCTATTTATTCAATACATTAACTAACTCATTTTAATTCTGGCCTAGCTGTTCTTTATTCAATACATGAACTAACCCATGTTACTTCTGCCTAGATGTCCTTTATCAATAATTACTAATCTTTTACTTTCTGCTTGCTGGTCTCTTTATCAATACATTAACTAAACCATTTACTTCTGCCTAGCTGTCTCTTATAAATAAACTAACCATTTACTTCGCCTAGCTTTATCTTTATCAATACATAACTAACTCATTTACTTCTGCTAGCTGTTCTTTATCATTAATTAACTAACCCATTTATTATGCGCTAGCTTCTCTTTATCAATAAATTAACTCTTCATTTACTTCTGAATAGCTGTCTATTATCAAACATTAACTAACTCATTTTACTTCTGCCTAGCTGTCTCTTATCAAATACATTAACTAACCATTTACTTCTGCCTAGTTTTCTTTATCAATAATTAACTTCATGTTTTACTTATGCGTAGCGTGTCTCTTTATCAATACATTAAACTAATCATTTACTTCTGCCTAGCTGTATCTTTTCAATAAACTAACCATTTTTTGTGGTTGTTTTTTTTTACTTCTGCCTAGCTGTTGCTTTATCATGCATTAACAACCCATTTACTTCTGCGCTGCTGTCTCTTTATCAATAAATAACCATTAATTCTGCCTAGCTGTCTTTTATTAATACATTAACTAACTCATTTACTTCTGCTAGCTGTCTTCTTTATCAAAAAATAAACCATTTACTCGTCTGCTGTCTCTTTATAATACATTAACTAACCCATTTACTTCTGCCTTAGCTGTTTCTTATCAATAAACTAACCATTTACTTCTGCTAGCTGGTCTCTTTTATCATTAAACTAACCTCATTTACTTCTGGCCTAGCGTGTCTTTATCAATAAACTAACCCATTTATTTCTGCCTAGCTGTCTCTTTATCAAATAACAACCCATTTACTTCTGCCTAGCTGTCTCTTTATCAATAACATTAAATTTTTTTGTGTGTTTGTTTTAACTAACCCATTACTTCTGCCTAGCTGTCTCTTTATCATACATTAACTAACCATTTACTTTTATGCCTAGTGTCTGCTTTTATCAATAAACTAAACCGTCTATTTCTGACTGCGTTATCTTTATCAATACATAACTAATCATTTACTTCTGCGTGTGTTGTTGTTTTTTTTTGTGTGTTTTTTTTTTTTTTGGTGTGTTGTTTTTTTTTTTTTTTTTTTTTTTTGTTTTGGTAGCGCTCCTTATCAATAAACTTAACCATTTAATTCTGCTAGCTGTCTCTTTATCAATACATTAACTAACCCATTTTACTTTTGCCTAGCTGCTCTTATCAATAAACTAACACATTTCTTCTGCTTAGCGTCTCTTATCAATATTTAACTAATCATTTATTCTGCTAGCTGTCTCTTTATCAATACATTAACTAACCCATTTATCGCATAGCTGTCCCTTATCATACATTAACTAACATTTATCTGCCTAGCTCGTCTCTTTATCATACACTAACTCAACCATTTACTTCTGCTAGCTGTCTCTTTATCAATACATTAACTCACCATTTACTTCTGCCTAGCTGTCTCTTTATCAATACATTAACTAACCCTTTACTTCTGCCTAGCTGTCTTTTATCAATAATAACTAACCCATTACTTCTGCCTAGCTGTCTCTTTATCAATACATTAACTAACCCATTTACTTCTGCCTAGCTGTCTCTTTATCAATAAACTAACCCATTTACTTCTGCCTAGCTGTCTCTTTATCAATACATTAACTAACTCATTTACTTCTGCCTAGCTGTCTCTTTATCAATACATTAACTAACATTTACTCTGCCTAGCTGTCTCTTTATCAATACATTAACTAACCCATTTACTTCTGCCTAGCTGTCTCTTTATCAATACATTAACTAACTCATTTACTTCTGCCTAGCTGTCTCTTTATCAATACATTAACTAACTCATTTACTTCTGCCTAGCTGTCTCTTTATCAATACATTAACTAACCCATTTACTTCTGCTAGCTGTCTCCTTTATCAATACATACTAACCCATTTACTTCTGCCTAGCTGTCTCTTTATCATATACATTAACTAACTCATTTACTTCTGCCTAGCTGTCCTCTTCTCTTTACGTCAATACATTAACTAAACCCATTTACTTCTGCCTAGCTGTCTCTTTATCAATACATTAACTAACTCATTACTTCTGCCTAGCTGTCTCTTTATCAATACATTAACTAACCCATTTACTTCTGCCTAGCTGTCTCTTTTATCAATAATAACTAACTCATTTACTTCTGCCTAGCTGTCTCTTTATCAATACATTAACTAACCTCATTACTTTCTGCCTAGCTGTCTCTTTATCAATACATTAACTAACTCATTTACTTCTGCCTAGCTGTCTCTTTATCAATACATTAACTAACCATTTACTTCTGCCTAGCTGTCTCTTTATCAATACATAACTAACCATTTACTTCTGCCTAGCTGTCTCTTTATCATACATTAACTAACTCATTTACTTCTGCCTAGCTGTCTCTTTATCAATACATTAACTAACCCATTTACTCTGCCCTAGCTGTCTCTTTATCAATACATGAACTAACTATTTACTTCTGCCTAGCTGTCTCTTTATCAATCATTAACTAACCCATTTACTTCTGCCTAGCTGTCTCTTTATCAATACATTAAATAACTCATTACTCTTGCCTAGCTGGGTCTTATCAATACATAACACCATTACTTCTGCTAGCGTCTCTTTCATACATAACTAACCCATTACTTCTGCCTAGCTGTCTCTTTATCAATAAACTAACCATTTACTTCTGCTAGCTGTCTCGTTCAACTAAACTACCATTACTTCTGCCTAGCTGTCTTTTATCAATAAACTAACCCATTTACTTCTGCCTAGCTGTCTCTTTATCAATACATTAACTAACTCATTTACTTCTGCCTAGCTGTCTCTTTATCAATACATTAACTAACTCATTTACTTCTGCCTAGCTGTCTCTTTATCAATACATTAACTAACCATTACTTCTGCCTAGCTGTCTCTTATCAATACATAACTAACTCATTTACTTCTGCCTAGCTGTCTCTTATCAATACATAACTACCCATTACTTCTGCCTAGCTGTCTCTTATCAATACATTAACTAACTCATTTACTTCTGCCTGAGCTGTCTCTTTATCAATACATTAACTAACTCATTTACTTCTGCCTAGCTGTCTCTTTATCAATAAACTAACCCATTACTTCTGCTAGCTGTCTCTTTATCAATACATTAACTAACTCATTACTTTGCCTAGCTGTCTCTTTGATCAATACATTAACTAACCCATTTACTTCTGCCTAGCTGTCTCTTTATCAATACATTAACTAACCCATTTACTTCTGCCTAGCCTGTCCTTCTTTATCCATACATTCAACTTGAACCCATTTACTTCTGCCTTAGCTTGTCTTCTTTATTCAATACATTAACTAACCTACATTACTTCTGCCTAGCTGTCTCTTTATCAATACATTAACTAACCATTTACTTCTGCCTAGCTGTCTCTTTATCAATACATTAACTAACCCATTACTTCTGCCTAGCTGTCTCTTTATCAATACATTAACTAACTCATTTACCTTCTGCCTAGCTGTCTCTTTATCAATACATTAACTAACCCATTACTTCTGCCTAGCTGTACTCTTATCAATACATTAACGAACTCATTTTACTTCTGCCTAGCTGTCTCTTTATCAATACATTAACTAACCCATTTACTTCTGCCTAGCTGTCTCTTTATCAATAATACTAACCATGTTACTTCCTGCCTAGCTGTCTCTTTATCAATACATTAACTAACTCATTTACTTCTGCCTAGCTGTCTCTTTATCAATACATTAACTAACTCATTTACTTCTGCCTAGCTGTCTCTTTATCAATATACTAACCCCATTTACTTCTGCCTAGCTGTCTCTTTATCAATACAGTAAACTAACTCATTTACTTCTGCTAGCTGTCTCTTTATCAATAAACTAACCCATTTACTTCTGCCTAGCTGTCTCTTTATCAATAAACTAACCCATTTTACGTCTGCTAGCTGTCTCTTTATCAATACATAACTACCCATTTACTTCTGCCTAGCTGTCTCTTTATCAATACATTAACTAACCATTACTTCTGCCTAGCTGTCTCTTTATCAATACATTAACTAACTCATTTACTTCTGCCTAGCTGTCTCTTTATCATACATTAACTAACCCATTTACTTCTGCCTAGCTGTCTCTTATCAATACATTAACTAACCCCATTACTTCTGCCTAGCTGTCTCTTTATCAATACATAACTAACTCATTTACTTCTGCCTAGCTGTCTCTTTATCAATACATTAACTAACTCATTTTACTTCTGCCTAGCCTGTCTCTTTATCAATACATTAACTAACACATTTACTTCTGCCTAGCTGTCTCTTTATCAATACTTAACTAACCATTTACTTCTGCCTAGCTGTCTCTTTATCAATACATTAACTAACCCATTTACTTCTGCTAGCTGTCTCTTTATCCAATACATTAACTAACCATTTTACTTCTGCCTAGCTGTCTCTTTATCAATACATTAACTAACCCATTTACTTCTGCCCATAGCTGTCTCTTTATCAATAACATTACGACCCCATTTACTTCTGCCTAGCTGTCCTCTTTATCAAATACATTAACTAACACATTTACTTTCTTGCCTAGCTGTCTCTTTATCAATACATTAACTAACCCATTTACTTCTGCCTAGCTGTCTCTTTATCAATACATTAACTAACCCATTTACTTCTGCCTAGCTGTCTCTTTATCAATACATTAACTAACCCATTTACTTCTGCCTAGCTGTCTCTTTATCAATACATTAACTAACTCATTTACTTCTGCCTAGCTGTCTCTTTATCAATACATTAACTAACCCATTTACTTCTGCCTAGCTGTCTCTTTATCAATACATTAACTAACCCATTTACTTCTGCCTAGCTGTCTCTTTATCAATACATTAACTAACCCATTTACTTCTGCCTAGCTGTCTCTTTATCAATACATTAACTAACCCATTTACTTCTGCCTAGCTGTCTCTTTATCAATACATTAACTAACCATTTACTTCTGCCTAGCTGTCTCTTTATCAATACATTAACTAACCCATTTACTTCTGCCTAGCTGTCTCTTTATCAATACATTAACTAACCCATTTACTTCTGCCTAGCTGTCTCTTTATCAATACATTAACTAACCCATTTACTTCTGCCTAGCTGTCTCTTTATCAATACATTAACTAACTCATTTACTTCTGACTAGCTGTCTCTTTATCAATACATTAACTAACCCATTTACTTCTGCCTAGCTGTCTCTTTATCAATACATTAACTAACCCATTTACTTCTGCCTAGCTGTCTCTTTATCAATACATTAACTAACCCATTTACTTCTGCCTAGCTGTCTCTTTATCAATACATTAACTAACCCATTTACTTCTGCCTAGCTGTCTCTTTATCAATACATTAACTAACCCATTTACTTCTGCCTAGCTGTCTCTTTATCAATACATTAACTAACCCATTTACTTCTGCCTAGCTGTCTCTTTATCAATACATTAACTAACCCATTTACTTCTGCCTAGCTTTCTCTTTATCAATACATTAACTAACCCATTTACTTCTGCCTAGCTGTCTCTTTATCAATACATTAACTAACCCATTTACTTCTGCCTAGCTGTCTCTTTATCAATACATTAACTAACCCATTTACTTCTGCCTAGCTGTCTCTTTATCAATACATTAACTAACCCATTTACTTCTGCCTAGCTTTCTCTTTATCAATACATTAACTAACTCATTTACTTCTGCCTAGCTGTCTCTTTATCAATAAACTAACCCATTTACTTCTGCCTAGCTGTCTCTTTATCAATACATTAACTAACCCATTTACTTCTGCCTAGCTGTCTCTTTATCAATACATTAACTAACCCATTTACTTCTGCCTAGCTGTCTCTTTATCAATACATTAACTAACCCATTTACTTCTGCCTAGCTGTCTCTTTATCAATACAGTTTTTTGTTCTCTTTGCCTCACTCGCTTTGAACTCAAGTGTAGTCCATAAACGTGCTACTACTACTTTTAGTGCCCTGCACTGATTTTTAAGTGAGGTTTTTTTTTTTCCATATGCTTGTTACATGACATCGCTGTCAACACCACCATTTTACTGCTGGCAAATTTAAGTTCAGTAGATTGCCATTGCTTTCTGAACGACCGGCTTACATGCCAATTCATTAAAACCCAGCACAGCGCGGTCTGCTGCCAAATTGCGCACAGCTGTGTTTCGAACACTGGTAAGCGGGATTACGAAACGTGAAGATTAGCTTTCCTAATTACCACCGTCCCAGGCGAACCCACTCTGACTTCTGAGGTACATGTAATTTACGTCGCCAAGTCAAGGTCAAGAAGTCAACATGTTAGTCCAACTGACCGGTGTAGGGGTTAAACCTGCCACCTCGGCATCAGCACACCGGAAGGTTAAGATCGAGCACTCTTATCAACTCGGCCATACTGAACACCATATGCATACAGTTGATGTGTATACTAATCCATGCTCTGACTTTGGCGCCTGGTTAGGTTTCAGTGGGTAGACAGTGGCCTTCACACGCCCTGCAGCGCGCCGTGTGGTGAAAACGGAACACAGGAAGCCATCTTGGAGTGTGAGCAGATCTCTGTCAGCAATGGGGTGGAGTTCTATGAAATAGCCGATGAATACTTCTGTGAGGACATGGCCCGGCCCGACATTGATGTCAGAACGTGCACAAGCCCAGCCTGTGAAGACCAGTAGGTTTTATCAACAGTCTCTTCTTCTTCTTCTTCTTCTTCTTCTTCTTCTTCTTCTTCTTCTTCTCCTCCTCCTTCTCCTCCTCTTCCTCCTCCTTCTTCTAGTCAATGTTGTGTGACGTAGTGATCATGTCTGTCCACTGCCTTTGTCTCGTGTACTGCCAATCATGTTTGATACCTTTGTCTCGTGTACTGCCAATCATGTTTGATACCTTTGTCTCGTGTACTGCCAATCATGTTTGATACCTTTGTCTCGTGTACTGACAATCATGTTTGATACCTTTGTCTCGTGTACTGCCAATCATGTTTGATACCTATATTATTTCATGTCATGATGTCAAACTGTCCAGCATCTTTCTCTCCTCAGCTCCCATATCCCATTGTCATGACATACTCCAGCCTTCCCCTTGTCATGACATGCCCAAAGAATGCTGACTGTCTTGTTCTGTTGCGAGCAACCAGTTCTGTTTTGTGATTTAACTTCTTTCAAGATGTCTTCATTACTCTTTTTATTTGTCCATGACGTTCCTATCATTCTTCTATAAAACCACATTTCCGACGATACATCGTCCTTCTGTTCAAATGAGAGTTCATATTTGGCAATATTTTATCCTTCTGCAATGAATCAGTTAAGAACTGTGTTTTTTCTTACCGAGATTGACAAAGATAAACTGCAAAGAGCATTCTTCCTCTTCTGAATAATATCTCAATAATATAAATATGTATGGCCTCATAACTTGAAGAAGGATAATTCCCAACTGGATCTTCACGAGGCAGAAGAATGAAAGCACATCTCCGTGTGGCAAAGCCAGCTCATGAGACTAAGGATCCACTGGGATAAGTAGAACCTCTGGGGTGTCCTTGGCTTCTATCTTCGTGAAAATAACAGATAGCACAGAGAACTGGAGAGTCGTGATTGATCACGTTAGCTCCAAACCAGGCACCCGAAGATGAAGAAGAACAATGTTCAAACTGAACCTTTCCATTGTTGCCCTTGTCTGAGAAGCTAGACATCCAATCCACTACCCTGGAATCGTAAAGTTGGGGTATGATAATTATAACACCTACGGGTTCCTTGTTGCTTCTGTTGTTGTTCCAAATGCTGCTAGGTTGTCTCTCTTAGCGCACCAAAGTTGCTTTTATGAAGGTGCAGATCCTCTATAGATGGTCTAGGGACTCGCAGGGTGAGTTGTGAACTGCTGGAGATGGGCAGTAGCAGCTTTCCCCTGACATTTGAATCCCAACTTGTAAAAGTTTCCTCCAATCGAATTCAAACCAGAAATTTCTTATCTTAAAAAGACATGAAATAAATATTCAAGCTACTTTCTTTTTACATTTCTGAAGAAAATAAAAAATATGAATATAATGGGGAAATATGAGCGTGGTGAACACAGGAGAGTTACATGAAATAGATTAGTCATCTATAAATTTGCGTTCGCTCGCGTGGAACTCAAGCGTATGCCATTACACGTCTTACTACTTCTAGTTCACTGGACTGATTAGTGCGTGTGGATTGGCTTTCCCTTTTACTGGTGTCCCTCGCCATCTGGTGAACACACTCCGACTTCTGAGGTACTTGTAATTAGCGTCCCAAAGCTAAGGACGAGAAATAAACATTTTATTCCAACAGACCTGTGTAGGGGATGAACCGGCTACCTCGGCATCAGCACACCTGATGTTTAATAGCGAGCGTTCTTAATATTGTTTAGATTTGAAACATATGAATGGCAAGCTAACTGAACAAAGGACAGACTGCATTGCTGAATGTCGAAAACGTAGAACACAAACAAGACTTATCATTACTACACCAAGCATTTCTGAAGAATATCAAAAATGTTTACAATATATGAAGAATAACTGATGAAGGCAGGGCAGTTACATGATACAGCATAGTTATATTTACATATTCCTGCTAATCTTGTTTAGATCTGAAACATACCAATGGTATCTTTAGAATATATAGGGTGTTTGTAAAGTCTCACTACACTTTGTATGTAGAACAATTTTGAAAAATGCAGCACATGATACAGTATCATCAAAAAATGTGCTCCACAGTCCACCGTAAAGCAATATGCAGCGAATGGCTATCGTCTTCTAGAGTAATTTTTTGCACTCCAAACAGAATGGTGTTATCAACGGAAGAAAGAATTGTTTTGGTTGAACAAGTGTTTCGAAATGGCGGTCGATACACACGGATGGTTGTTCAAAGATTTATAGCAACATTTCCTGATAAACCACCTACTTATCGCATTACGGTTAGAAATTTGTTAAATAGGTTATAATGAATACTTCATTGGTACTTTCCAGATTCCTTGAAACATCGTTAAACCATAGTGGTGACTATTGTAACTAATTTAATGAATAATTAGAACATTTTTGATGATGTCATATACCTAATTTTTTTTCTTCAAAATTGTTCTACATACAAAGTGTAGTGAGACTTTACAAACACCCTGTATGAAGAATAACTGATGCATGCATGGGAGTTACATGATACAGCTTAGTTATGTTTACATATACATTCTAATCTTGTGTAGATCTGAAACATACGAATGGCAAGCAACAGAACAATGGACAGACTGCAGAGCTGAATGTGGCAGAAACGGAACACAAACTAGACTCTACCATTGTCAGAAAGTGGGTCAGCAGGATGGTGGCAAGGAGTTTGGTGACGAGTTATGTGAGGCAGACAAAAAGTTGAATGAGACAAGAGGATGTAACGGACCTCAGTGTCCACTAAAGTGGAGTATAGCAAAGTGGTCAGAGGTTAGTGAGAACTGTCTTACATGGTTGTATTATTATTATTATTATTATTATTATTATTATTATTATTATTATATTATTATTATTATTTATTTATTTATTCCGAAATAGTTTCCTGCTATGGGTCTGGGGTGTGATAGGGCCATCACATGTTGTGAGCCTGAGAGCACGGAGGGATAGGTGGTCAGTCTTTCCCTCATTTTGTAGGTGATGAGCCCAGTCATTGAACCCACGTCCAACCATGTTTATGAATATAATATTCTATAAGTTTTCTGTGCTACGGTTTCTAAGGGGAGAAGAGTGCAACTCTGACTGCGTTAGAGCCAAAGAAGAAAATTAGCAAAAAGAGACAGAGAACCCCACATCGCCCCTGCTTACAAGAAAAGGGATAGTAATTAGTCAGAAGATTCAAGATTCTTGGACAGGAGTCTCAACTATTACTGATATCCAGGCAGGAACTATCATGTTGAAATCCAGACAGTGAATTAAGGTGTTAGATTGTAGTAGAAGTAGCGAGTATGAACTAAATGTGCTTTGGTGACAACATGCGTTCAAATACATTGAGTCACACAGTGAAGTTCAATAACAGATACAAGAGGCAGCTGCAGATATCAAACAACAACAGTGAGTAATCCCCATCCAGTCACCAGAACTTAAGCCAACAGGGTACGCCAAGTACCACAATACAGGTGCTCCGAACAATAGCTAAGTAGAACGACACAATAAAGAAAGTTGGCACTTACAACAATAAGACACAACAAAAACAAGTTACACAACATAAATCTTAAGACACAACACACCTAAGGATTGTGACATTAACAGACCCAAGAGAGCTCTGACACTACTAGTCAGCAACTCGGATCTAGCCTATGGCATAGGCGGTTCACTGATCATCATCTGAAAAAAGCTTACCACAACCCGACAAGCCAAAACAAGCATTCCATGTCTCTCAACTTCATCTTTCAGGAGGACAGACCGCAAGATTTATACTGCGTCACAGCGCATATCTTCATTCTCCAGCGAGACACAAAGGGGCTAAAAATAGCCTTTGTCTCAGTGTTTTTCTGTGGCTTCCAGATTTTTATTTTAACGGGCCAAATCTTTAAAGATGCTCATATTTGGCACTGTTTCATATACATAGATAAATACATGGATGGTTGGGCCACCTGGCATCATTGGGACAAGAAAACATACCTGATCCAAGACTGTGGGATATCAATACATAGCCGCCCGCGCTTATCGACACATGGAACAAGATGATGATGAACTTTTGGGACGGGTGTCAAGCCTCACCACCTTTCCCAGACCGCACAAGATGATGATGAATTATTGGAACGGGTGTCAAGCCTCACACACCTTGGCCAGACGGCACAAGATAATGATGAATTATTGGAACGGGTGTCAAGCCTCGCCCATAAGATGACACATGCAAAGAGGAAATGACAACAAAAAATATAATGGTATGGTGCACATTCAGCAATAGGAAACATGTGTTAAAAGACATAAAACTCTTATAAAAACCATACAGGAGGGTAAGGCTGGCGACAAGCGAGCAAGAGGCAACGATAAAAGTGGGAACTCTGGACTTTCCTCCGAGTCCTGAATGTAGGCCAGATCCTCTGGTCGCTCCCTGCGGCACCATTTTCGTCAAGCCATGATGGTATACCCGTTCTTATGTACTAAAACACACGATTGCAAAGAGCCCCGACCACGTCTGCCTTATCATGCACCAATACCCCACTGAGTGGTGCAGACCCAGCCAATCTGTCCGCCTGCTTGTTTCCCGCCACACCAGCATTCTTAAAGACAAAATCCAAAAGATTATCCCTATTTTTGATTGTTGATTGGAAGCCTGCCACTCTGCCCGAAGCACTTTTTCTCGTCATACTTTATGAGTCCTTTACAATCACGATATGCGTGGGCTATTTGTCTTCCAGCCAACGGAACGCTGTCATGACTGCCTCCGCCTCCATTATCAGACTAGATGTTGTGGTATCGTATGCCAGGGCCTCCTGCACCAAAAATCGTCCACCAAACTTGCAGCAATGGACATGGAACACAAAAGTCTGTTGTTTCTACAAATACGGAAGTTACAGAACACTCAATACGTCGTCGTCGTCGTCGTCGTCGTCGTTCATTCGCAACTGCGAGTGCTAACAAGACAAGACACCCGAACAAGTCAAGAAGTCTGATACGGGGGGAAATGGCTTGTGGCAAGAACACCAAAAGACACGTGGCATCTATGATGTGCAGCGTGGGAGCCGACAAGACCGTTAAGAAGACGAACGTGGAGAGCCTGTCTGCGAGCTGTAACAAAGAAGCTGAAATTACAGCTGTTACTGAAGCCACAACGAGGGAGACCGCCGACAGCTCACCACAGACAAGATCCAAGACAGCTGAGAAGAAGGAAGAGAAAGACACTACAATCGGAAACGCCAACTCAAAAACAGTCCGATGGGTTGTCAAGCGGATTCAAGTGGAGCTGTCAGACGAAGAAATTCAGAAGCAGCTACAGGAAGAAAATCTCAACATTCTAATCTTGAACGCGGAGCGTATCCTGACTTATTCAAAGATTCCTACGACACTAGCGGTGGTGACGACTTAGGGCAGCGAGATACCACGTTAGGTTTCTATAAACCAGAAAATTCAACAGCCTGAATGATTCATACCACGAATCACACAATGTTCCAGATGCCAGAGGGCCGGCCACAGCAGAGCAACATGTCGCAGTAAGACGGAAATCTGCCGCTACTGCGCCGGTCACCACGCCTTTAAGGAGTGTCCGCTGGCCAAGCTGGACACGGACTTCCGAGCACCCAACAACAAAAGAAAGTGCGCCAACTGCCTGGGCAAGCATGGAGCAAGATACCTGGGCTGTCCATACCTCCAAAGACACAGAGACGTCTTAAAGCTCCCCACTACAACAAAGACACCATATATGGAAGCAATGCGGAGATGCGAGACGGCCACGGGTATATCACAAGCTATAAGAGATCAACTGCAGAACCAAATAGACGAGCTGAAGAAGCAAGTCAAGGCACTACAGACACCAGCACCAACCAGCGACAAGGAGAAGCTGCTGGCTGACATGAAAGAGATCCAGCACAACATCAAACAAGAGATGGAGCGCATGACCGAGATGAAGAAGGAAAACGAAGAAATACTACGCACCGTTAAAGCGGAGAGAGAACTGCATAAAGCTGAAATGGAACTTCTTCAAAACAAACCAACATAAGCCAGACAAGAACCTACAGAGAAACCGCAAGAGGAAAACCAACAAGAGACCGAGCCTGGAACGCAAGCTAAATCCGCCAGCAGCCCAGCGACGACGCCAGAGAAACTCAAGGGTAAACCATTATTCCGCCATGCCTCTGAAGAAAACCGAGATGAGTACCACGACGACGGCATGGAGGACACCCCGATTCTCCCATGTTTTACCGAGGAAGAAATCGCAGAGATGAAGAGGGATCATGAACTCAGGTGCAAGGAATACAGAAGGCGCATGGAAAAAAAAAAAAAAGAAGTACAAGAAACACAAGGGAAAACCAATGCCCTCCGTACCTATAAAGAATACCCAGACTTAAACACGGATGACGTACACCCATGGGCATACTATATAGATGAGGGATAAATCGTCCCGTGGCTGACCACGGAGGAAGAGATCGAAAAGCAACAAAAACTCAAACTCGAAAGAGAACAAAGGCGTATGGAAGAAAATGGAAACATCGACAAGCTTCTACGGGCTATACACAAAAAAGGTGGCAAAAAGACCAAATAAAAAGTCCTTATAAGGACTGCAGCCAGAAACTGCCACTAACAAAAGAAACCACCAGGAGACGGGCACAATGGACAGCCGCCACCAACCCCCCAGCTGACGTCACAGACACAAACCAACATAATCAGTCCGAGATAGGACTCACTCGTAAGTGCGCACAAGACAATAATCAGGGTGAATGAACCCACAAAAACCACGACTCTCAAAAATGATCACCGCTGAGGAAGCAGGTTAGGCGAGACCGAATTTCGAATTTAATTTTTTTTTTTCGAAAATTGGAATTGGTCACTCAATACGAAAAGGACGCTGTTGAAGGAAATAAACATGAAAAAAAGACACCTACGTTGATCGCATCAAACCATAATGGAGGGAAAAGTTATGGGTAAAAGACTTGGGGGCATCAAAGACACAAAAGGACAGCTAATATATAGCCGGGATACAGTCTAGCAGAATCTACAACAAGAGCTCAGGGCAGGAATTTCTAGCGATCTATTACTGCCAACTGTCACTGGGGAGAGAGCGCCACATTGGTGTTTCTGGCATACCATTTTAGGGAATGTGTGTAGTTATTAGTAATTCTTTTAGTTGTTCTGTATGTTTCTGATCCATATAGCAGCACCGATTTAACATTGGAGCTATACATTCTAAGTTTGATGTTTAACTCAACTTCTTTTCGCTTCCACAAATGTCCCAGTGCTATAAAAGCTGTTCTTGCCTGTTGTATCCTGATTTATATATATATATATATATATATATATATATATATATATATATATATATATATATATATATATACAAACAAATGGGGGAACAAATATATATATATATATATATATATATATATATATATATATATATATATATATATATATATATATATATATATATATATATTTGTTCCCCCATTTGTTTATAAACATTGCCTCCCAAAGCGATGTTTATGAATTGTGATTTTGCAATGTTATGATTTTATTTTAATGAAACAAAATGTTACTTCAGTGCTCGGTGACATGTGGCAGAGGCAAACATTACAGAAAAGTGTTCTGTGGTGACCCGAACACTGATGAAGACGACTATAGATGTACAGACACGCCACCCGTGACCTCAAAGTTTTGTAACCGGAAAGACTGCCCTGCACCAATCACAATAGGTAATCTTTCGATTCACTGAACGCATTAACCAGCAGGTTAACTCTGTATGTCTTAGGCGTTTGTTTTATGAATCAACCAGGGAAAAATTAGGACGACCCATGTGTACGATCATCATCATCATCATCATCATCATCATCATCATCATCATCATCATCATCTGTCATGCCGATAAGCGTGGGCGGTCATGTTTCTCCATCTCACAAAAACATGGTTCACGTTTCATTACTATTGACATATTAACAGAAACATTATGCCAGTTATATTATTACTGAGATGTTTACATAAACATATGTTGCAACCTACATTATTAATAACATGCTTACATAAACATGATGTAAGTTTAACTACTACTGACATTTAAAAAATATATATGTATTATACTATAGTACTTATCATCTGTGTGATTTGTGAGTTGTGGTATTAGTTTAATAATAAACTGCATACATTCATAAACTGCTGCCTTTGCAGAATAGAGAGACTAAATATTATGACGGAGTCAATGATGTGCAGCTCAGGAAGGAGACTAAACAGATTACAGGGAACCTGGGGATGATGAGAAGATGCTGGCACTGGACATGACACACACTGAGAAAGCCTGATGATAGTATAAGTAGAAAGTCCTTTATCTGGAACCCACACAGTGAAGAAAATCGAGAGAAACCTTAGCATACAGATATCGGAAAACTAGAGATAGAGATACGTGATTAATGTGGCGAGGACACGGAGACAGATACAAGAGATGGCAAAGGCTAGGACGGGTTGGCGGAAGTGGCTTGAGGGCCTATGCTCAAATAGATGTCAAAGAGAAGAAGAAGAAGAAGAAGAAGAAGAAGAAGAAGAAGAAGAAGAAGAAGAAGAAGAAGTGTGTAGAATTTGTTATTTTTCTTCACGATTTAAAACTATCATGTTTGTTGTATTATCTCTGCCATATCCTGCTGCAGCCATTATCTTTTCCATAAGTAATGATACACAGCCGGCTTCGTGGCTTAGAGGTTATGACTTTTCTCCGTAATCTCGTATACTCTCGTGGGTTAACGTGATGACGGTAAGAATCAGCGGTGGTTCGAATCGCATCGATAACATACGGGGTATGTGAGCCGGCCGCTCAGAAAGCAATGGCAAACTACTGAGTGTAATCTTGCCAAGAAATCAACATACAGCTGAAAGATGCTGGTGTTGACAGCAATGTCCTGTAAAATGATACACAATTGGGATAAAAATATTAATACACCGAATGTGTCGAACTACGTTATAAAATTGCCCGTGTTTCTGCAGCAGACAGTAATGTAGAGTTAATGCAACACTTGATCACTGTTAATTATAATTCATAGAAAATCCTTTCTCTTTAACCCACATAGGAAACAAAATCGAGAGAGACCTACTGTATAGATGTGAGAAGGTGTTTCATACTGTTGAATGTTGCTTTCTTCTTCTTATGACCTTTCTCCCCCATTTGGGCCTAAGCCCTGCTCAACCGACCCACGCCAAGACGTCCTGTCTGTTCCTATCTCCTGTAGCTCCCTCCATGTCCTACAACTATGATTTATTTATATCTGTAATTCTCTTCTGCGTATGTTTTATGTCTCCCGTGATTTCGTTCGCCTCGTGGGCTGTAATTCTCTTCTACGTGTATCTTAGGTCGTCCATGAGTTTGCTCGCCCTGATGTGGGCTGTAATTATACTCTACGTCTGGTTTAGGTCGTCCTTGAATTGTTCGCTCTGTGGACTGTATTTCTCTTCTAGATGTGTTATAGGTCTCCCGTGATTTCTTTCTTCTTGTGGGCTGTAATTCTCTTCTACTTGTATTTTAGGTCTTCCGTGATTTCGTTCGCCGTGTAGGTTCCAGACAAGGGAGTGTGGTTATATATTGACCTCAGTGTGAAATCTTAATTTGACCACTCCTGTTCTCCTTCTTGTTTCTTCCTCACACCTGCTGTCATTTGTTATTTATTTTTTTAGTTAAAATAAATGTATCCAATTTATGAAAAGACATGTCTTCAGAAGACAGTGTGCATAATTAACTTTGTTTGTCCGCAGAGCCCCGAGATGAGGATTGCTCAGACAAATACGTGTTCTGTACCGTGTATAAAGCTCTGGAACACAGGTAGCTCAGTGTTGTCTTGTCTGGTAGAGTTGAGTTGGATACACTTTAGTAAAACAAATGTTTGTCTGGTAGAGTTGAGCTGGATACTCTTTAGTAAAACAAATGTTTGTCTGGTAGAGTTGAGCTGGATACACTTTAGAAAAACATGTTTGTCTGGTAGAGTTGAGCTGGATACACTTTAGTAAAACAAATATTTGTCTGGTAGAGTTGAGCTGGATACACTGTAGTAAAATAAATTTTGTCTGGTAGAGTTGAGTTGGATACACTTTTGTAAAACAAATATCTGTCTGGTCCGATGTTCGTCCATCATGAATGACGTTGACCATTCATTGACGATGACCATTCATTACACTGCATCTTTTGATGAGGAACGAATGACTTGCGCTTTCAGTTTTGTAAAGCGAGGAGGTGGTCGCGCAAATCCGTCGTCCTCGCTCTCTCGCCTGTGTCCATCTGGCTCCAGTGGCAAGACGACTGGAAGACGGACACAGATGCAGTGGACGTTACGCTGCCACGACCAGTTATCCCTGTATATATTGGCTCTCGGGAGCCTCGTGCAAACGGCCCTTCCGTCAATTCCTTTTATTTTCAGTTTTAAGACAAGCGTAGCGACAAGCAATGAGCGTATGATTACTGATAGGATCAACAGGATTTCCTTCGCCGAAGACGGACTGACCGCCAGAACAGACCACACACATATGAGGCGAGAAGCTGCCCACAGAAGATATTGCTCGTCTAAGTTGCGAAAAGATCTTCCGATTTACGGTTGAGCCTCACCAGCGCACAAATGCATACGGCGACTGACCGGTCAGACGTTCACGCACACGCAAGCCAAGAGTAGCATCGCTAAAGCGCGCCCTCCCGGTACAAGGTGATACACAGGATTAACCAGATATCTATCGGACAGACGGACTATTCACGCACACGCAAGCCAAGAGTAGCATCGCTAAAGCGCACCCTCCCGGTACAAGGTGATACATGCAAAACCACTGGACGCCTACCGACGAGCTTTCAAGCTACGCCGGCAGGACTGACCGAAAAAAAAGCTATACCAGCTTATTGACTGCAGGCCCACTACTCATCGAGAGAGAGTGGGCGCTTATCGAGACTTTGTCGAACGGTCGTACAAATTTTGCTCTTTTGCCCGCTCAAATACACTTTAGTAAATATTTGTCTGGCAGAGTTTACTTTAGTAAAACACATATTTGTCTGGCTGATTCGAGAGTATTTACACTTTAGTAAAACAAATGTTTGTCTGGTAGAGTTGAGCTGGATACACTTTAGTAAAACAGATATTTGTCTGAGTGTTAGTGAGGCCGGTAAGGAAAGCGTGAAGAGGAGAGGGAAAATGATGAGAAAAAACAAGTAGAAGAAGAAACGGAAGGGAGGACAAGGAGGAAAAAGAAGAGGAAGAAGAGGAGAAGGATTTGTCACTTCTTTTGAATTATTGTTGTAACAAGATGTTTAATCTCCAAAGAAATGACGTGCAATTTATTCTCATCTATATCTTCATGCAGATGCAAACGAGATGTATTTCGCAGAAAATGCTGTAGATCTTGCATAAACTTTGAGAGATCGGCCAAACTTCCTAAAGAAGTCAGACGAAATATGCAAAAGACGACAACAAGTCGGTGACATTATCAATATCAGCACAGTTAAATAACTCGCAGTGACAGAACGGATTAACTGGCAACCAGTATTTTTACTTTGTATTCTGACAAATTGTTGATTCTGAAATCTTTACATTCACAAATGCATTAGAATTCTTCTATAAAATATGGTTAAATCATCATCATCATCAACTTTTGCGGTCAACCGTTGTTGAGAGGATTAGTTGACGTTCCAGCACCCGATGGGTGGCATTGGATAGTGTCATTCCGTGTGATTGAACAATGTCTCTGATGTCGTCAATCCATGCTTCTTTTCGGTCGTCCTTCTTGCTCTCGTAGCAGATCTTCTTTGGTGTAGCGCCAATGCTGGTAATGCTGGTAGTTGATAGTGCTGCATTCTAACGAGATGGCTGAACCATTTGATCTTCTGCCTTTCAATGTATGTGGCACAAAAAGTTAATTCCACTGTCTGTCTGACATCATTTCTTACTCGGTCTCGGATAGTTAAGTTGGTAGCGCTCCTCAAGCATCTCATCTCGCAGGTGTTGATTTTGCATAAGTGTGTTTTGGATAATGTCCAAATTTGACATTAGTAGCATAATGTGTATGTTTATCGTAATAGTTTTGCGTACATTTTCCGTATGACTCAGGGGTGGGTGATTTACTCCCGTATGTTTCAAACTCTCTTATATTTAAGTTATATTGCCATTCTTTTCTCACATTGGTACTAGTACTATAAATATTATTGCTTGTTGTCAATTATCTGAAACTATTCTTTCTTCCCAGGCTATATATTAAAACACCATATAAGTCATTTGATTCCCGTTTTCCCACAAACCTGAATAGCCTATGTGGTTATTTCATCTGGACCCGGTGATTTGATTTTAGGTCTTTTCTGTATAACCGATTTTACTTCTGCTGGTATGAAGTTTGGTTATTGTTGGTCAAAGCTTTTAGGCACACATGTGAGTTTTCTATGTTGTGTTTGGGGTTAAGCTAGTTAGTTAGTCAATTAGTTAGTTAATCAACAGATCATCCTCATTGCACATCGAGCCATTCAGTCCATAAGTACTCAGGTCCCCTCAGTAAATCCCGCAGTGTGTAGCGGTTAATGACACCAATTCTTTGTTGGTTTATTAATCTTCTTTGGCTTCCCGCGTAGTATTCTTGTTTGGCGACACTTCTTTAAACTTGCTATTCTTGCAGCCTGACCATGGTTGTAGATTCACAGTCATCACTTGGTTCTCGCAAACGACTTAAGTAAACGGTTAAGAGTTCTTGACAGTATTGCTATTGTCGTGTCCACTTTGCTGGTCTTTGTTGTGGATTAAGTAAAGATACACCTCTTTTGCTATTTATGATGGTGGTTGGGTTGTAGCATGCATTTTTGTTTCTCATATTGTTGACATGTTTATAAAGTCTCTTGGCTAGTCTTTGCTGAGTGTTGCCATCTGTTCACTGTGTATTCTACAGGATTTATGTTTAGATACTTTCTTTAATTTGTCATGCAACATCATACAGTCTTGTTCAGATTTAAAAGTAATCAATTTTTCAAGAATATTTTCTTTCTGGATACGCTATCTTTAACTGTGTTGTTCACCAAGTTGTATTTAATCTGTTATCCCGCGCTACTTTCTTGGTTCCACATTTAGTTTCCAGTGTATCGAGCATAGCAGACTTAAAACGTGTCCATTCCTCATCTACACTTGAGTACTCATCAGGGAAGGTTCATATGTAGCTTTTTGATTTCTTGTTTGAATTCACTTCTGACTTTTCCTGAAGCCTCGAATAATTAACTGATGACATATGTTTTACCTTTTTGTATCTTATTTTGCTGTATGTTGAACTCTTGTTTATTATAATTGGTTTAAGATCAGTAGCAATGTTTGTGTTTGATGCGGTTAAATGCTGAACGTAGACACAATTTTTATTTTATGAGAAAATAAATGCCATTAATTTGGCCTTTAAATTTGTGTTCTCCTCCAAGAAAGCAACTTGTTCACAAACTGCTACTCAGCATTATAGTTTAGCACTTGTTAATTATCATTATTGTTATTTAAATAACATATAAAGTATTATTTTTTCTACTCATGCCTTATATTTCACACTTTTAATATACATGTGTTGTTTCTAACCTCTCTAAAGACTATTACAGAATAAAGGAGGTTATATCAGAGAAATGTAATATTATAACCTCACGTTAAAGAATCCATGTTATAATGAATTTATTACTTCTAGAAGATGATATCACACACTTATATTTATTTAGTGACTTTGTGTCAACTTGTTCAGTAGTAGAATTTAGTAGAGTGGTGATTGGTTCACTGGCAGACTTAACCTGCTGGTCTGGAGTTTGGTTCCCCCAAGTGGTAGTAAAACTGAATTGTTCCTGTCAGCACCTGAATCAGCTACGATAGCCTGAAATAGAAATAACCACGATGAGACCAAGAGGTTTATAAGAAGTAATTTTAGAACCTAGTGAGAACCAGAACATTCAGGCCACCATAAGATGAAGCATGCTATCACCTCAAGACAAGAGAACAGGTTACAATATTCAATCCCTGTATGGAACTCTATAAGCTGCAATACCACTGGTTTAATACATTAAAGATAGGAGATACTGATGGATGTAATGTTGGAACTGGTAAAATGGTGAGGATCAGCAAGTCTCTGATATTTCTACATTTTGCTCTCAACATTATCAAGCTATACTAATCAATTGCCTTCTTCTTTGCCTTGTATTCCCCTGGCTCTATACCTAGATCTTTGTTTGTTATATGCTCTTATCAGTAGCTGATCAGGTTTCACCCTCTCTAAGATGCCCAAACCACTTCATTTGTCTCTCATTGAATTAGATTGCATGATGTTATGTCTATCATACTCCTGTCATTGTTTCACATTCTGTTCTCTACTGGAAATTCCAGCTGCCCTTCTCTAACACTCCATCTCATATGCCTCAGTTTTTTTCTGGTGGGATTTTGGTAACCCACATTGAAAAATAAAAGTCAGTAAATGACCTGTTTTACACATCTGTATGGTGCTAACCTCCAAGTGTTTGTATAGTCTAACCAGGCAATGGCAGGATCACTATATTGCACCGGGATCTATCCCATATGGCTCGGTCTCTTTCCTGCAGGGTGGTCTGTCGAAAGCGTCGCACAATGCATGAACTCCATAGCTTCAGCGGCGAAAATTGCACTTCGTGGGCCGAACGACATAGCCCAGAATCCAATCCATGACCTTCAGAGCGTGAGACAGACGGCGAAACCACTTCACCACGGAGACTCCCAGACTAACCAGCACTCCAGAGGTTAATGTGATCAATGTCACGTCTGCAACTTTTACTTATCAAGACATTTTCTGGTATCCATTATAGGTTGGGTCGACCTGGGGGACTAGATCAACTTTAAAAATCTGGCACGAGTCAGCAATGACTGCAGGCAGTACAGTTTGTGGAGACTCATTCACAGAATCTGCATCATTCAATGCATGAGAACCTGGCCAATGTCTTACAATACAAAGAAAGTAATGATATCTATACTGACCTAACATGACAAAATAACAAGACAATAGTTTTACTACAAAGTAATGATATCTATACTGACCTAACATGACAAAATAACAAGACAATAGTTTTACTACAAAGTAATGATATCTATACTGACCTAACATGACAAAATAACAAGACACTAGTTTTACTACAAAGCCCATACAAAACAAACAACTATCAACGACAAAGAAACTCAGAAGAACACTTAACACCTTATCTAGTCACAACCACATATCATGCCAAAATGACTACAGCCTTAAATATTCAGAGTCGAAGGGTATGACATCAAATGTTTATTATAATTTGGGAGATAATTACAGTCTTAAACATTCAAAGTCAGAGTGTATGACAACAAATGTTTATTATAATTAGGGAGATAATTAACTTAATTTATGCAATTAACAAATGCACTGTAGCATGTTGCTATAAAAACCTCACAAATGTTGATTAAAATAACCAACATTTTAGACAAGCCAGAAAGCCTGGATCTAAAAGAGACACTGTATATAATGTATATTAGTTTGTTGTTGTATTTATCTAACAAATATGGACGACTTGCCAGTATAATAGATGTACATCATTTTACTGTTGCAGAGTTTGTTCCTGACATGATATACGCAAAATAAAATATTTCCTTCTTTTTAATCCATGAAACAACTCTCTGTCATGTTGTATTTTTATGTTACAAGCATAATAAAATAATAATATCAATGGCTAAAACATAGGGCAATATCATTACCCTTATCATCATCACCATCATCAAACCAAAAAAAAAACTGAATATTTAGCTGGAAAAAACTGAAGCACTATCGCAATCTCAGAAAACATCGACAGTACTTAGTTTTTCCAGCCAAGTGTTCTTGTTTTTTGTACACTGATAAATACTCGAGTCGAAGTGTTTGCTTGGATCTGTGTGTCTTTCCTGTAATCTAGCATCCAAGATATATTTTGTTTTCATTCATTTTACTAAAGCTAAAAAAAAAAATTGTCATCATCATCATCAAGTGCCTTGCCAGCTGGCGTAGGTGTTCATGTCTCTCCACAGATCTTGGTCTTTGGTGTTCTGGAGCAACTCTGTTGATGATAATCCTCAATGCTGCCGTCTCAGTCCATCCATCATCATTTCTCTTGGTCTGCCTCTGCCTCTTTTCCCATTGACCTTTCCAGTTGTCACAATGTTCTTCAGTGCCTCTTTTCTCATGACATGACCAAAGAAAGCTGCTTGTGCCTTTCTTATTGTTGCATTACAATGTTCTAGTTTCATTAGCCTCTTTCAGGCAATCATTGTTAGTACTCTAGCAGTTCAAGGAATTCACAACATTCGTTTCAGAAACCACATCTCTGTTGCTCGTAAGTTCTTCCTAATTTGTTTAAAAAGCTATAAAGAACAGATTTCTTGGATGCTTGTTAAAAAAATATGTGAATAACCAAACTTCAACTCTAACTTTTTGTTACAGATATAACACACTCAACTAGCTCTGTTGAACATGTACACTTGACACCAAATAGACTAGACAGTAATAATTATACAGCAAATATCACAATCATATTGACACTGTTGAGTCAAGTGGCAATGTTTTCATCAAGCTTATTCTGGTCATACACCCATCTGGCCACTTTATCCAAGTTGTGCCCAGTTTTAACACTAATTTCCAAAACAGTTATCTTCTGTGAGGCACACTTGATGACTTCTTCTAATCTCATCAAGCTTTCCAGTTCAGACCGAGTCATCCCGTTAGGAATATCCCTGAAATGACCAGAGGAACTGCATTTCATTTAACGTATATATATATATATATATATATATATATATATATATATATATATACTATATATATATAAGATGGCATGAAACGAAAACCTTAATTTTTTAATTT
Organism: Cepaea nemoralis; assembly: GCA_014155875.1. NCBI lineage: Eukaryota > Metazoa > Mollusca > Gastropoda > Stylommatophora > Helicidae > Cepaea > Cepaea nemoralis. The sequence goes on from JACEFZ010019520.1 coordinate 212,574, forward strand.
TTTTTTTTTTGGGGGGGGGGGGGGGGGGGTTAATATATTCTGAAAAAGTAAAAAACAAATGTATAATTTTTTTATGTAGTCACCGCTTTCAATGCAAGTCCTCTAGTGCCGATAAAGTGCTTCGATTCCTTAGGAAAAAAATTCTCTTGGTCGCGTTAGTAACCACTCTGGGGTCACTACTCCGTGTGCCTGACCCAGTACTGAACAGTCTGTCACAGAAGTCATACCGTTCGAAAATTCCTACTCCACTCATACACATGCTGGACTGACAGGCATGCATCACCATACTGGACTTTCATTCACTGATGAATTTTTATTGGTTTCACCCCTTCACTGATAAAAAAATAGAACACTTCTCCTCTTTGGTACATGTCAAAAGTGGGGCTCCTTCGTCTGCACTGTGATGTCACATGCTTAACAATATTGACAGGTTATAATACATGGTTATTCTAACTTCTATCACACTTTTAAGGTTTTCATTTGAAGCAGATGGCAGAGTATTGATAGCTGAAAATGCAAAAGATCTAAAACAATTTCTGGGCATTGTAGTAACAGAGAGTGGAAAAAATAAGAAGTTTTATTAGATATCAAGAAAACAGAAACAATGGTTAGATGAAAGACACCAAAATATGATACAACAATAGAAGTTACAATGCATAACCAAGTAAACAAATGCAAATATCTAGGAAGAATCATTAATTGCATCAGATAGAAGATGCATGACAGACGTTTAAAGCACAATAAACCAAGCAAATGCTGGATCTCAGGAAATAAAAAGTATCTCATGCAGTAAGTCACTATCAATGAATGTCTGAAATGGAGAACTGAAATGTTATATACAATCTGTTCTGCTGTATGGTAGAGAATCATGGAATGTCAACGAACAAATAAGGAAGAACTTGGAGGCAATGGAAATGTGGTTTCTAAGATGTATGTTATGAATAGCTTGGACTGCCAGAATAACAAAGAAATGCCTACAAATGGGTAACAAAAGTAGAACATTTTATATAAAAATAAGGAGACAATGTTTGTTGATCATGTAATGAGAAAAGAGGCTTTAGAAAACATTGTGACTGGAAAGATTAGTGACAGAAGAGTCAGGTGAAAATCAAATAAATTAATGCTGGATGGGCTAGGATGGTGTCATGGAGGAATATCAAGAGAACTGATCCAGAATACCACAGACCATGATCTGTGGAGATGAATGAACACTTAAGTCAGCTGGCAGGGCTCATGATGATAATGATGATATAAGATAAAAAGAAACTACAGCTGACCACAGCACCTTACCAAGCAATGGAGTTCAATCTGACTCATCCCACTGGGAACATCAGTGAACATTTCTCAAAGGCAAATATTCCTGGTTATCGATAACTTCATCATTTGTCCTCCTTTGTGTGCCCCACACATCCGATTTCCACAGTGCTTTGCCAGGTCTGTTTTCTCCAGCCACTGTCTATCACAGTTTACACATCAGAAAGCTTGATTTCTCTTCTTTGATTATTTCTGTCCCCTTCCCCACAACCAAACGAATATATTTATTCTTTGTGAAAACATCTTAATCCCTTTTTATTTATTACTTTAACCCATTCAGTCCCATGTTTCTTTAACCCATATTTATCAAGAAAATTATTATTTTAAAGTAACAGGATAGAAAAAGTTAGATATAATAGTGCATTTTTTTTTGCTTTCCTGTGCTTTGAACTCAAGCATAGCCCATACACACTCTACTGTTGCCACTGGACTGATTTTTGTACATGGATTAGTTTTCCCTATTACCAGTGTCCCTCGCCATCAGGCGAACCCACTCTGACTTCAGAGGTAGTTGCAATTTACGTCCCCAAGTCAAGGATGAGAAGTCAACATTTTAGTGCAACTGACCAGCGTAGGGGATTGAACCCGCTACCTCAGCATCAGCACACGAGAAGTTTAAAGCAAGCGTGATTATTAATTCAGCCTTGCTGACCTCCAATAATATTAATTTTAAAATATTAATTTTCTAGCTCAAAAGAAGGAAATAATAGATCCAGCCTTACCAGTATCATAGCTCAAAGGGATTGAAGAGATTGACATGTGAAACTCGAGGAGCAAACAGTATATTTGACATATGAAAAAGTGCTTGGTGACTGTATGTGCTTGAACAGAAACTTACGTTTTATTAAGAAGAACAAGAACACACACGCTCTGTGTGAAAGGATGTGCCAAAATGGTCATCAACTGAACACAAGAGATGGCAACTTGTGTATGCCTGGACACATCTATCATATACTGTGAAAAAAAAATACATGTTCAACACAAATGTCTGTCAGTTAAGAATTCATTACTATCCTTGACCAACACCTGTGACAAGACATAAAATAATGATTCGGAAAGTTTTATTTCTGTCTTTGTCACTCTACCACTTAATCACCGTAGTCTCAGTGGGTAACCTGGTTGTTTGTCCATTGTTGTCAATCATCGTTATGGTATTTGTGCCACTGCTGATGTTGCCAGGGAGATTTTAGCAGCGCTGAGGGCACGGTGCTTGTGCTAGAGCAGACGCCAAGCAGTCTGTAGGCTTAGATTATTTTTTTTTAACCCAGAGGACAGTAAAAAATCTTTGAATTCCCAAAATTATAAATATTCTCATGAGTAATATAATCTGTGCGAGAATCGGTAGCGGTTCTCGCCGTGTTGGTAACTTACGGGGTATGTGAGCAGGTCACTCAGAAAGCAATGGCAAACTACTGAGCGTGATCTTCCCTAGTACATCAACAGCAGCTGAAAAATGCTGATCTTGACTGCAACATCCTGTAATTAAATTACATTTTGTTGCGTATCCCTTACAGGACGTTGCAGTCAACACCAGCATTTTCAGCTGCTGTTGATGTACTAGGCAAGTGTTACGTTCAGTAGTTGCTGTAAGGGATATGCAAAAAAAAAAATAACTCCTGATTGTCTACTGAACATAAAATTGCCAAGAAATCACAAACAGCCAAAAAATGCTGGGATTGACTGCTACCTTGTGTAAAGGATATGCAACTTACTTTTTTTAAAAACTCCTGATTGAGAGACGTGTATTCTAACTGCTTGACAACCTTGTTCTTGTAAAGAACAATGGCACATGAGAAGAATTGACAGTACTCAGCAAATGTTTACAATCACCGTGCCATCAACAGTAATCGGCTAATGTTTACAATCACTTGGCAAGATCTAACGAGCCAAGTAAACATAAATATGATAATGGCGAGGATCTACAAACACAGAAAATGGCGAGGATCTATAAACACAGAAAATGGCGCGGATCTATAAACACAAATAATGGCAAGGATCGATAAACACAAATAATGGCGAGGATCGATAAACACAGAAGAATCTTCTGCAGTGACTAAAGATTCTCGGCCGTGACAGGTAGGTTACACTGTTACTGGTATTTGCTTCCCTTATGTGCCCCAGCATCACACATGTGCCGTTACTGATTACAACAAGATTTAACCAACAAATCTTTGCTGACAATAATCACAGGGGGCTTCCAACCAAGTTTTCTCGGAAGCTTTCACAAGGTTCACCAAAGAAAGTTCACAGAAACAAATATGAAACTACATACGATCACAGCATGGGCTTCCTTATACAGAAACAAACATGGAACTACATACGATCACGGCATGGGCTTCCTTATAATAGTTGTGCCAGATAGGTCCCATGGCCCCACCCATCTCTCTCACTGTGACCTCTGTTTTCTTCAAGGACGTTACAGTCACCAGATTTGTGCCAACCTAAACAGAAAATAGCAATGCCATTTGTGATCATTTACAGGCTGGTTTCTGACACCTGTGTTTTTTTAATGACATCAACCTATAATAATCACTATATGTTTACAGTCGAGAGTTGTGGTGGCATGGTGGCTAACACACTTGCCTGCCAGCCTGGTAGTCATATGTTTGAATCTCCATTGCGGTGGGATTTTTACAAAATTGTCACTGGCTTCCAGGTAGATTCAGCCTAAAATGTGTAGCAGGAAATGTTCCGGAAAGTAAAGCTGTCAAGTTGTCATTACATAGTTTTTGTTGCCATGTATCATAGACAATGTGTTCTCCATGTCCATGGCCATGTTCAGCTATGACAAATACTACTATATTGTTTGTTGGGAGTTTGTTCCATCTGCGCGATGTGACTCTTAAACTCTGATAACCGAACTCCTCTCTTTCATTGTCTAGGTAATTGAGTCTCATGCTTGTCTTCTAAAGTTGAATCTCTTATTTGTTGCTGTTCTAAACACAAAAACAATTCACATGCCACATGGGCCCTTTCACATCTTCCTTCTGGATGAATGAAATTGGGTGGAACTATGGTAAAGCTGTGAAAATGTAAACAATATAAAATGACACAAAGTAGTGCACGTTTACATAACAGAATTACGACACATACAGGACGTTGTGGCGATTAGCTTTCATCAGCAAACAAACACATTCACAAAACACAACATATAGTCAAGGAGATCTCCTATGACTACATCAAAACACGACTGGACGAGAAGTATGAAGGCTAATCGCCGCAACGTCCTTATGTCGTAATTCTGTTATGTAAAGCTACACTAATTTGTGTCATTTTATATTGTTCTGGATGAATGACACACTAATAATAAGCACTTAACAGGGCACTGTACAGTTTCACATTGTCTATTCTGTCAATGAATTAACAATTACATTCTCACTAATTATAATTATATACTTCTTTCAAATACTCAATAACTACAACTATATACAGATGGCGGCACTCTAGCTATTGGCCCTTGCCTACTACATAAGTAAGCCGTCTGTTCCCTACCACAGTCTCAGCTCGAGTGCCCGGTTTTTTAAGGGACCTTTCTTTTTAAAATACTCAATAACTACAACTATATACAGATAGCGGCACTCTAACTATTGGCCTTGCCTACTACGAGTCTGAGCCATCTGTTCCCTACCACAGTCTCAGCTCGAGTGCCCGGTTCTTTGAGAGACCTTTCTCTCTTGGACTGTCGAAAGCTTGCTTTATTCTCAAGACGATTTGCACGTCCAACCGTGACGAGTGTGACAAAAACTCACACTCCTAGTTATGACAGTGATCATATGTTTGAATCTCCAATGAGGTCGGATTTTAAAATAAATGGACATGGGTTCCAGGTCGACACAGCCTCAAATGGATACAGAAAATGTTCTGGGAAGTAAAAGACATTTATGGTATAAATGTTCATTCTAAAATGCATGTAGAAGTCAGGCTAAAATGAATATGTATGAACACTGAGGATAAATACTATATAACTTTAAAATGTCGTGCAAAAACGAAATAGATCAAAGAAAACTGGGCAGACTCAATAACATTCTGCTGACTTTCAGATTTAATTTGAAGAAATAAACTTCATGTATCATATTAAAGAACAGCCAATTTAATCAAGGAAACATCATCAGACATTAAAACTATAAAAAGTTCAGGACCCTTTTTTCAAGTCTAGAGATGTACTGAGTATACAGTGCAAGTTCCGTATTTTATAGAATGATCTGTGCATGATGGGTTTACAGATCGACTTAACTGCCCCTGGTGTTAACCCATATTGCTCTATCTCTTTTCATAGTGTGGTTTGCCAACGGCATCGCACGGATCATGAACTCTGTTGCTCCAGCAAAATCCCCTAGAAGTCTCTGATAAAAATTGCACTCGTGAACCAAATGATGGAGTCTTGAACCCAGAACCTTTGGAGTGAAAAGCAATCGACTTCACCACGGAGACACCCTTTATGGATGACATGGGCAATATCATGCTGGTCGCCTTTAATTTCCAGACACAATAACAACTCAATGCGGATTCAAACCGGGCCAGCAGACAAGCATGATAGCCAGTGCACTACTGCGGCTTGTATTAAAATAACAGAAAAATTTTAATAAGCAGTTTAAAATGGAGATCTACATACAAATTCAAGAAGGTAAAAACACTTGTTTTAAAATATAACAGCTCGCTTTACAGAACAAATAAACTTCAGGGAAAGCATAAAACAGATGATGTCATTCGAGTAGATCTGTGGCCTGAAAATGAACACAACCATATAATTACTGTGTGCCCTGAAACAGCCACAGAAGAGACAAACATGATCTCATAACATCAGGAATCACTCGTGATGGAAAAATAAACTGTTCAATTCAATTATGCGTCCAAGTGGTTCAGGGATCCATAAGGAAAGCAAATAATAATAACACTGTAACCCACCATGCATGTTATAAGGAAAGCAAAGAATAATAACACTGTAACCCACCATGCATGTTATAAGGAGTATTCCAAGCTCAGTCTTCGTAGACTTAGATGGATAGGACATGTTAGGAGGATGGATGATGGTAGAATACCAAAGGACATCTTTTTTGGTGAATTACAGACGGGTAGGAAGATCTCAGGGTTGGCCTCTACTATGATACAAAGATGTGTGTAAGCGGGACATGATTGATACAGGCATTGATAATGCACAATGGGAACACGTCACCGCTGAACGTGTTACTTGGAGGGCAACTATCAGAAATTGAATAAAGACAAAGGAAAAAATGATTGCAGATAAAGCACACACAGAGCGTGAGAGACGTAATATGGTGCAAAATGGTGGAAATGACCATGTTTTCACATGCACCTACTGTGGGCAAATATTTGCAGCAAGAATTGGCCTTACCAGCCACACTCGCCACCGCCATGGATCGTAGTTATTAAGCCTTTTTGAAGCACAATGTACCAAACTATCGTCTGTCAAGACGGAAAGGTGCCAATGAATGTCATAAGGAAAGCAAAGAATAATAACACTGTAACCCACCGTGCATGTCATAAGGAAAGCAAAGAATAATAACACTGTAACCCACCATGCATGTCATAAGAGACAACCAAGGAGGCCTGGCATTGGACTGGCTACCTCATCCAAAATAAAACTTTAGCCGCAAAGCCAAACCAATCATGGATGAGTGTACAAAGGACGGCTTAGCGTGAGTTATTTGAGGGACTATACTTTAATGTGAGATTAAAAAACAGCAGTAGAAGACTTCAACCAAGCCACTATGTTTTATATACGATAATGACTTATTTCAGTTATTTAACTTTTTCAGTTGTAAAAATAAAACCATTTGTAAAATCATGTCAAAGGCCATACAGTGACATACTTACAGTAGGTATAGTTGCTGGCAAGTCATCCTTGACAGATGATGGATCTGACAATTTAAAAAAAAAAAAAAAATCACAAATAATACAGTAACTTATTATTACCTTTCTTCCCATTTTACACCCTCCCCTTCCCCCTCCCTTTTCCCATTTCTTTACATTGGTTAACCATATTATCACCTCTGATCTGCTAACCCTCTGGTCTCATAGTACACATTCTTTGTGTTCTCAGGAGTACAGTGGTTCACAGGTTTTCTCCGAGGAACCCCCTTGTCATATAAATATTTATTTTGTTTGTTAAAGGTAATTCATAAAATGTAACTGTATTAGTGCTCGTTGTTAGTTTGTTTGTTAAAGGTAGTTCATAAAATGTAATAGTATTAGTGCTCGTTGTTATTTTGTTTGCTAAAGGTAGTTCATAAAATGTAATTGTATTAGTGCTCGTTATTTTGTTTGTTAATTGTGGTTCATAAAATGTAATTGTATTAGTGCTCGTTGTTATTTTGTTTGTTAATTGTGGTTCATAAAATGTAATTGTATTAGTGCTTGTTGTTATTTTGTTTGTTAAAGGTAGTTCATAAAATGTAATTGTATTAGTGCTCGTTGTTACTTTGTTTGTTAATTGTGGTTCATAAAATGTAATTGTATTAGTGCTCGTTGTTATTTTGTTTGTTAATTGTGGTTCACAAAATGTAATTGTATTAGTGCTTGTTGTTATTTTGTTTGTTAATTGTGGTTCATAAAATGTAATTGTATTAGTGCTCGTTGTTATTTTGTTTGTTAATTGTGGTTCATAATATGTAATTGTATTAGTGCTCGTTGTTATTTTGTTTGTTAAAGGTAGTTCATAAAATGTAATTGTATTAGTGCTCGTTGTTATTTTGTTTGTTAATTGTGGTTCATAAAATGTAATTGTATTAGTGCTCGTTGTTATTTTGTTTGTTAAAGGTAGTTCATAAAATGTAATTGTATTAGTGCTCGTTGTTATTTTGTTTGTTAATTGTGGTTCATAAAATGTAATTGTATTAGTGCTCGTTATTTTGTTTGTTAATTGTGGTTCATAAAATGTAATTGTATTAGTGCTCGTTGTTATTTTGTTTGTTAAAGGTAGTTCATAAAATGTAATTGTATTAGTGCTCGTTGTTATTTTGTTTGTTAATTGTGGTTCATAAAATGTAATTGTATTAGTGCTCGTTATTTTGTTTGTTAATTGTGGTTCATAAAATGTAATTGTATTAGTGCTCGTTGTTATTTTGTTTGTTAAAGGTAGTCATAAAATATAATTGTATTAGTGCTCGTTGTTATTTTGTTTGTTAATTGTGGTTCATAAAATGTAATTGTATTAGTGCTCGTTGTTATTTTGTTTGTTAAAGGTAGTTCATAAAATGTAATTGTATTAGTGCTCGTTGTTATTTTGTTTGTTAATTGTGGTTCATAAAATGTAATTGTATTAGTGCTCGTTGTTATTTTGTTTGTTAATTGTGGTTCATAAAATGTAATTGTATTAGTGCTCGTTGTTATTTTGTTTGTTAATTGTGGTTCATAAAATGTAATTGTATTAGTGCTCGTTGTTATTTTGTTTGTTAAAGGTAGTTCATAAAATGTAATTGTATTAGTGCTCGTTATTTTGTTTGTTAAAGGTAGTTCATAAAATGTAATTGTATTAGTGCGCGTTGTTATTTTGTTTGTTAATTGTGGTTCACAAAATGTAATTGTATTAGTGCTCGTTGTTGTTTTGTTTGTTAATTGTGGTTCACAAAATGTAATTGTATTAGTGCTCGTTGTTATTTTGTTTGTTAATTGTGGTTCATAAAATGTAATTGTATTAGTGCTCGTTGTTATTTTGTTTGTTAATTGTGGTTCATAAAATGTAATTGTATTAGTGCTCGTTGTTATTTTGTTTGTTAATTGTGGTTCATAAAATGTAATTGTATTAGTGCTCGTTGTTACTTTGTTTGTTAATTGTGGTTCATAAAATGTAATTGTATTAGTGCTCGTTGTTATTTTGTTTGTTAAAGGTAGTTCATAAAATGTAATTGTATTAGTGCTCGTTGTTATTTTGTTTGTTAATTGTGGTTCATAAAATGTAAGGGGCGTTCATTTGAAATCCGTTCGTGCCACACCGCACGTAATTGCGTACATTGAACATGATCGTGTCATAGTTATGTGATAAGTACTGACCAATGAAAAAAAGATCACGTGCTTATCGTCCTATGATGCATAGGTTCTGTTTCTGACCCTTGAGAAAATGGCCGGGTTGATCCAAAATCCGTCCAAATAAGCTCAAAGAGAGGTGATTCAGTTTCTTTCATTTGAAGGATGTCGACCAGTGGACATTCATTGAAGAATGCAGGTAGCGTACGGTAACAAATGTGTGTCGAAGACAACAGTGATGGACTGGGCACGAATGTTTCAGAAAGGACGTCAGTTCACGACAGATCTTCGACAGCCGGGTCAAGCGCATATTGTTGCAACAGAAAAAAAACATTGCCAAAATTGATGCAGCAGTACAGATGAACCATTGTCGGAGCATATGTTGCGCTAGCGAAAGAGTTTGACAATTCAAAAGGTCAGTTCATAAGAAACTGCAATTTAGGAAGGTGTGTTTACAGTGGGTACCACGGATGTTGGCCGACCACCAAAAAGAGGAAGCGTGGGATGCTGTTTGAACGACTTGCTGCGTTACAGAGTGGAAGGTGATGTATTTCTCTTCCGCATAGTGGCAAGCGATGAATCATGGTGTCACCACTTTGAGCCGAGCAGCAAAAGAGAGAGCATGCAATGGAAGCATGCTGGATCACCAAAAGCCTAAAAATTCAAGTTACAGGTTTCCGCTGGTAAGGTTATGCTGAGCGCATTTTTTGGCCATGAAGGGCTATTGTTGGCCGACTTTAAAGAACCTGGTGTCAAACATCAACGCTACCCACTACTTGAAAACACTAGACAAGCTGCAAAAAGCCATCAAGAATAAACAACCCGGCAAGCTTTTTCGCAGTGTTATTTTGCTGCACGATAATGCTCGTCCGCATGTCGCAAAGACTGTGCAGGAAGCATTAGCAAGGAAGAAGTGGGAAATTCTGCAGCATCCAGCCTATAGTCCTGATTTGTCACCATGTGATTTTCATTTGTTCTGACCTCTAAAAAATAGCTCTCAAGGGGCAATGATTTCACACAGATGCAGACGTAATGAATGCGGTAAACACTTGGTTCAATAAGCAACCACAATCCTTTTTTGCGGACGGCATTCGCCGCATACGTAAGCAATGGGATGCTTGCCTGAGTGTCTACGCGACTTCTTCTAACCAACACATGGTGCATAACTCATTCAAAATTAATGCTTTGTTTAATTCTGCCACACCTGTTAGTGTTTCTTTCATGCTTTTGTAATAAAGCCATTGGAACGGGTTTCAAATGAGCATACCTATTATTAGTGCTCGTTTGTCTTTGCTGATAAAGGCTTTGCAGCTAAAACGTCTGTCTATCACTTGTGGTTGTATTCCTGTAAGGCTAATACTTTTCACTTGTTATGTCTGTTCATTAACTCATTGACTTGTAATCTGTAACTGTTAGTCAGGTCCTAGTCAGACAAGACTGAGCTATCGTATGACAGTAGATAGTACTACCTGCTTTCTGTTAGCGTGGAATGTTGGGCGATACTTACTGAACCTGATACCCCACACTGTGCCAACAGCTTCGGGTGGAGGAGCACAACTGGGAGGGAACAGGTCTTATCCTGATACAAGGAATTGCAACCTAAAGACTAAATGTCATAGTAGGGCAGGCAAGGCCCTAAACCTTGGTCGACAACTGGTCTAGGATGAAAGCTCCGACAATTAGATCATTGCTTTGTGGATCTGGCAGGCCAAGAAAGGGAGCATGCTGCATGGGCAACATATGGTCTTTACAATTCAGCCCAGGTTCTGTGCTATGGAGAGGTTATTATGCCTTTTTTTAAAGCACAACAAATATTGTCTTTCAAGACGGCAAGATGCCAGTACAATCTGTAACATCATCTTAAGGAGCAGTGTCAGCAGCGTGCCTCTGAACATCAGACTATTCAACAACAACAACGTCCCTACTAATAATATATTATATAATATAGTTTGTCATCAACTGGAGCTGGTGTATGCCAAATAAATGCTTGCTTGCTAAGTTGCTTGTGTTCGTTGGCTTGAGCTCCAAAGCAAAGTCCTGTATGTGGGATGAAGGCATCCTGTTGTCCAACATCAGTGTGATGTCATACAGGACCTGAGGTTTGCGTGAGTATCCATTGTCCCATGTCTGGCTTATTTGTGTGCAGACTGGTGGTTCCTCGTTGTACAGGCAAACACTCTCCAACTTCAGAGGATGCCAAATAAATAAATACAATCATCATCGGCTTCTGATTTAATGCATTTATTTATTCATTTAGGAGATTGCAAATCTAATCTACAGAAGACAGTAAATGTAAACTAAACCATGAATTATAAACTGTATGACGGTATGTATTGTATTTGTATATAATATAAAATTAAAAACAAGTCGATACAACAATTACAACTACAACAGAAAAGAAGACTAAACTCACTGGGATTCTGCAACCGTTTAAGCAGACTTGTCTTGCCGACAGACGTTGGCCCAACGAGAAGAATCATTATCTACGTTTGCGATTATTGGTGCATGTTGCGCAATGATTTAGTATTGGGACTCTTCGCTGGCTACTGAAGATGAAGACGGAGGACGTATGGGAATGTCCTGGTTACTGTGATGTCTGTACTTGACTCACCTCAATTTAATAGCCGACCAAGCTAGCGGCAGCTCTTAATTAAAGTTAAAGTTATTAAATCAACCACCTACACTGAGAATGCTATAAATAACTGACCCGGAAATATAAACAAACCAGACACGGAGAAAATATTCATCACCATCATCATCACCTTTTGCCTTTAAAGTTTAAACGACTTGGGGACTTTGATGTCGTCGTCCGTCAGTGTTACCATTTTGACGCTTTTCGCACCAAATTTAGAGCTTTTTCAAGTCGTTTAGTACCAAAATATTGCATTTAGCGCGGCTGCGCGAATTTGGTGCTTCACAATTTGTTTTTTGTGCTTTTTTGGGTGGGTAAAAATTTATAAACATTTTTTACAAACATCCACTGGACAGACTTCAGAACCAATACGCAAATAAGACAAGAGACTAAGCAAGATACAGTATCGAATTTCATAAGAAGACGCCGTTGGAACTACATCGGCCATGTACTCAGAATGGACAGGACAAGACTCCCCTACCAAGCCCTCTTATGGTCACCGGTAGGGAAAAGAAAACGAGGAAGACCAAGAGAGACCCTGCGTAGAACCATCATCAGAGAAAGCTCATTCAATGGCCAAGTAAATATCCAAGATCTACAACAGGTAGCAGCGAACAGCCAAGCATGGAGAGTCAGGACTTCTGCCCTATGCGCCGCCTTAGGCTCAAGAGGAAAGACTAACTAAACTAACTTAAAATTTATTTTAAAAAAGTAATAATTATTTTGGGAACACTAAAAAGCCGAATTTGAACTGAAGCGAGGGAGTAAAACAGTCTTGGTACTTTTTTTTTTTTTTTGCATATCCTTTACAGGACATCGCCGTCAACAGCAGCATCTTTCAGCTGTCTGTTGATTTCTTGGCAAGATTACGCTCAGTAGTTTGCCATTGCTTTCTGAGCTGGCCGGCTCAGTTATCCCGCAAGTCACCAGCGGGGGACGAATCGCTCCCAGTTCTCGCCCGCTACGAGACTCTGTGTGATAAACGGGATTACGGAGAAAGTGTTGTAACCCCTCGGCCAGAGAGACCGGCTTTAGTACATTACCGCACAATATTCAAGTAATTTAACTCCCTTTAATGCGATTTAGTTGAGTACCGAGGTGAGTGACTGCAATGCGCAGGCAATATGCAATGCGTTAAAAGATTGTTTAACAAAAATGGACTTGAATTGCAAAGACTAGTTGCACTCGGCACTGACAATGCATCTGTCATGACAGGTATAAACAATGGAGTATATTAATTATTAGTTAGTTAGTCTTTCCTCTTGAGCCTACGGTGGCGCATAGGACATAAGCCATGACTCTCCATGTCCGGCGGTTCGCTGCTACCTGTTGTAGATCTTGGATGTTCACTTGGCCGTTGAATGAGCCTTCTCATTCTGGTTCTACGCAGGGTCTCAATGTATATACACAATGGAGTATATACACAATTAAATCCGAAGTTCCTCATCTGGTACTAGTTACGAGTGTATGTCATTCCCTTCAGCTGGCAGTGTCACAGGCTGCAGCTGCTTGTCTGCCCAGGAGCATAGAGTTCATTATTAGAGAAACATATAACTGGTTTTCTCACTCAAGTCTTCGTCAAGCAAAGTACAGGAAACTTGTTGCTTCAATAAGTGATTGACAACATCGGCTGAAGGTTGTTCAATTAAGCCAGACACAATGGATGTCCATTCAGTCTGCCATTGTCAGAATATCGCAGCAGTGGGTCAAGCTCAGAACTCATTTTGAAATAGCAAGACTCAACGAGCGCTGTTATACAGCAGAACTTCTACATTCTATGTTTAGCGACATGATAAACTATGTGTATCTCATATTTCTCATGCATATTCTCGGGGACGTTCAAAATGTGAATAAGAAAATCGAAGCAGATATACAGGATCCAACAAAACTATTCAGCGATCTTGTCCAATTCACTGATTCTATCAGTTCAAATATTGCTATTCCTGGGGGAAAATAACAGAAAGTGATGCTATTCAAGATTATTTAGATCCTAATCCGAATCTGGGTTATAAGTTTGAGAAAGAAATAGCAGGCTACCAGTTTCCTGATGAGAAAGAAATTCGTGGAAGGTGCATCCAGTTTTTAATAGAGCTGTTGAGACAGCTGCTTTTACGTTTGCCCGATAACGTTCGAGTGTTGCAGTCCATGTCATGTCTTAGTGAAAGTGAATGTCTACAGCCAATGAAGCCCTGTATATTGGATCTTGCTAAAATGTTTGTAGAAGATGCAGCTACTCTCACCCGCATCGATTTCCAGTGGAGAAAACTTCATCATATGCAGCGGACACAGACCTCTGACACACTTCGACTGTGGGCAGAAATAGCCTTATACAGGGATGCCACCGGTGAAAATCCTTTCCAAGATCTTACAGATTTAACTTTAACTGTGCTCATTTCACCTAATTCTAATGCGGACGTGGGGCGTATTTTCAGTCAGATGGGAGTTATAAAATCAAAATTGCGGAACAGACTGAGCATCAAGAGTTTGACAGCTGTTTTGACTATTAGATATGGAATGACAAGATATGGCAAATACTGTCATGATTATAAAGTACCTAAGGATATTCTACGAAAAATTGGATCACATGAGGCACATACACGTTTCTTTCAATCATCATCGCAGGAGCAAACACAGCAGGAAATAGCTACAGAAACTGAAGAGGAGTTGTCTGACTGGGAATTGGCAGATCTGAAATAAACTTCATTCTAATATTCAGTGGAAATATTCTTCAACAAGTGAATCGGTACAATTATCTTGGAACAGTTATAACATCTGATGGGAGATGCCTTGAAGAGATTAGAACAAGAATCGCCATGGCGAAAGTAGCCTTTAGCAAGATGAAAAACATTCTGACCAATAAAAAGATGTCAATTGAAACGAGAAAAAGAGTGTTGAGGGGATACATAGAGCGTGTTCTTTTGTATGGATGTGAAACTTGGACAATGAGCAGTCAAGCTGAAAAGCATCTGATGGCTGCAGAAATGTGGTTTCTGAGGAAAATGCAAAGAATACCATGGAAAGACAGAAAAACCAATGACCAAGTACTACAGGAGACAAATGAACATCGTAAACTGATTAGAGAAATTAGACGTAGACAGTCAAAATTTTTTGGACATGTTATGAGAAGAAATGGGTTGGAGAACTTAGTGACAACTGGCAAGATCGAGGGGAACAGACCAAGAGGAAGACCGAGAGGAAAATACCTGGATGGCTTGGCCACATGGCATGGACGAGACAGGAACACTGAGCTGATCCACGACACTGGTGATCGAGTGAAATGGCGAGTCATGACCGCCCACGCTTTCCGGCATGGCACATGATTGATTGAATATTCAGTGACATTAATAAATTATAATGTGCTACTTTGTAAAATTTTGAATGAATACCGCCAGTGCTTGTTTTAGTGCTTTCCTCAAAAATTTTTTTTATTGCAGTTTAGTACTTTTTTGGCTTGAGAGTAGTTCAGATTGGGATTTCGCGGTTCTGGAATAAACTTCAC
>JACEFZ010019522.1:0-10000 GCA_014155875.1 Cepaea nemoralis
TTTTCCTTTGGCCCACCTCCCAAATACCCCCCCCACACCCCCCCCCCCCACCCCCCCCCCCCCACCCCCCAAAAAAAACGCAACATTTTTGCAGTTTCAATTGCATCCAGGCGCCTAGTACACCTCCGCAACCATATGGAGGAGCCTCATTAACGCTGTTCTGGGTGTAGCGCTCACGAACTCTGTGGTAACTCTTCTTGATCTGAAATGCGACGAGCTACTGACATTGACTGGACTGTGGAGGACGCAGATGCAAATCGATTCATAAGGTGACGCAGCCGTATGAAGCGGTCTTCGGCAGCAGTTGTGATTCTGGGTCTTCAACTACATGGCTGGTCTGCCACAGAGCCAGTTTCTTTAAATCGCCTCCAAAGTCGACTAATGGTGCTTCTAACTACATTAAATTATCTGGCTACTACACTTTGTAACTGCCCAGTCCGTGAACGCCCAATGATGATGAGTCGTTTTGTAGTGAGATGAGCCATACTTGCGCATTAAATTTTCAACCGAATTTATTCGAAGAGCGTTGATCGTGTAAAGGCATTCAATAATATGGTCAGAGAGTTTAGTGTTCAGTACGTTTCACGGGATTATCATGAACCTGTCACAAGTTATTGTCAAACATGTTGTTTTTATCTTGACGTCTTTCATGACCTCACCAATCATGAGGTGAGTACAATTCAGGTAACCACGAGAAGTTAATGACCGGATGGACACAGTCGATAGGTTAACTAATGTCATTCATTCGCAACTTTCTGTTTTGATATACGATAGTTTGGTACATTGTTCTTCAAGCCATGTAGCTGGAAAGTGTGGCTGATAAGGCCAATACGTGCTGTAAATGTTTGTCCACAGTGGATGCATGTGAAAATATGGTCATTTCCACCATCATGCACCATCTTACGTTTCTCACGCTCTGTGTGTGCTTTATCTGCAATCATTTTCTCCTTTGTCTTTATTCCATTTCTGATAGTCGCCCCCCCCCCCCACCATGCAAACACATTCAGCGACGACTTGCTCCCAATGTGCATTATCAATGCCTGTATCAATCATGTCCCGCTTACACACATCTTTGTATAGTAGTAGAGGCCGACCCTGAGATCTCCAACATACGTAATTCACCAAACAAGATGTCGTTTGGTATTCTACCATCATCCATCCTACTAGCGTGTCCTATCCATCTAAGTCTACAAAGACTGAGCATGGAACACACCGTAACACAACCTGATCTTTCCAATACTTCAGAATTTGTGACTTTGTCTTGCCACTTAATACCAAGTATTCTTCGCAGACACCGCATATGAAAGTTTGAATAACGAAGACACAAACAATAGATTGCACGATTTATTGCCTGGCATATTTCGCTGCATCTCGTCAGGTACATACTGCAGAAATCACACAACTTACGTGAAATTAACTAGATAAATCCTTCAAGTCGAAATATACACATATTCGCACAGTAATGTCACTTATCTACCACGGTAATTTTAAGCTGACTAACATGTCTTTCTGTTTACACAATTCTGGCTTGCGTTGATAGATCATAATTGCTTCTGCAAATTTTAACAAGCGAGTATTTTGTGTTCTAAACAACACGCGAAATGCAGTGTCTCTGGACACAACATGGCGACTGGCGACAATGTGCCTGCCGATTGAAGACGCCGGGAGCTTCCGGTGTGTCGGCTCCTCGTGGCTAGCATCTCCTGTGTGTTGTATCTTGTTGACCCATTGAGGTATGTGTTCTGACACCCGTTTGTTAAGCTGTCTCTCCGTTCGACCAATGTAAACGGCCTGGCATCTACATGTGAATTGGTAAATACAATTGTTTGTGGCGTACAGAGGAACAGGCTCTTTGACTGTTGGTGTAGGAATGGGTACGGTTTTACATCTAATGACTGGAGTTGCCGCACAGAATGTTCGACCTACTGCTGTAGTAAGCCGGTCTTGTAGACGTTGCATTACGTCATCCCCTCGAAAGGTTAGCTGGATGAATACCTTGAGTTTAGGGACTGTAGTTACGTCTGCTTTGGGTTTGGGCTGTTGGCAATGGCGCTTTATAAATCCTGTGGAGTACCCATTCAGGTTTAAGACATTCTTCAGAGTTTCAAATTCCTCTGTCAGTGTGTCCTGGGTGCATATCTTTCTAGCACGGTCAAACAAGGTCCGTACTAAGCCCCGTTTGTACTGGACAGGTGTGAAGCTCTGAAAATTTAGGTATTGGCCAGTCCATGTTTCTTTGCGATACACCGATCTTTGAATTGTGCCGTCTGCTCTACGTCTCATTAGAATATCTAGGAAAGGTAACGCTTCGTTGTGTTCGTGTTCCATAGATAGAGAGATGTTTTTATGCGTCTTGTTCATTGTGGCCTGAAACGATGTTGCTTGTAGCTCGTCTGTGGTGATAATTAGTATATCGTCCACATAACGCCGGTAAAAGGCCAAGTTGTTGATGTCTGAGGATCTCTTTTCTTCTAAGTGTGCCATGAAGATGTCCGCTAGAATAGGACCAAGAGGACTCCCCATGGCCACTCCCTCAATTTGGCGGTATGACTTAGTTAGAAAATTGAATTGGATGTTGGCGGTACATAGTAGTAGAAGCCTCTCCAGAATAGGTGTTGGTATGCCTAATTTTAGTTGTTTGTCTTCAATGCGTTCCCTTATTATTTTCACTGTCTCCTCTAATGGAACGTTAGTGAATAGGGAGGCTATATCCATGGATGCCATGTGTTTGTTATTTATGTCCATAGTATCCAATAATTCCACCAGTTGGAATGTATCTCTGAGTATTTTTGGATCGAAGGACTGTCGTACTGGCTTTAACATTTCGGCTAACCATCTCGCCATTCGGTGTTGTGCAGAGTTAACCATGGACAGGATAGGTCTTAGCGGGATGCCGGGCTTGTGAAGTTTGGGTAGACCGTACATCTGAGGAGTGTGCGAGCCACGTAGTGTGAGCGTTTTTGCAGTGGCCTCACTGATGAGTCCCGCATTCACAAGTGACTGGATCTCTTTCCTCATTATAGCATCCAGGTCCTCCGACTTGTTTACTTTTTGATCTATCCTGAACTTGGATTCGTCTGACAATATTACATCCATTTTTCTCTGGTAATCTGACATGTCCATCAGTACTGTACCGCTCCCTTTGTCAGGTTTCAGTATGACGAGGGTTTTGTTAGCCTTTAACGCTTTTAAGGCAGTAAGGTGTTCGTTGGTCAGCGGACACGTCTGTTTAGAGGGTGTTGTGCGATACTGGTGTTCTAAATCTACCAGTTTGGCCTTCAGCCACCCGACCGACTCAGCAGAGGTAGGTGATAACTTGGAGACTTTATCAAACAACATTTCAAACTGTGCTTGCGACTCAACACGATTGATGTGTTTAGGCTTTATGCATAATTTTAATCCGTATGCAAGGGCCTCTGTTTCAATTTTGTTGAGTACGTATGACGATAAGTTCCTCACATACTTCTCTGGGTTGTCTAGTACTGACGTTGTTACCTTTTCAGTGCTCAGTGATTTGTTGAGGCGAGCATTCTCTGCGATTTTCACCTTGTACACTGCTTCTGTACAGAATTTAGTGAACTTCAAGTAGCCATACAAGCTCAATTCTTGGGTGACGTAGTAGGCAGAACTGTGTGTGCGCTTCAAGTTGGCCAGCTTGGACTGGGTTTCTTCTATCTGGTTTTTTGTCAGTCGTCTCAGGTTTTTTCTTGTCGGACATATTCTGTCCGTCCTCAGAGATCTGAAATACCGGTGAGGAAATATCCCCGTACTTAGGCATTCCTCGAGAAATCTCAATCGACAATCCTGTAGCGATATTTTACACTTCAGCTTGAGTAATCCATCTAATCGCTTCACAGTTGGTAATGGGAGGCGACGTTTGAGAAATTCAAAACAATGTTTTCCCGTAGTGAATTTGAATAACGAAGACACAAACAATAGATTGCACGATTTATTGCCTGGCATATTTCGCTGCATCTCGTCAGGTACATACTGCAGAAATCACACAACTTACGTGAAATTAACTAGATAAATCCTTCAAGTTGAAATATACACATATTCGCACAGTAATGTCACTTATCTACCACGGTAATTTTAAGCTGACTAACATGTCTTTCTGTTTACACAATTCTGGCTTGCGTTGATAGATCATAATTGCTTCTGCAAATTTTAACAAGCGAGTATTTTGTGTTCTAAACAACACGCGAAATGCAGTGTCTCTGGACACAACATGGCGACTGGCGACAATGTGCCTGCCGATTGAAGACGCCGGGAGCTTCCGGTGTGTCGGCTCCTCGTGGCTAGCATCTCCTGTGTGTTGTATCTTGTTGACCCATTGAGGTATGTGTTCTGACACCCGTTTGTTAAGCTGTCTCTCCGTTCGACCAATGTAAACGGCCTGGCATCTACATGTGAATTGGTAATATACAATTGTTTGTGGCGTACAGAGGAACAGGCTCTTTGACTGTTGGTGTAGGAATGGGTACGGTTTTACATCTAATGACTGGAGTTGCCGCACAGAATGTTCGACCTACTGCTGTAGTAAGCCGGTCTTGTAGACGTTGCATTACGTCATCCCCTCGAAAGGTTAGCTGGATGAATACCTTGAGTTTAGGGACTGTAGTTACGTCTGCTTTGGGTTTGGGCTGTTGGCAATGGCGCTTTATAAATCCTGTGGAGTACCCATTCAGGTTTAAGACATTCTTCAGAGTTTCAAATTCCTCTGTCAGTGTGTCCTGGGTGCATATCTTTCTAGCACGGTCAAACAAGGTCCGTACTAAGCCCCGTTTGTACTGGACAGGTGTGAAGCTCTGAAAATTTAGGTATTGGCCAGTCCATGTTTCTTTGCGATACACCGATCTTTGAATTGTGCCGTCTGCTCTACGTCTTATTAGAATATCTAGGAAAGGTAACGCTTCGTTGTGTTCGTGTTCCATAGATAGAGAGATGTTTTTATGCGTCTTGTTCATTGTGGCCTGAAACGATGTTGCTTGTAGCTCGTCTGTGGTGATAATTAGTATATCGTCCACATAACGCCGGTAAAAGGCCAAGTTGATGATGTCTGAGGATCTCTTTTCTTCTAAGTGTGCCATGAAGATGTCCGCTAGAATAGGACCAAGAGGACTCCCCATGGCCACTCCCTCAATTTGGCGGTATGCGAAATATGCCAGGCAATAAATCGTGCAATCTATTGTTTGTGTCTTCGTTATTCAAATTCACTACGGGAAAACATTGTTTTGCATATGAAAGTTGTTTAAAATTTTCTTTTGGTGTGAGTAAGTTGTCCATGTTTCACTGCCATAAAGAAGAGTACTAAGGACACAGGCTTGGTAGACGAGGACTTTTGTTTTGGCACTAAGCTTCCTGTTCTCCCAGACTCTTTTTGCTAACATGTTCATTGTTGTTGCTGCCTTACCAATCCTGATGTTGATTTCCTGATCTAGGGATAATTTGCATTTTACCTCTGATCCTAGATATGTAAAATGGTCTACTATCTCCAGTTCGGCGTCGTCAATAAAGATTTATGGTACCCCAAGTGCACCTTGTGACATAATCTGTGTCTTCTTTTTGTTAAATGTAAAACCAAATTCAGAACAAGCATTGGAGAATGCAGATAATAGATGTTGTAATTCTTCCACAGAGTGGGTCGTAATTGCAGCATCATCCGCAAAAAAGTAACTCACTGATCAGTACCCTCCTAATATTGGTCTTAGCCTTCAATCTCTGAGAATTTAGAGGCCGCCATCTGAGCGTGAGTGAATGTATATACCGGCATCCTGATCACGAAAGGCATATTTCAGTAGAAGTGAAAAGTATATTCCAAAGAGGGTGGGAGCTAGTACACAACCTTGCTTAACTCCACTCTTGATTTCAAACTCTTCTGAAGTTGCACCATCAAAGTTGATTATACCATTCATGCCTGTGTGGAACGATTCCACAGTGTCAGAAGAGTTGGTGGGCAGCCAATCTTCTTTAGTGCCTTGAACAGACCCTCAAGACTGACCAAATCAAATGCCTTTGTGAGGTCGATTGATTTTGATTCGACTGAGTGGTTGATTTTGTTCACGGTATGTTTCTTGCATTTGTCGCAATGACAATGCCATATCAATGGTAGACAGGTTGTGTCGGAAACTGCACTGATTTCGGGGTAGACTTGATCTCCTAGGACTTGAAGTCTGCGCAGGACAATTCTGGCAAATACTTTTCCAACAATACACAGAAGTGAAATACCACTATAGTTGTTACAGTCGCTTAGATCGCCCTTGTGCTTTTACAGCGTTATGATGCTTGAATCTTTGAAATCCTTTTGGGCTTGTCCTTCTCTCCAGCATAGCTCTATTAGCTGGTGGATCTGTAGAGTGAGTGTGTCTTGCCCACCCCTGATTACCTCTATTGGAATCCCATTTTTACATGGAGCAGTGCCAGATGCAAAGTTCATTTATAGCACACTTAACTTCAATTATGGTAGGAAGTGTGTCCATGTGGTCAAGAGTTGGCAGTGCATCTGTGGAGTTGAGAGCATCATCCGCTAGTTTGGTCTCACTTGAGTAAAGCTCTAAATAGTGCTCTACCCATCTATCCATCTGCTGTTTCTTGTCAGTGATGATTTCGCCAGTAAAGGTTTTCAGTGGTGCACTTCTTTTGATCATTGGACCACAGGCATTCTTTATCCCTGCATACATGCTTCTGATTTTTCCCGTATCGCTTGCTATTTGAATGGACTCACATAACTTGATCCAATAATCATTTGCACTCTGCCTGGCAGGTTTTTCCACATCCTTCCTAGCTTGATTCAGCTCTCTGAGAGTGTTATACGTTGTTCATTTCTTGTTTCTTAAGAGAGCTATCTTCTTTTAATCAATCAAGGGCTGCAGTGTCTGGCTGTTTGCCGCAAACCAGTCCTGCCTCTTATGATCCACATTGCATAAACATCCCCTACCGCAGATTTATGAAGAGTTTCCTTAAGTTGACCCCACTTTTTACTGACTGTACAATTTTCTGATGTATCAGTGAACGCGTCTTCAAGTTGTTGTTGAAACTCAAAGCACTGATTAGGATCGTGAGTGTTTATAATATTAATCCTGACGCTAGATTTATATTTAGCTGTGTAGATTCTCTTTGGTCTCAGTCTAACCCTTGTAACAACCAAAGAATGATCCATATCACAGTCAGCAATGGACAATTAGCAGTCAGGGGATAAATTATATGTTCTACTCATAACGTTTAAAAAAAAAAAGTTCAGTTTGACTACCTACGTCTAATTTCTCTAATACGTTTACCGTTTTCATGTGTTCCTTGTACAACTTTGTCATTGGTTTTTCTGTCCGTAAATGGTATTCTTTGCATTTCCCTCAGAAACCACTTTTCCACAGCTATTACGTCTTTCCAGATTGTCTGCTCATTGTCACGCTTCACAATCATACATAACTGTAGGTTCTATGTAGCACTTCAACACTTCTTTTTCTCGTTGGAATTGACATCGTTTTATTGGTCAGTATGTTTTCCAACTTGCAGACAGCTACTGTCGCCATGGCGATTCATGTTCTTATCTCTTCAAGGCATCTCCCATTAGATGTTATGACTGTTCCAAGATAATAGTACCTACACACTTGTTTAAGATTAACCTCATTTATTTGCATATCACACTATTGCATTGTGGCATTTCATTCTTCCCAGTGACGGCCAAGCTGTGTATTCTTACAATTTACTTATAACCCTAGTTATCCATTGTGTGCAACAACAGCATATTGCAGATCCTGCTCATTGTCTGCAATAAATTCTGCATCATCTGCATATCTAATGTTATTGATGTTACACCCCTCAATGGTGATTCCTCTTATATGTTCTCTATCCATCCATCATGTGCGATGCCGGTAAGCGTGGGCGGTCATGTTTTGCCATCTCACTCGATCTCCAGAGTCGTGGAACAGCTCAGTGTTTCTGTCTCGACCATGCCACGAGGCCAAGCCATCCAGGTATTTGCTTCTAGGTCTTCCTCTTGGTCTATTCCCTTCGATCTTACCAGTCGTCACCAAGTTCTCCAATTAATTTCTTCTCATAACATGCCCAAAAAATTGTGACTATCTACGTCTAATGTCTCTAATCAGTTTACGATATTCATTTGTTTCTTGAAGGACTTGTTCATTGGTCTTTCTGGCTGTCCATGGTATTCTTTGCATTTTCCTCAGAAACCACATCTCTACAGCCATCAGATGTTTTCAGCTTGACTGATCATTGTCCAAGCTTCACATCCATATAAAAATACAGGTTCTATGTAGCATCCTAACACTCTTTTTCTCATTTCAATTGACATTTTTTTATTGGTCAGTATGTTTTTCATCTTGCTAAAGGCTACTTTTGCCATGGCGATTCTTGTTCTAATCTCTTCAAGGCATCTCCCATCAGATGTTATTACTGTTCCGAGATAATTGTACCTATTCACTTGTTGAAGAATATTCCCATTTACTTGTATATTACATTGTGGTATTTCGTTCTTCCTAGTGACGACCATAATCTGTGTCTTTTTACAATTTAATTCTAACCCTCGTTGTTCACTGTGTGTAACAACCGCATCTACTAAATGTTGCAGATCCTGTTCAT
Source organism: Cepaea nemoralis (assembly GCA_014155875.1). Taxonomy (NCBI): domain Eukaryota; kingdom Metazoa; phylum Mollusca; class Gastropoda; order Stylommatophora; family Helicidae; genus Cepaea; species Cepaea nemoralis. Next base: position 8,599 of record JACEFZ010019522.1, read on the forward strand.
TGTCTGCAATCAAGACTGTATCATCTGCATATCTAATGTTATTGATGCATCGTCCCCCAATGTTGATTCCTTCCATATCTTCAATATTTCTGAAAATACTTTCACTGTACAGGGAAAACAGATCTGGAGACATTACACATCCCTGTCTCACACCTCTCTTAATAGGCTGATATTGGCCTACTTCATTATCAACTCTTATGGCAGCTTGTTGTTTCCAATATATGTTTTTTACAAGTCTAAGGTCTTTTCCATCAATTTGTAGATCTTCAAGCATCCTTATCATGTCGACATGTCTCACTTTATCGAAAGCTTTTGTGTAGTCAATAAAGCAAAGGTGTAGATCTTTGTTTACTTCTATAGATCGTTCGATTACGGTTCTCAGTAAATACACAGCATTTACTGTACCCTTTCCTTCTACAAACCCACATTGTTCTTCTCCTATTTCAGGTTGTATTTTCCTCCTAATTCTTTGCATGATAATTCTTAGCAAAATCTTCGTGATGTGACTCATTATACTAATTGTTCGATGGCGATCACATTCCAAGGCTCCTGATTTTTTTTGGGATTGCAATAATACAGAATTACATAATTCATGAGGTATATTTCCAGTATCATATATTGTATTAAGCAGACTGGTAACTTTATCTATTCCATATTCTTCTAAAGCATTAATCATTTCTGTTGTGACGCTGTCTGAACCGGGGGTCTTGCCAGATTTCATATGGTTAAGAGCATTCTGAACCTCCATCTTCAAAATTGCTGGTCCTTCATTATTATTTTGAACATCGTAGTGTTCGTCTCTGTTGTCGTCATAAAGGTTTTTCACGTAATCTGACCATACATGTAAGATCTGATCTTTTTCTATTATGACTCTTCCATCTTTTGTCTTTAGACAGCCTGCTGATGTACGTGTTCTTTGATTAGTAAGCTCCTGGATTCTTATGTGCATTAGTTTCGCATTTTTACTGTTGTGTTGTTTTTCAATTTCTCCGCAATTTTTCTCAAAGCCATGTTTCCTTTGCCTCCCTACATAAGGTTCTGACTTTTCTGTGAATTTCTTCATATTTGGCAGGATTATTTTTGTTCTGTCTTCTTGTTTCCATTAGTTGTAAAATTTCAGTCATCCATCTCTTTCGGCCCACTGTCTTTAATTTTGGAATAGTTTTTTTCTGCTGCACAACTGATTGAATTCTTCAGTATTTCCCATTGATCATCTACATCTTGAAATAGGATCTCTAGATCAGACAATAAATCAAATGTTTTTCTTTACTTCTATGTTAAAATTATCTTGTATTCCTTTGTCAGTTTTCAATTTGCACAAGTCATATTTAGGGTTTCCTGTATATACTAGACTTTTTTAAACTTTACCCTCAGTGTGCGTGTAATTAATCTGTGACACTGT
>JACEFZ010019522.1:15000-67033 GCA_014155875.1 Cepaea nemoralis
AGCAATCAGATGTTTTTCAGCCTGGCTGCTCATTGTCCAAGCTTCACATACATATAAAAGTTCAGGTTCTATGTAGATAGATAGATAGATAGATAGATAGATAGATAGATTGATTGATTGATTGATTGATTGATTGATTGATTGATTGAATGATAGGTAGGTAGGTAGGTAGGTAGGTAGGTAGATTGATTGATATGTAGTTAGGTAGACAGACAGACAGACAGACAGACAGACAGACGGACGGACGGACGGACAGACAGACAGACAGACAGACAGACAGACAGACAGACAGACAGACAGACAGACAGACAGACAGACAGACAGACAGACAGACAGACAGACAGACAGACAGACAGACAGACAGACAGAGAGAGAGTGAGAGAGAGAGAGAGAGAGAGAGAGATTTCCGTGATATGCTGTGATAACATATAACATTGGACAGCACATGATCGTATTATACTCTGTGTTGACAATCGTAGCTGTGAGCAACCATGCCAGTACACATATCCAGTTACTGCACACATGATATTTGGCAACAGATGACAGACTGAATGTCATGCTTGGAAGCCTGCATCCTGCTTGTCTCATCTGGATTACATGTACACAGATGATAACGCTAGTTCAAAGTGAGTTCACATTAATCAAGTTCATTATCATGTATCAGTGTCAGTATCATCCTTTCATTCACAACGCAAAGACTTTCCTTGGGGTAAGACGTCACTTTGCTAAATGTTTGAATGCAGACTTAACGGGGGGGGGGGGGGGTTTCAAACTGTAGGCAGCATATATTGAGCTATAAATTGCTACTGGTACTATTGGGGTTGGAACTCTTCGCTGGCTTCTGAGGATGGGGACGGAGCGCTTATGAGAATGCCCCGAATGCTGTGATGTCGGTTCTTAAATCAATCAATCAATCAATCAATCAATCAGTAAATCAATCATATGCAATAGTATAGTCGGTTATTATCAGACACTCACGCGGGAGCGCTTACTTAGTTGATAGCGAACTGCGCTCCTAATGCCATGTCACTGTCGGGATAGGGCTCTACTCTTGGTAAAGTGAGGGAAATATTCGCCACCTATTCCTAATAGTACAGTGAGGTAAATATTCGCCACCTATTCCTAATAGTACAGTGAGGGAAATATTCGCCACCTATTCCTAATAGTACAGTGAGGGAAATATCCTCCACCTATTCCTAATAGTACAGTGAGGGAAATATCCGCCACCTATTCCTAATAGTACAGTGAGGGAAATATCCATCATCTGATACTCATTGCTAAAGTGAGGGACAGATTGGCAACATATTCATTAATGCCACAGTGAGGGCAGATTGGTCATGTATTCCTCCTTGCTAAAGTGAGGGACATATTGGTCATGTATTACTCCTTGTCATAGTGAGGGACAGATTGGCCATGCATTCCCCCTTGTCATAGTCAGGGACAGATTGACCATGTATTTCTCCATGTCATAGTGAGGGACAGATTGACCACATATTCCTATTGGCTAAAGTGAGGGACAATATTGGTCATGTATTCCTCCTGGCTAAAGTGAGGGACATATTGGTCATGTATTCCTCCTGGCTAAAGTGAGGGACAGATTGGCCACATATTCCTCCTGGCTAAAGTGAGGGACAGATTGGCCACATATTCCTCCTGGCTAAAATGAGGGACAGATTGGCCACATATTCCTCTTGGCTAAAGTAAGGGACAGATTGACACATATTCCTCCTGGCTAAAGTAAGGGACAGATTGACCACATATTCCTCCTGGCTAAAGTAAGGGACAGATTGACCACATATTCCTCCTGGCTAAAGTAAGGCACAGATTGACCACACTATTCCTCTGGCTAAAGTGAGGGACATATTGGACATGTATTCCTCCTCGCTAAAGTGAGGGACATATTGGTCATGTATTCCTCCTGGCTAAAGTGAGGGACAGATTGGCCACATATTCCTCCTGGCTAAAATGAGGGACAGATTGGCCATATATTCCTCATGGCTAAAGTGAGGGACAGATTGACCATGTATTCCTCCCGGCTAAAGTAGAGGGCAGATTGGCACATTTTTCCTTTCTGACACAGTGAGGGACAGATTGGCAATGTATTCCTCCTGGCTAAAGTGAGGGACAGATTGACCATGTATTCGTCCAGGCTACAGTGAGGGACAGATTGACCATGTATTCCTCCTGGCTAAGTGAGGGAAGATTGGCCATGTATTCCTCCTGGCTAAAATGAGGGAAAAGATTGGCCATGTATTCCTCCTGGGTTAAGTTTAGGGACAGATTGACCCCATATTCCTCCCTTTGGGTAAAAAGAGGGACAGATTCGGTCATATTCCTCCCGGCTAAAGTGAGGGACAGATTGACCACATATTCCTCATGGCTAAAATGAGGGACAGATTGACCACATATTCCTCCTGGCTAAAGTAAGGGACAGATTGACCATATTCCTCCTGGCTAAAGTGAGGGACAGATTCCACATATTTCCTCCTGGCTAAAGTAAGGGACAGATTGACCACATATTCCCCCTTGGGTAAAATGAGGGACATATTGGTCATGTATTCCTCCTGGCTAAAGTGAGGGACAGATTGGCCACATATTCCTCCTGGCTAAAATGAGGGACAGATTGGCCATATATTCCTCCTGGCTAAAGTGAGGGACAGATTGACGATGCATTCGTCCATGCTACAGTGAGGGACAGATTGACCATGTATTCCTCCTGGCTAAAATGAGGGACAGATTATCCACATATTCCTCCTGGCTAAAGTGAGGGACAGATTGACCATGTAATCGTCCATGCTACAGTGAGGGACAGATTGGTCATGTATTCCTCCTGGCTAAAGTGAGGGACAGATTGGCCACATATTCCTCCTGGCTAAAGTGAGGGACAGATTGGCCACATATTCCTCCTGGCTAAAATGAGGGACAGATTGGCCACATATTCCTCTTGGCTAAAGTAAGGGACAGATTGACCACATATTCCTCCTGGCTAAAGTAAGGGACAGATTGACCACATATTCCTCCTGGCTAAAGTAAGGGACAGATTGACCACATATTCCTCCTGGCTAAAGTAAGGGACAGATTGGCCATGTATTCTTCCCTGATAAAGTGAGGGACAGATTGGCAATGTATTCCTCCTGGCTAAAGTGAGGGACAGATTGGCCACATATTCCTCCATGGCTAAAGTGAGGGACAGATTGACCATGTATTCCTCCTGGCTAAAGTGAGGGACAGATTGGCCATGTATTCCTCCTGGCTAAAGTGAGGGACAGATTGGCCATGTATTCGTCCATGCCACATTGAGGGACAGATTGACACATATTCCTCTTGGCTAAAATGAGGGACATATTCGTCATGTATTCCTCCTGGCTAAAGTGAGGGACAGATTGGGCACATATTCCTCATGGCTAAAATGAGGGACAGATTGACCATGTATTCCTCCTGGCTAAAGTGAGGGACAGATTGGACATGTATTCCTCCTGGCTAAAGTGAGGGACATATTCGTCATGTATTCCTCCTGGCTAAAGTGAGGGACAGATTGGCCACATATTCCTCCTGGCTAAAATGAGGGACAGATTGGCAACATATTCCTCATGGCTAAAGTGAGGGACAGATTGGCCTCATATTCCTCCTGGCTAAAGTGAGGGACATATTCGTCATGTATTCCTCCTGGCTAAGGTGAGGGACAGATTGGCCACATATTCCTCCTGGCTAAAATGAGGGACAGATTGACCATGTATTCCTCCTGGCTAAAGTGAGGGACAGATTGACCATGTATTCCTCCTGGCTAAAGTGAGGGACAGATTGGCCATGTATTCGTCCATGCCACATTGAGGGACAGATTGACCATGTATTCCTCCTGGCTAAAGTGAGGAACAGATTGACCATGTATTCCTCTTGGCTAAAATGAGGGACATATTCGTCATGTATTCCTCCTGGCTAAAGTGAGGGACAGATTGGGCACATATTCCTCATGGCTAAAATGAGGGACAGATTGACCATGTATTCCTCCTGGCTAAAGTGAGGGACAGATTGGCCACATATTCCTCCTGGCTAAAGTGAGGGACATATTCGTCATGTATTCCTCCTGGCTAAAGTGAGGGACAGATTGGCCACATATTCCTCCTGGCTAAAGTGAGGGACAGATTGGCCACATATTCCTCCTGGCTAAAGTGAGGGACAGATTGGCCACATATTCCTCCTGGCTAAAGTGAGGGACAGATTGGCCACATATTCCTCATGGCTAAAGTGAGGGACATATTGGTCATGTATTCCTCCTGGCTAAAGTGAGGGACGTATTGGTCATGTATTCCTCCTGGCTAAAGTGAGGGACATATTGGCCATGTATTCCTCATGGCTAAAGTGAGGGACATATTGGTCATGTATTCCTCCTGGCTAAAGTGAGGGACATGTTGGTCATGTATTCCTCCTGGCTAAAGTGAGGGACATATTGGTCATGTATTCCTTCTGGCTAAAGTGAGGGACATATCGGTCATGTATTCCTCCTGGCTAAAGTGAGGGACATATTGGTCATGTATTCCTCCTGGCTAAAGTGAGGGACATATTGGTCATGTATTCCTCCTGGCTAAAGTGAGGGACATATTGGTCATGTATTCCTCGTGGCTAAAGAGAGGGACTTAATGGTCATGTATTCCTCCTGGCTAAAATGAGGGACAGATTGGCCACATATTCCTCCTGGCTAATGTGAGGGACAGATTGGCCATGTATTCCTCCATGCAAAAGTGAGGGACAGATTGACCACATATTCCTCCTGGCTAAAGTGAGGGACACATTGTTCATGTATTCCTCCTGGCTAAAGTGAGGGACAGATTGGCCACATATTCCTCCTGGCTAAAGTGAGGAACAGATTGACCATGTATTCCTCCTGGCTAAAGTGAGGGACAGATTGACCATGTATTCCTCCATGCCACAGTGAGGGACAGATTGACCATGTATTCCTCCATGCCACAGTGAGGGACAGATTGACCATGTATTCCTCCATGCCACAGTGAGGGACAGATTGACCATGTATTCCTCCATGCCACATTGAGGGACAGATTGACCATGTATTCCTACATGCCACAGTGAGGGACAAATTGACCATGTATCCCTCCATGCCACAGTGAGGGACAGATTGGAACACAGGATCAAGATCTGGAGAGCTCGTGCATACTTAAAAATAAGTGCAGATGAGCAGCACCCTCTGCATGACGCTGTATTCAGAGAAAAGGGTGACAGGCTAAAGAGGGGCAAATCATGGATGGGTCGGGCGGAAGATGTCGTCGGACAGGTCTGCAGTCTTACCAGTATCAACCCCGGCAAGGAATGGGTGCCGGTGCCTCCAGCTTTTAAGTGTACCTTCTCCTGCATTATCACACTCGACAGACGGTGCAGAGAGCAGAACCCTGCCGCTGTCAATGCAGAGGTTAACGCGCTCATCTATGATCACTCAGATAGCCCCGAAGTGCTCATCTATACAGATGGATCTGTTGTAAAGCAGCAGAGAAGTGCGTGGGCATTTACAGCCCGTTCAGCGGGCCGAACCGTTCAAGAATCCAGTGGTGCCCACTCTATGACCACGAGCAGCATGACGATGGAGGTGATGGCAGTTACACAGGCTTTCATATGGCTGGAATCACAGCATTATACCAACGTGTGTGTACTAAGTGATTCAATGAGCATGATTCAGAAGGTCGAAGCTGGATCTGTACGTAGACAGTGGACTGAGTCGCTGCGGAAGTCTGTTGTCCGCAAAGTCACCTTCATCTTCGTCCCGGGACATGCGGGAGTCGAGGGAAATGAACGAGCTGATAAATTGGCTGGCTCTGCACCCCCTGTAGATGGCCAGCCCATGGATCGTGCCGATGTTATTAACGCCCTTAAAGATATGGCGAGAACAGAGGATTTTGACGCCAGTGATTCCACATCGCTTTCCAGGATGAAAGACCTGGGAGTAAGAATCCTCACAGCCAGACGCGAGAGGTACATCGGGAAAACAAAGCGCCTCGTCAACCAACACAGAACTGGCACTATTAGCCACCGGACGCTGATGCATATGCTGGGGGGAGGATCTGAGCACCTATGGACATGTCCGGAGTGCAACGAAGATATCCCAACTGATAACTAAACTAAACTAAACTACGGATGTATCCAGTCACACACCGTGCGCCCATGGCCAGCCAATCAACGGATGTTTGCCACATGGATGTATACTGTCTCCCGCCGTGTGTCCATGGCCAGCCAATCACCGGAGGTGTGGCGACACGGATGTATACTGTCTGCCACTATTTTTCTCTGTTTAGTGAAAATATTAAGAGAAATGTATGATTTATGAGATTCATCGCCAACAGAAGACAATGCATCAAGAATATATTGCATGAAGATGAGACAGTTTTGGCAATTTTGTAGGCAACAACCGGGGACCACCAGTTGATTATTTAACACAGTGAGAAACTAGGCTAAACGTTCAGTGTAAAGATATCCCCAAAAGACAGAAATACCGCAGTGCAAGATGGGTGTAAGCGGATAATTCTTATCCAGGTGAATAAGTACACCTATTTTAGAACAGCCATCTCGGATACATATGCCGTGTAGAGATAAGCAGACGAATCACCATGGCGAGACAGATAAGCAGATGAATCAACGTGGCGAGAGAGATAAGCAGACCAATCGCCTTGGTGAGAGAGAGATAAGCAGACGAATCACCATGGTGAGAGAGATAAGCAGACGAATTATCATGGTGAGAGAGATAAGCAGACGAATTATCATGGTGAGAGAGATAAGCAGATGAATTATCATGGTGAGAGAGATAAGCAGATGAATTATCATGGTGAGAGAGATAAGCAGATGAATTATCATGGTGAGAGAGATAAGCAGATGAATTATCATGGTGAGAGAGATAAGCAGATGAATTATCATGGTGAGAGAGATAAGCAGATGAATTATCATGGTGAGAGAGATAAGCAGACGAATTATCATGGTGAGAGAGATAAGCAGATGAATTATCATGGTGAGAGAGATAAGCAGACGAATCGCCATGGTGAGAAAGATAAGCAGATGAATTATCATGGTGAGAGAGATAAGCAGACGAATCGCCATGGTGAGAGAGATAAGCAGACGAATTACAGTGGCGAGAGAGATAAGCAGATGAATCACCATGGTGAGAGAGATAAGCAGATGAATCACAGTGGTGAGAGAGATAAGCAGATGAATCACCATGGTGAGAGAGATAAGCAGATGAATTAACGTGGCTAGAGGGATAAGCAGATGAATTAACGTGGCGAGAGAGATAAGCAGATGAATTAACGTGGCGAGAGAGATAAGCAGATGAATTAACGTGGCGAGAGGGATAAGCAGATGAATTAACGTGGCGAGAGAGATAAGCAGATGAATTAACGTGGCGAGAGAGATAAGCAGATGAATTAACGTGGCGAGAGAGATAAGCAGATGAATTAACGTGGCGAGAGGGATAAGCAGATGAATTAACGTGGCGAGAGGGATAAGCAGATGAATTAACGTGGCGAGAGGGATAAGCAGATGAATTAACGTGGCGAGAGGGATAAGCAGATGAATTAACGTGGCGAGAGAGATAAGCAGATGAATTAACGTGGCGAGAGAGATAAGCAGATGAATTAACGTGGCGAGAGAGATAAGCAGATGAATCACCATGGCGAGAGAGATAAGCAGATGAATCACCATGGCGAGAGAGATAAGCAGATGAATCGCCATGGTGAGAGAGATAAGCAGATGAATCACCATGGTGAGAGAGATAAGCAGACGAATCACCTTTTCGAGAGGGATAAGCAGATGAATCACCGCGGCGATATTGACACTATTCTCACAAATACAACCCTGCCAATTGTAGTGATACAAAGATTGGTGCAGTGCTAGTATCTATTTGCCTGCCTATCTTTGTCACCATTCTCTCTCTCTCTCTCTCTCTCTCTCTCTCTCTCTCTCTCTCTCTCTCTCTCTCTCTCTCTCTCTCTCTCTCTCTCTCTCTTACCAATGCCCAATGCTTACCCCTTTTATAATAAAGTATGTTTGTTCGTTCGTTCAAACTTTCTCTCGGTTTGCTCTTTTCCGATTTTTCACTTTCTCTGCATCATCTCTTTCGCGGCTGGTAAGTTATTTTTACGCTCGTCTGAATCGTTTTCCCGTTGACCTTATGTGAAATTAGAAATGGCCAGTCTCTTGTACAAGAAATCCATTCAGATGTACGGTCTACCCAAGCTTCACAAGCCCGGCATCCCACTAAGACCGATCCTTTCCATGGTTAACTCGGCACAACACCGAATGGCGAGATGGCTAGCTGAAATTTTAAAGCCAGTACGACAGTCCTTCGATCGAAGAACACTCAAAGATACAGTCGAACTGGTGGAATTATTGGATACTATGGACATAAACAACAAACACATGGCATCCATGGATATTGCTTCTTTATTCACCAACGTTCCAATAGATGAGACCGTGAATATAATAAGCGAACGCATTAGAGATAAACAACTACAACTAGGCATACCATCAGCTATTCTAGAGAGGCTATTAAAATTATGTACTGCCAACATACAATTCAACTTTCTAAACAAGTCATATCGCCAAATTGACGGAGTGGCCATGGGGAGCCCACTTGGACCTATTCTAGCGGACATCTTCATGGCACACTTAGAAGAAAAGAGATCCTCAGAAATCAATAACTTGGCCTTTTACCGTCGTTACGTGAAGGATATACTAATTATCACCACAGACGAGCTACAAGCAACGTTGTTCCAGGCCACAATGAACGAGACACATATAAACATCTCTTTATCTATGGAACACGATTACAACGAAGCGTTGCCGTTTCTAGATATCCTAATGAGACGTAGAGCAGACGGCACAATTCAAAGATCGGTGTACCGCAAAGAAACATGGACTGGCCAATACTTAAATTTTCAGAGCTTCGCACCTGTCCAATACAAACGGGGGCTTAGTACGGACCCTGTTTGACCTGCTAGGAAGATATGCACCCATGACACACTGACAGAGGAAATTGAAACTCTGAAGAATGCCTTACACCTGAATGGGTACTCCACAGGATTTATAAAGCGCCACTGCCAACAGCCCAAACCGAAATCAGAAGTAACTACAGTCCCTAAACTCAAGGTATTCATCCAGCTAACCTTCCGAGGAGATGACGTAATGCAACGTCTGCGGGACCGGCTCACCACAGCAGTCGAGCGAACATTCTGTGCTGCAGCTCTAGTCATCAGGTACAGAAACACACCGATCCCCGTCCCAGCAGTAAAAGAACCTGTAGCTTTGTACGCCAAATCAAATTGTATTTACCAATTTACATGCAGATGCGAGGCCATCTACATAGGCAGAACTGAGCGACAGTTACATTGCAGGGTTTCGGAACATATTCCGAATTGGGTGGACAAGATACTACACACAGAAGATGGTAGCCTAGGCAGGCCGACACACCGGAACAGTCCGGCTTCATCGGTCGAGAGACATGTGCTCGAGAGCGGTCACGTGGTTGAAAGAGACAGTGCCTTCCGTGTGTTGTTCAACACACAAAGTAGTCGATTGTTAAAGTTTGCTGAAGCTATAATAATCAACCTTCGTAAGCCGTCCTTGTGCAAGCAGAAAGACATGTTAGTCAGTTTAAAATTACCGTGGTAGACAATCGACATTACTGTGCGAACATGTGTTTATTTCAGTTTGAAGGATTTATCTAATTAATTCACGTAAGTTGTGTGATTTCTGCAGTATGTACCTGACGAGATGCAGCGAAATATGCCAGGCAATAAATCGTGCAATCTATTGTTTGTGTCTTCGTTATTCAAAGTCTCTTGTACCTCTGGTTCTCGACAGACCTCAACACGTTTTTGTCTCACTGCTGTTTATTTGTCAGTATGTTTCCCACATACCTTCAATGTTGTGATTCTTGCGCTAATCAGTACAGGCATCTTCAATTACATGTTATTACTCTTCCGAGATAGCTGTACTGATTCGCTTGTTTCAGAATGTCCCTATTGACATGCAAGTTGCGTGTTAGTAACAATGTCCTCTTCGAGAAGTGCACCCTCTATTTAACGAATAAACACAACACTATTTCAGCGTGCAGCCCGGGATGGTTTGGCGATGACTGCAACATGATGTGTCACTGTGACCAGGCCGCCGGATGCAACGATGATGGGACGTGTGCTAATAACGGGCCATGTGACTCATACTATTTTGGGCCTTCTTGCCAGTATGGTAGGTTTCTGCTATATGTACCGTATAGTTGGCTGTCACCTTAGTCATTGTAATATGCCGAGTATATGACTATACGTTTTGTGCCCAACTGTATGATTATCTCTTTTTCTATTTGATTTTCAGTCCGATATCACTATGTGTCTCTCTGTCTGTCTTCTTTATGTCTGTGTATATGTGCCTGTCTCTCATATGTCAACGTATCTGATATATCATTCATATTTAGTGAAGTACCACAATTGCGAGTCATCTTTATTTTTGATAGAAGTACATTTTCCAACATTCCAACAACAGAACTAATTGTGTGATGAAAATACGTCTTTATATTATAGTGTTTGGTCCTTCTGTAGGATGGAGAAGCCAGTCCCGTGCTCGAGGAGAGAGTTAAACAAGTATCAGTGAACCCAAAATTGGATGAAGACCATTACGCTGGATAGGACAGACATTGAGACAAGTTAAGAACATAATAACTAAATACAGACACTCTGTCTCTAGAAAACGAAAGAAAATAAGACTTGAACACACGGTTAAGTGCATTTGAGAGCGAGCTGAATAATAATGTAAGAACATGGGCTGAAGTACATGACATAGTGATATATAGAATGGCTCGGTGTCAGCTGGTTGAAGGTGTATGTCCCCATAGGGCAATGGTTCTCAATCTTATTTTGGCCTATGCACCCTTTTACCATATGTCAGAATGCCATTACCCCCTGTCCGAAATTGTCAACCTCAAGAGGTGCATTCAATATAGCTTACATATAATCATCATTAACAAGTGCCATGCCGACTGGCGTAGGCATTTATGACTCTCCACAGATCTCGGTCTTGGATTTTCTGGATCAACTCTGCCGTTGATATTCCTCCATGCCACCGTCACAATCCATCCAACATCACTTCTCTTGGTCTGCCTATGCCTCTCTTCCCCTCGATCTTTCCAGTTGTCACAATGTTCTCCAATGCCTCTCTTCTCATCACATGACCACCACCATTTTGTTTGCCTCTTTCTTTTTGTTGTATATAATGTTCTAGTTTCATTATCCTCTTTCAGGAATTCATTGTTAGTGTCTTTGGCAGTCCATTGAATTCGCAACATTCGTCTCAGGAACCACATCTCTGTTGCTTCTAATCTCTTCCTAATTTGTTCATTTATATTCCAAGATTAACAGCTATACAACAAAACAGGCTCCATATAGCACCTTAGCACTCTCTTTCTTACATTCAATGATATTGTTCGTATGCATAAGATATTCTTTATTTTCTTAAATGCAGCCTTTGCTTGCCCTATTCTGCTCTTAATCTCGTTGTGCATCTTCCATCTGATGTTATAAATGTTCCTAGGTATTTAAAACTACCCACTTGGTGAAGAATTTTCCCTTCTATCTCTATTTCACATTTGGGTGTTACCTGTTTCTTTGATATCACCATTGTTACTGTTTTCTTGATGTTCAAGGAGAGTCCTTTCTTTGCACTTTCTGTTACTACCGTGTTCAACAGTTATTGTAGATCGTTTGCATGATCCGCCATCAATACTGTGTCATCTGCATAGCGTAGATTATTTATATTATAACCTCCGAATATTATTCCTGGCTTTTCTTTGATCTCTCTCATTATTACTTCTCTATAGAGGGAGAAGAGATCCGGTGACAAAACACATCCCTGCCTTACTCCCATCTTTATGTGTTCATAATTTCCTTCTTTATTTCCCATTTTAATCGCTGCTACTTGGTTCCAGTACAACTTTTTTTATTATTATTCTGAGACCTTTCCCATCAATGTTAATATCTTCCAACATTTTAATCATTTCATCATGTATTACTTTATCAAATGCCTTAGCATAATCTATGACTTTATCAAAATCACACTTTCTTTGTCTTTATTGATCTTCCTAAGTGTCCGTAATGTATATATTGTACCTTTTCCTTCCACAAATCCATACTGTTCTTCACCAATTTCCATTTTTATTTTCTTTCTTGTTCTTCTCATTATAATTCTGAGTAGATGCTTAGTGACATGATTTATGAGGTTAATCGTCCGAAAATCTTCGCATTCAATTGCTCCTGGTCTTTTTGCTGGCATAGTGGTTAAGTTCTTTCAACGTAATCCCGTATATTCTCGCGAGGAACGTAACCTGCGAGAGAATCGATAGCGGTTCTCGCCGCGTTGGTAACTTACTGGGTTATTTGAGCCGGTCGCTCAGAAAGCAATGGCAATCTACTGAGCTTAATATTGCCTAGTACATCAACAGCAGCTGAAAGATGCCAGTGTTGACTGCAACGTTCTGTATATGGATATGCAACATTTAAAAAAAAAAAAGTAAAATAAATAAAAATAAATACAGATGTCAACATATCGCTTAGTATGTCCACATTTGTTTGCCTTCATTCACGATCAATTATTTTGAAAACTGTCTGTTGCATCGTTATGAAATTTTTCCAGCAGTCTTATATTTACCACCACCCAAGGAATATGTCTTTGATAGGTCCAAAAGCAACTTAAATCATTGAAAGCGGCAACATTTCTTTGATGTTTTGGTGGAAATGTAGTGAATTCACGCTAACAAACATAGTCTTACAGTAAACCACGTTATTTCTGGTAAAGACACAAGTAGCAAGGGGTAGCCAGGTTCGTATGGGAGTGGGTGCAACAAAAAAGAAGCTTAAAGTAGCATTGCACCGTGTTTCTATCCCATATGGCTCAGTCTCTTTCCGCAGGGCGGAAATCGTGGCACAAAGCACGAACTCCGTATCTCCAGCGACGACCCTTTGGAATCTCCGAAAAAATGCACTCGTGAAATGAAGGAATCGAACATACAACCCTCGGAGCCCGAGTCAGACGGCTTGACCACTTCACCACGGAGATCCCCGAGAGGGGTGCAATGTGTAATATTAGTAAAGACAGAGAATGTGCAGAGGTATGGGGTAAATAATGTGTAAATTGACAGGAAAGTAGAAGGAATATATTTCTTACCTTATTTTTCATTTCCTTCTTGTTTCTTAAGCTGCTGGTTAATAATTGTACACAAGTATTCATGTTACTAGGATGCATTTAGCTTTTTATATTGAGCTCGTGAAAGCTTCCAAATAGCTGTGCGTTAATGTGCGTATCGAGTGACCAGAAATGATACCGCAATTCAGTCATCATGTTTCAATTTTTCAGGATCTGTTCAGCTGTCTGTGTAGTTTGTTCACACATACACATGGGTGACAGACTCGCTGTGAGTCTTCGTGACAGACAGACAGACAGACAGACAGACAGACAGACAGACAGACAGACAGACAGACAGACAGACAGGCAGGCAGGCAGGCGGGCGGGCGGGCGGGCGGGCGGGCAGGCAGGCAGGCAGGTAGGCAGGCAGGCAGACAGACAGACAGACAGACAGACAGACAGACAGACAGACAGAATTATATAGTATTCTTGAGCCAATCTCTAAATACATTACCATTAATCTTATTATGATAATCCCTATTGTCTGTATGCTTTGATACGAACACGAGCCCAGCATTCTGTTGCAAGCCATTATGCGTATTACCAGCATGGGCCATGACCAAAAGCTGTCCTATACTACTGGGCTTTATCTGTCCATCCACTGGTTGCCATTCATTATCACTTGTGTGGTGCGCATTGATCCACATTTCATCCAAACACACTATGCCATAATTTTTTTTGCGCATTTCCATTATTTCGCGTAGGTATCTGCTTCTCATGGCTCCTAAATGCGGTTGCTCGCAAAGATTATTTCTACCACCCTTGTACTTTCAAATAGTGAAGATAATGTCCTTATAATTTTCCACAAAACTGTTTTGGATAGCTCTATGTTATTGTTCTTTCTGAACCAAACCCTAAGTTTTCTTACAGTCACTGTTTCTTTGGCATCCAGCATTTTTATAATGCTGGATAATCCTGGATATAAAATCCAAAATTTTTATAATTTTAGGAGTCTCTGTGGCGAAGTGGTCAAGCCTTTTGACTCGGGCTCCAAACGTCGTGGGTTCGATTCCAGTTCACGAGATAAATTTTTCGGAGACTTCTGTGGGTCGTCGCTAGAGCTGCAGATTTCGTGCTTTGTGCGATGCTTTCCGCGCTGCGGAAAGAGACCGAACCATATGGGATAGAACCCCGTGCAATGAAGTCGACCCTGTCGTATATCAAGCGACTTTTTAAAGCATTTTTATAATAGCTCGCGTTATGACATCTTTGTCAAAACTGTCTACAATAATCTTTCTACCTACCGTTTGGTTATTGCGTGGTGGTTTAATTAAAGATTCTTGCACCCTTTGACAAAATGCCTTTTTACTCAAGTCCAATGCATGCATTGTTCTTTTTTCGGAATTTGTAATAGTATAAAACAGTTTCTTGCGATCATCTTCTTGACAAAAATATGTGTACAACTTCATAGCGATTCTTTGAAGTGTACAATTTCGCATTAAAGCCCATTGAAAAATATTCACACATTTCAATGTTAGCGATAAGTGATAAGATTTAAAATTTAAAAAAAAAACAGGTTAAAAAGAGGACGGTCGTGGATGGGTCAAGCCGAAGACATTCTTCAACAGGTGTGTTCACTTGAGGACTTAGAAACTGGCGAGGAGTGGGTGCAAGTGCCAACAGACTTCTGCACATCCTTTTCAGTTTGCATCCAACTAGATAGAAAATGCAGACAAGAAAATCCGGCTGCTGTTGAGGCTGAAGTACAAGCGTTGATTTTCGAGAATTCGCTAGACGGTGACGCGGTCATCTACACAGATGGGTCGGTCGTCCGACATGTGAGAAGCTCATGGGCCTTTACAGCTCGGGCCGGAGGGAGAATTGTGAAGGAGGACTCTGGTGCTTTCACTGAAACCACAAGTAGCCTGACCATGGAAGTCATGGCAGTAAGTAAAGCAATAACATGGCTCGAGACACAGACATTCACTAGGGCTTGTTTCCTTAGCGACTCAATGAACATGATCAAGAAAATAGAGGAGGGGTCGATCCGAAGAGAATGGCTGCTGCCTCTGAAGCGGTCTCGGCTGGCAAAGATTAGTTTCATCTTCGTGCCAGGTCATGCGGGAGTACAAGGAATGAGCGGGCTGACAAGCTCGCAGGTGAGGCTACTGTGGAGGGCGGACGCGCCATGGACCAGGCTGACATTCTGAATGCTCTACGAGAAGTGAGACTTTTGCGAGAACCAAGTGATGACTGTGAATCTACAACAATGGCCAGACTGCAGGAGCAGCAAATTAAAAGAGGGGTGGCCAAACAAGAACACTACGCAGGAAGCCAAAGAAGATTGATAAACCAACATAGAACTGGCGTCGTTAGCCGCTACACGCTGCGGGATTTGCTGAGGAGGGGATCCGAGCACTTATGGACTAAATGGTTCGATGTGCAACGAGGATGATCTGTCGACTAACTAACTAACTAACTTTAAAAAAAACAACAACATATTAATCAGGTTTCATGAAATAACCCACATTTTGAGACACCTCTGAACAGACTTAGTTTGAACAACGCGGGGGGTTGGCACAAGGCCAATCCTGTGAAAACACGTACAATATTCAAAATTGAGCCCTGATTGTCTGGCTACGCTGTAATACATTTAAAATTATGAATTTCATGTCAGACCCGTAAATTATATATCTCATATAAACAAACTTTAAAATCTGCTGTAAAATCTCCAGAACAAAAAATTTTTTGTTGGGTGGACATAATGATAAGGTTATATACTAAATTTCATAATTTTCCCTCAGTTGGTTACTGAGATATTGATGTTTATATTGCGGCAAACAAATGTGGACATACTATAGTATATATTCACTGCAGTAAATATCACTCAACATTTTGATGAATATATCAACTCCTAATTCTCCCATTACTTCGACTTCTTCTTGTGTGATTCCATCGGGTCCAGCTGTCTTTCCTCTCTTCATATGCTTGATAGCATCATCTTCTTCTTCTTTTAAAATAGGTGGACCTTCTAAGTTACTGTCTTCTGTTAATGCTGCCCTTTCTCCATCATGTAAGTCTCTTATATACTCATTCCTCCTCTTTATTATAGCATCATCCTCCAATAATATTTTTCCTGATTTCGATTTTAAACACTCTGTATTTATTATTATTTTTCTTCCTGTGAACTCACCGATTTGTTTGTGCATATTTTTTGTATCTTTAATATAATTCAGCGACACAGAGACTGCGTGTAACAGTAACGGTCTACGTCTACTCAACATATGCTCCGAACACGGACTAATAACAGCAAATAGTTTTATTTCAACATCGTCGTAGCCACACCAAGACCTGGTATAAATGGAATGACATAGATCAAGCCTCTCAAATTGACTTTATTCTACTCAGGAAATCAGACAGAAGGCTGCTATTAGATTCAAGAGCACTCCGAAATACAGATGATGATACAGATGATGATACAGATGATGATACTGATCACAAACCAGTCATAATAAAAAAGATTCCAACATACAGGAAAATAAGAAACAAAAAAGGTAACAATACATGTCATCAATCATAGGAGGCTTCATGAAAATACGGTTAAAGGCGAATTCAATCAAGAAATCAAAAAACGTCATAAGAACATCCCTGATGATTACTCACGCGTAGATAAGGAATGGACATGTTTCAAGGCTGCCATGCTCTACACACTGGAAAATAAATGTGGAACAAAGAAAGTAGGGCAAGACAAAAGATTAAGAACAGTTTGGTGGAACAACGAAGTTAAAGATAGCATATCCAAAAACAAGGTAGCGTTCAAAACATGGTTCACAACTAAATCTGAACAAGACTATGTTACTTATAGAATAGCACGACGAAATGCCAAATGAACAATTAGAGCATCTAAACATGAATCCTGGAGAATATACTGTCAACAGATGGCGACTCTTGGCAAAGACTGCCCAAGAGAATTTTATAAACGTGTCAACACAATGAGAAACAGAGATGCATGCTACAACCCAACCACCATCATAAACAGCAAAAGAGGTATACCGATATTTAATCCACAACAAAGACTAGCAATGTGGACAGAATACTTTCAAGAACTACTTAACCCCACAAATAACATAGATAAACCTCAATTTTGTGCCTAAAAGCCATGGATAACAAGAACTAAAGTTTATATCTGCACACGTCAAAACAGTTATACAGAAAAGTCCTAAAAACAAATCACCGGGTCCAGATGGAATAACCACAGAAGCTATTCAGGCCTGTGGGAAAACAGGAGTTAAATGGCTAACAAGACTTTTTAATATAGCATAGGAAGAAAGAACAGTCTCAGATGATTGGCAACAGGCAGTAATAGTATTAATATGGAAAAATAAAGGCAATATGAGATAGTGCGAAACATATAGAGTTTTATCACTCCTGAGCCATATAGGGAAAATAGTTGAACAACGGTTAAGCAAAATGCAATTCGGTTTTCGGAAAGGTAAAAGTTGCACTGATGAACTATTTACACTTAGACAAATATGTGAAAAAAAACTATAAAAATATAGTGGCCAGCAGAGTATTGTGTTTGTAGATCAGGAAAAGGCTTTCGATAGAGTAGACAGATACAAATTATGGACCATCCTTGAAGACAATGGGATACTAGGGCAATTGCTAGAAAACATCATAGCCATGTACCACTCTAGCCGAAGTGCAGTAAGAGCACAAGAAGGTATATCAGATATGTTCACAGTCAATACAGGAGTGAGACAGGGATGTGTGCTCTCTTCTCCTGCTATGCAATATCTACATGGACAGAATATCCAAAGAAGCAAGTCTTGACATAACAGATTCATACAATTTAGAACTCTTTACACCAGATGAAACAATTGATCCACAGGCAATAAATGAACTTATATTTTCTGACGATCAGTGCCTGTTTTACAGCGATGAGGGCAGACTACAATACCATATTAATAATCTGAGTTCAACATGCAGGAGATAAATATGAGTATAAACACAGCCCAAACCGAAGTAATGCAAGTTAGCAGATCGCCAGGCCCACTAAGTATACAGATAAACAACACAACTCTGAAACAAGTTAAAGAATTCAAATACCTTGGAAGTATGATCACAGAAGATGGCAGATTAGACAGAGAAATTGAAATCAGATGTCAAAAAGCTAGTGCACTTACATATCAACTATCACCCTTACTGAAACATCCAAACATACCCATGTCCGCAAAACGACAGATAATAAACAGCACATTCACACCAACCCTATGCTACCAATCTCAAACCTGTACGTTATCCAAATTACACCTTCGCAAAATCAACACCTGCGAAATGAGATGCCTGAGGAGAGCTGCCAACTTAACAATCCGAGACCGAGTAAGAAATGCTATTATCAGACAGACTAGTGGGATCAACACCTTGTGCCACATTTATTGAAAGACAGAAGATCAAGTGGTTTGGCCATGTCGTTAGAATGAAACACCATCAGCTACCATCACTGGCCTTACATCAAAGACCATCTGCGAGGAGACCAAGAGGACGTCCAAGAATAAAATGGATTGACGACATCAAACACATTGTACAATCACACGGAATGACACAATCCAACGCCGCCCATCAGGCGCTAGAGCGCAAATTATTCCTCCCCACGATGCATGACAGCAGAAGTGGAAGATGATGATGATGATAATGATGATGATGATAATGATGAAGACGATGATGATGACGATAACACATATATCATAGCGGAGAGGCTCATGTTAATAGAATAAAGGAGAGCATTAAAGCGTGCAGGAATAGGACCACGTAACTCCACAAACAAAACTACACGCGAAAAATGAGAAGTGATATTCAGGGTAGACAAGAAGGTGATGTATACGCGGTGAAGATTGTGTTCGCCTCGACCTCGAGCACATGCTGCCGATTGTTCTGACAATGAAATAGTTACATACAACTGTGGGGCGAGGCACGGAGGTTGGGGGACACAATAGGCACACACGCAAGTTCAACTGCTCAAATTGCTCATTCGTGTCCGTGAATGAACAGATAGAGGCATGTAGGCTGGAGGACACAATAAAAAAACACCCATGGTTAACTGTTTAAATTGCTCATTCTTGTCAGTGAATACATCAGCAGAAAAACGAGAAGCAAACGGTAAGGTTTTTTAGAATACGATCACAAGTAATGCCGGTGATAATTTATTTCAGTGAACGCTATCGCTTGGAACAGTACATCCCCTCCAAATGAGCCGTACTTAGTGGACAACGACGACGCCACATGCAACCCTGACGCTCAAGCCACGTCAGTTTCAGCCAATCTGGCCGCGGCATACTACCTGAAGTGGTTTAGAATTCATGTCAATGATCAAAGTAAGATTTCTGCATTCATACATATTTTGGGCAGTACTTGTCAAGCAAAAACGTAACGTAAACGACAGTTTCTTTAAAAAAAAAAAATTTTTAAAAAGTCTGGGAGCATTGACTACGTGTTATTTATCACTAGGTACTTTATGGGTGGTGTGATTACAATCCCACCGCCTTTATTTCCCTAAAAGTATCAAGTTCCCATTTAGGCTACGTCGATCTGGGCGAAAGGTCACCCTGGTTTCACGTGCAGCCTGATCACTTGTGACTGTTTGTGTCGGTGTCCATGAACGTGACTACGACAGCAACAACCACCATCATCTACTCGTGACTTGAAGTGCTGGACCAGTCTTCGGTTGTTGTTTTTTTTTGCATATCCTTTACAGGACATCACTGTCAACACAAGCATCTTTCAGCTGTATGTTGATTTCTTGGCAAGATTACGCTCAGTAGTTTGCCATTGCTTTCTTGGCGACCGGCTTCATACTTTCATAAGTCACTGGCGCGACTCGAACCGCTTCCAATTCTCGTGCGCTCATGTCAACCACGAGAGTATTCGGGGTTACAGAGAAAGCTCCTAACTCCTCGGCCAGGGAGCCGGCAGTTCATCATGTGGTATATAGTAAATCACCACTCGCCACATTCATCATGTGGTATATAGTAAATCTCCACATCCCACTTTCATCATGTAGTATAAAGTAAATCACCATTCACCACATTCAACTCCAATATAAAAAATCATTGACCCCCACATTCATCATGTGGTATGAAATACATCACATCTCCCCACATTCATCTTTTGTATTAACTAAATCACAGTTATCCACAATCATCTGTTGCATTAAGTAAATCACAACTGCCCATGTTCATCATGTGGTTTATAGTAAATCATCACTCCCCACAGTCATCCTTTAGCAAATAGTAAATCATCACTCACCACATTCATCATTGGAATAAAACACCTCTCCCTACATTTATCCAGTAGTGTATAAATTAATTTATCACCCCTCACATTTATCTTGTCGGATACAGTAAATTACCACTCCCCACATTCACAATATCGTGTTCATCAAGTGATATATAAAGTAAATCACCAATCCCCACATTCACCATATGGTATATACTGTTAATCACCACTGCCCTCCTTCATCAAGTGGTATAAAATATAAATTATCACTTCCCACATTAATTATGTGGTATATAAAATAAATCACCACTCCCCACATTCACCATGTGGTATAAAGTAAATCACCATTTCCCACATTTATCATGTGGAAGAAAATAACCCACCAATCCGCACATTCATCATGTTGTGTAAAGAAAATCACCACTCCCCACATGTATCATGTCTTTTACAGTAAATCACCACTCCCCACATGTATCATGTCTTTTACAGTAAATCACCACTCCCCACATTTATCATGTCTTTTACAGTAAATCACCACTCCCCACATTTATCATGTCTTTTACAGTAAGTAAATCACCACTCCCCACATTTATCATGTCTTTTACAGTAAGTAAATCACCACTCACAATATTCATCATGTCGTATGCAGTATATCACCACATTCAACATGCATCTTGTGGTATAAAATAAATCACCATTTCTGACATGCATCATATCGTGGACAGTAACTCACCACACCTACATTCATCATGTGGTATAAAATAAATCACCACTCACCACTTTCATCATGCCGTATACACAATAAATCACAACCCCCTCATTCACCATGTGTTACACAGTAAATCATCACTCCCCACATTCACCATGCAGTATAAAGTAAATCACCTTTCCCCACATTCGCAATGTTGTATAACGTGAATTACCACTCCCTACAATCGTCATATCGTGTATACAATAAATCACCACTAAAGTCAGAGGCGGAGTTGTGTGGTTATTTCTTTTCTTGGTTACGTGGCTTTGCGCCAATACTACATTCGTTGCTGCTGTGGTCACGTTATTGTGCCAGTACCTTTCTGGTTGGTGATTCTGTGTTCTTTCTCGCTGGACTAATTTCTATCATTGTCTTAAGTCAGATTTACATTCTTTCACTGTACTGTTCACAACAACTAGTAATTTAGAACAGACTCAACATGTCCGGAATAACTCAACACCAGTATGCTTTTATAGTTCTTATTGTCTCCGAATGCTTTACGAATTACATTATCATGTTCACCACATTTCACATAAATACAATATTCAGAGACTACAATTTAACACACTCTAATTACACAAGTAGAGGCTCATTATGTGGCCATTCTACTCAACTCAGAACTAGGTCTGACGCTAACCATAGCTCTAGTTCACCTAATCAAGATGACGTTTCGTCCTCACACAAAACTTGTGATCAATGCCTTGGTGGGTCTCTTCACACGGTCTCCTCATGTAGACCGAGATTGTTACAAACTCATGCCATGATCCAGGCCTGTATAAACTGGCCTATGGCAATGATCACCTCTGAAAACGGGACACCTTCAGCAGTAACCAGTCTTGACAAACAATCATCATCTTGTGCCATGCCGTTAAGCGTGGGCGGTCATGTGTCACCACCTCACGCGATCACTAGAGTCGTGGCTCAGCTGTGTTCTTGCCTCGAAGTGGCCAAGCCATCAAGGTATTTACTTCTCTGCCTTCCCTTTGGTCAATTCCCCTCAAACATGCCAGTTGTCACCAAATTCTCTAATTTATTTCTTCGCGTAACTTCTTCTTCTTCTTCTTCTTCTTCTCCTTCTTCTTCTTCTTCTTCTTCTTCTTCTTCTTCTTCTTCTTCTTCTTCTTCTTCTTCTTCTTCTTCTTCTTCTTCTTCTTCTTCTTCTTCTTCTTCTTCTTCTTCTGCATTCCGAGCCATTGAGGTTCTTTGCTGCAGGTAAAAGCCGTCTCCATTCGTCTCTCTGGTTGACCTTCTCGTGCCAATCGCTGATTCCAAGTGCTTGTAGGTCTGTATGTATATTATCTCTCCACCGTCTTCTTGATCTACCTCGGGGTCATAACGTGTTCAAAAAATTGTCACTGTCTAGTTCTACTTTCTCCAATCAGTTTACGGTTTTCATTTGTTTTCCGTAGGACTTGGTCATTGGTTTTTCTGTCTGTACATGACATTCCACGCTTCCCATCCACCCAAAAGTGCAGGTTCTATGTAGCACATATCTTTTTATTAGTCAGTATGTTTTTCATCTTACAAAACGCTACCTTTATCGCGGTTATGCTTGTTCTAATCTCTTTAAGGCATTTCCTATCAGATGTTACGACTGCTCCGAGATGATTGTACCGTCCAATTTACTTCCATATTACATTGTGATATTGCCTTCTTCCTAGTGACGACCATAGTCTGTGTCTCCTTACAATTTAATTTCACCCTTAGTTGTTCACTGTGTGCAGAAATCGCATATATTAAATGTTGCAGATCCTGCTCATTGTCTGAAATTAATATTGAATCATCTGAATTTCTATTGATATTACACTCCCCCCCCCTCCCCCCACCCCCAATAGTGATTCATCTCAAATCTTCTAAATTACAATATCCTTTATTATGAAATGATATTTGTCTTTCAGGTAAGCTGGGTTTGTTTTCAATCAAATTGAACGATATAGATGGCTTGTGTGTTGGAGAAAAGCGATTCATTGTCTCTGATGTCATAATGGAAGTGATGTGTGACATTAGCGTGGGCGTGAGCAAGGTGACGATAGAAGGCCAAGTGGCACCTTATGTCTGTTCCCTGTACGTCAGCCTAGGTGAGTTAACTCACACCTGGTTAGCGTGATGATTTCAGATTGTGTTAGATTACTTTAGAACATCGTCATTATTGTTGAGTCATGCCAGCAATAACTGTTGAATAGTTCTGACTATCAAGATAGAGCAGGTCTCCCTGGTCTAGGCGTTAAACGACTTTCTCCGTAATCCCGTATACTCTCGTGAGTAACGTGACGTGCCCGAGAATCGGTAGCGGTTCTCTCCGCGTCGGTAACTTATGGGGTATGTGAGCCAGTCGCTCAGAAAGTAATGGCAAACTACTGAGCCTGGTCATGCCAAGAAATCAACAATCAGCTGAAAGATGCTAATGTTGATAGCAATGTCCTGTAAAGGATATGCGAGCAAAGAAGAAATCAAGATAGAACTCTGAACAAGAGGCAGAATGCTGTAGACTACACCTCGGAATTCTATAACCAGTGATACTGTAGACTACAGCCTGAAACACCACACACTACACTACAGACTACAGCCTGAAACACCACATACTACACTACAGACTACAGCCTGAAACACCACATATTACACTACAGACTACAGCCTGAAACACCACACACTACACTACAGACTACAGCCTGAAACACCACATACTACACTACAGACTACAGCCTGAAACACCACACACTACACTACAGACTACAGCCTGAAACACCACACACTACACTACAGACTACAGCCTGAAACACCACACACTACACTACAGACTACAGCCTGAAACACCACATACTACACTACAGACTACAGCCTGAAACACCACACACTACACTATAGACTACAGCTTGAAACACCACACACTACACTACAGACTACAGCCTGAAACACCACACACTACACTACAGACTACAGCCTGAAACACCACATGCTACACTACAGACTACAGCCTGAAACACGACATATTAAACTACAGACTACAGCCTGAAATACCACATACTACACTACAGACTACAGCCTGAAACACCACATACTACACTACAGACTTCAGCCTGAAACACCACATACTACACTACAGACTACAGCCTGAAACACCACATACTACACTACAGACTACAGCCTGAAACACCACACACTGCACTACAGACTACAGCCTGAAACACCACATACTACATTACAGACTACAGCCTGAAACACCACACACTACACTACAGACTACAGCATGAAACACCACATACTACACTACAGACTACAGCCTGAAACACCACATACTACACTACAGACTACAGCCTGAAACACGACATATTAAACTACAGACTACAGCCTGAAACACCACATGCTACACTGCAGACTACAGCCTGAAACACGACATATTAAACTACAGACTACAGCCTGAAACACCACATACTACACTACAGACTACAGCCTGAAACACAACATACTACACTACAGACTACAGCCTGAAACACGACATATTAAACTACAGACTACAGCCTGAAACACCACATACTACACTACAGACTACAGCCTGAAACACCACATACTACACTACAGACTACAGCCAGAAACACCACTATACTACACTACAGACTACAGCCATGAAACACCACTATACTACACTACAGACTACAGCCTGAAACACGACATATTAAACTACAGACTACAGCCAGAAACACCACATACTACACTACAGACTACTGCCTGAAACACCACATACTACATTACAGACTACAGCCTGAAACACCACATACTACACTTCAGACTACAGCCAGAAACACCACATACTACACTACAGACTACAGCCTGAAACACCACACACTACACTACAGACTACAGCCTGAAACACGACATATTAAACTACAGACTACAGCGTGAAACACCACATACTACACTACAGACTACTGCCGGAAACACCACATACTACACTACAGACTACAGCCTGAAACACCACATACTACACTACAGACTACAGCCTGAAACACCACATACTACACTACAGACTACAGCCAGAAACACGACATATTGAACTACAGACTACAGCCAGAAACACCACATACTACACTACAGACTACAGCCTGAAACACGACATATTAAACTACAGACTACAGCCTGAAACACCACATACTACACTACAGACTACAGCCTGAAACACGACATATTAAACTAAAGACTACAGCCTGAAACACCACATACTACACTGCAGACTACAGCCTAAACACCACATATTACACTACAGACTACTGCCTGAAACACCGCACACTACACTACAGACTACAGCCTGAAACACCACACACTACACTACAGACTACAGCCTGAAACACCACACACTACACTACAGACTACTGCATGAAACACCACATACTACACTACAGACTACAGCCTGAAACACCACACACTACACTATAGACTACAGCTTGAAACACCACATACCACACTACAGACTACAGCCTGAAACACGACATATTAAACTACAGACTACAGCCTGAAATACCACATACTACACTACAGACTACAGCCTGAAACACCATATACTACACTACAGACTACAGCCTGAAACACCACATACTACACTACAGACTACAGCCTGAAACACCACATACTACACTACAGACTACAGCCTGAAACACGACATATTAAACTACAGACTACAGCCAGAAACACCACATACTACACTACAGACTACAGCCTGAAACACCACATACTACACTACAGACTACAGCCTGAAACACCACATACTACACTACAGACTACAGCCTGAAACACCACATACTACACTACAGACTACAGCCTGAAACACCACACACTGCACTACAGACTACAGCCTGAAACACCACATACTACATTACAGACTACAGCCTGAAACCCACACACTACACTACAGACTACAGCATGAAACACCACATACTACACTACAGACTACAGCCTGAAACACCACATACTACACTACAGACTACAGCCTGAAACACGACATATTAAACTACAGACTACAGCCAGAAACACCACATACTACACTACAGACTACAGCCTGAAACACGACATATTAAACTACAGACTACAGCCTGAAACACCACATACTACACTACAGACTACAGCCTGAAACACGACATATTAAAATATAGACTACAGCCTGAAACACCACATACTACACTGCAGACTACAGCCTAAAACACCACATATTACACTACAGACTACTGCCTGAAACACCGCACACTACACTACAGACTACAGCCTGAAACACCACACACTACACTACAGACTACAGCCTGAAACACCACACACTACACTACAGACTACTGCATGAAACACCACATACTACACTACAGACTACAGCCTGAAACACCACACACTACACTATAGACTACAGCTTGAAACACCACATACCACACTACAGACTACAGCCTCAAACACGACATATTAAACTACAGACTACAGCCTGAAATACCACATACTACACTACAGACTACAGCCTGAAACACCACATACTACACTACAGACTACAGCCTGAAACACCACATACTACACTACAGACTACAGCCTGAAACACGACATATTAAACTACAGACTACAGCCAGAAACACCACATACTACACTACAGACTACAGCCTGAAACACCACATACTACACTACAGACTACAGCCTGAAACACCACATACTACACTACAGACTACACACTGTAGTCTGTTGGCTTCGACCCTGACAACTCAGTATACAAGGTTGGCAGGAAGACTGTGGTCCGACTGTCTATAAACTGACAGCCTGGCAGGAAGACTGTGGTCCGACTGTCTATAAACTGACAGCCTGGCAGGAAGACTGTGGTCCGACTGTCTATAAACTGACAGCCTGCGACAAGCAGATGGTCTGTCTATGGGCATTGCTTCTGAAATACAATAGGGGTGTTTGCTATTGGGTCCCTGTCGAAAATCAATACAGACTGGTCGACAGAGACTGATAGATAAGGTACACAGAGACCTGGGAGTACAAGACAGGTGCCCTAGTTAACCATCCAGCCACCTCTGTCCTATAAAAAGAATATAATACTACAACTATGTTTTGACGAATCATTGCATTTAAAACCGAAGACCACACACATTGCAGATATGTCCAAGAACAGGACGACGTCAAATGCAGTGGTACCTCGGGTTACGAACGTGTCAGATCACGAACAATTCGGGTTACGATCAACAACTTCGAAATATTTTTGTCTCGGGTAGCGAACAGTGCCTCGGGTTACGAACGAAGGAGAGAGAGAGGGAGAGAGAGAGAGAGAGAGAGAGAGAGAGAGAGAGAGAGAGAGAGAGAGAGAGAGAGAGAGAGAGAGAGAGACAGACAGACAGACAGAGAGACAGAGAGACAAAGAGAGAGCAAAGCTTTACGTTGGAGACAAAAGATCACGTACAGTGCAAACGAAGGCCACGCAGTACTAACATCGCTTAACGCAAGCGTAGTAGCCTAGTTTTGCACACGTACGCAACCTCGCGTTCATTTACTATACAGGAGTAAAATATTTCTTAGCAGTGACACTGTGTTATGTTCTCTTTCATTATTTTCCTTGATGACCGGATCAATTATGATTTAAAAGAACGATGGTGGTGCTACTAGGAAGCAGAAACGTATAACAGTGGAGGCAAAGAAGGAAACATTTATGAAACATGAAAATGTCGTTCGTGTGTGTAAGTACAGCATGGCAAAATCAACTATCTCCACCATCATTGAGAATAAAGAATGACTCAAATCAGTCGATGTGACTAAAGACGTAACTAAGCTGAAGAAGCAACGACCTAGAGAAAAGTTGAAAATCTTCTCTTGATCTGGGTCAAGTGAAAAGCAACTTGTAGGAGACAGTGCGTTGCACAGTGATTTATTTTAGACATTGCTTGGTACAAGTGCTGAGACTGGCGAATCTAAAGCCAGCAGAGGCTGGTTTGAAAAGTTAAAAAACAAATAAATGGCATTCATAGTGTACTTAGCCAAGGAAAGGCTGCAAGTTCAAACGAGAAAGAAGCGTACAAGGTGGAATTTGATAAGATCATCATAGAGGAAGATTACTTAGTGCCTTGTATCACACTGCCGGAAGCGATATCTTTCGCTGTAAAGATTAATTAAAGGAGGCACTAAATATTGCGGGGAAAAAAGGAGAACTTTAACAAATAAAGCACTATCTTTACCGAATCGACCTAAAACCGTTCTATGGAACCGACTTATCGGTCAGCGGCAGAGAATCTCCCGCTATCCAAGCCAGGCAAGGACCAATCACGACTTAATAGCTATCGGACTATCACCTTGTAGAATACTTTTGGCCAGTATTGGAATAGATAGTTACTGTTCAGCTGCATACACTTTTGGAGAGAAAAAAGCTACACCCAAGAGGGTTGGAGAGTTAACGACCAAAGAAAGAATCATGGTCAAACGCAGCGACATTTGGATTTGATATTTATGAGGGGTTCCAGTATACATGGAAAACAATGACGGTGGCACTGGATCTTGAGGAGGCATATACTGCACACTCTTATGGAGCCGAGTGTTAGTACCTGCCATGTGAATTGAGTAGCTTCCATCCTGTAATCTGGTATGACTGCTCTTCACTTATATTCATGGACCTTAGAGGATGGCATTATTACCCGGTGTTAGGACACGGATCTGCAATGTATACCTACCCAAGATTGCAATCATCGAAGCACCAGGAATTGGTAGGATACTGACATGTGCAACTGATGTCCTTGCGTATAGGCGGAGGAGAGACATGATGCATGTAGCGCACAAGTTGCAGAGGACAGTACATTTAGAGACGGCAATAGAAGGGACAGACATCAACAATGCCATACGAGATGCAGGAAAATCAGAAGGCTTTAAGGACATTTGGACATTTACTTTCATGCCCAGATTGAAGGAGATTGGAGTTAAGCGAGGTGCAGACAGACACGTACTAGTATTTCTCAAGGGAACACGACCTTTGGCTAATGGTCGGATGTTATGAGAAGATTTGAAAGAGATAGAGGACAACTAGAGTTTCTCTTTCCTAATGTGATCCTGGCCCTTTATAATTTTAATAGCCATACCTGGCTCAATTGCTTGAGTCCATAAATAGAGTCAAGGAGAGCCAACTAAGTCCTCAAGGTGAACAAGGAAAAGATTTCCTCGAACAATAATAACATTCTTGCGGAATTTCCTTGCCCCTCTGCTCTCAGCTAAATAATTAATATCTAGGGTATATTAATTAATAACAACAACAACAACAACAACAACAACAACAACAACGTAATCACTCAAGGAAGTCTTGTAACACTCAAGAGTGGAAATGAAGTCTCTGTCATATTTAATAAACACAACAAACTGGGGTATTAATCATTCTCGTTAAAAAAAAAATAAATCTATTCCACGGGCATCATATATAAAAACATGAATGCCCCACATATTCACTTTAAAATAACGCCTACCTACCTAAACCTTATTTCCCCAGTGGGATACATTATATATATATATATATATATATATATAAGTTGGGTTATATTAAGTACATCAATAAGATTAGATATGCAGATGATACAGTCTTGATTGCAGACAATGAACAAGACCTGCAACATTTAGTAGATGCGGTTGTTACACACAGTGTGCAAATAGGGTTAGAATTAAATTGTAAAAAGACACAGATTATGGTCGTCACTAGGAAGGACGAAATACCACAATGTAATATACAAGTAAATGGGAATATTCTTCAACAAGTGAATAGGTACAATTATCTCGGAACAGTAATAACATCTGATGGAAGATGCCTTGAAGAGATTAGAACAAGGATCGCCATGGCAAAAGTAGCCTTTAGCAAGATGAAAAACATACTGACCAATAAAAAGATGTCAATTGAAACGAGAAAAAGAGTGTTGAGATGCTACATAGAACCTGTACTTGTATATGGATGTGAAGCGTGGACAATGAGCAGTCAGGCTGAAAAACATCTGATGGCTGTAGAGATGTGGTTTCTGAGGAAAATGCAAAGAATACCATGGACAGCCAGAAAGACCAATGAACAAGTTCTTCAAGAAACAAATGAAGATCGTAAATTGATTAGAGAAATTAGACGTAGACAGTCAAAATTTTTTGATCATGTTATGAGAAGAAATGGATTGGAGAACTTGGTGACGACTGGTAAGATCGAGGGGAACAGACCAAGGGGAAGACCTAGAAGCAAGTACCTGGATGGCTTGGCCTTGTGGTATGGTCGAGACAGAAACACGGAGCTGATCCACGACTCTGGTGATCGAGTGAGATGGCAGAACATGACCGCCCACGCTTACCGGCATGGCACATGATGGATGGATGGATATTAAGTACACATACGTGAGGTAAACTCAAGTCTATCCAATCCAGGGTCTATCGATCCCATTTGGAAAAGAAAGGTTTAGTGAAATTAAATATATTGAGTTCCCAGAGTGAGTATTGATCGGGTTCAGGTAGGATGATGGTGTTTAGCCTCTCAAATCACAGGTCCAAGTAAAGGTCCCCTGTTCTGTCCGTGGTGATACAGGTTTACCTGTCCTAAGTGGTTAGATAAAACTCCAGCTGTTACTTTTTTTTCAGAATAGTCTTCTACATCTGTCCAGTCAGGTTACCCCGTCAAGAGTTATATCTGGATCTGGATGGATCTAACTACTACCTTCAAGATAGTTGAATGTGTTCTACAAGCACAACGTCGTTAGGTTTCAGGATACAGACTAGATTGTTGCTTTCCTGGTTCATTGACTGCTTAATAGGCCGGCACATCTCTCTCTTCCTCTATTGGAGATGGTTAAACTTCAGATGGATTGTTAAGGAGAGGACACCATGCCGTCAGTTCCAGTGGACCTTCTCCATTTGAGCGATTGCTGAAGGTTATTTTCGTTTTACACACACTGCACTTCTGCCTGTCGTCACTCCATTTTTAATGACTACCGGTTGTTGTTTTCCCCTGCCCTTCCTCGGATGGGCTCTGACGTCATTCCGGGTTGTGACCGATGTCTGAGCTTTTTTTCGGCTATATTTAGAATTTTGTCGTCCCCTTTTCGAATCAGTGCTCTTTTTCAAATTAAGATGATGTAAATTCCATATTTCTTCTTAAACTATAGGCGCTAATTCCTTCGTTTTTACATTTGAATTGAATTCTAATGGTGGTGGTTGTTTGCTGCTGTTGCTAACTGGAGGATATTGCGTGGAAATTCAAACAGCGATGTGGCGACTTGCAATATGTATACTACACTAATCAATACAAATTTGGCACATTCAGTGGATAAACGCTGGCAGAGATAGTAAGGGGAGCTCGTGGCCTGTCCGGTGCACAATGATGATGATCCTCAATAATCATTGAACGTCACTTGGGTATATCACTTGAAATTATGTTCCCGGTAACGTGATCCCACGTCTCTTGTAGATGCAAATCATTGATAAAATTCACATTGACTGTTGGCAGGTCGCAACGTTGCTCTCAAGGAGAACACAAACCAGTCCACTACTTTTAAATTCATCGGCGAGTGGGCTATGTCATCAAATGCGGTGGATGGCAATAGAGACCAGAATTACTCACACGGATCTTGTACACGAACGGAAAACAAAACTCCGTTTTCATTTTGGCGTCTCTTTTATTCACAGCCATATATTCTGAACTTCATCCGCATCTTCAACAGGGACAGTGAGTATTGTCCCTGGCATTACTTCTTTGTGAATGTCTACACTTGTTGTACGCAAGCTGTTACTGTGTTTATTGTCAGTGTGTTGTTACCCAGTCAGGGATTTTGTTATATTTGTCAGCATGTATCCCGGTATTAGTAGTGGCATGTATCCACTAGTGCTAGTATTGTCATTATCCTAGTGATAGCATTGTCATTATCCCAATGCTATTGTTGTCATTATTCCAGTGCTAGTATTGCCAAGTACACAGTGCCAGAATTGACATTATCCCAGTGCTAGTATTGACATGTATCACAGTGCTAGTATTGTCATTATCCCAGTGCTATTATTGTCATTATCCATGTGCTAGTATTGTCTTTGTCCCAGTGCTAGTATTGTCATTATCCCAGTACTATTATTGTCATTATCCCAGTGCTAGTATTCTCTTTGTCCCAGTGCTAGTATTGTCACGTATCCCAGTGATAGTAATTGTCATTATCCCAGTGCTATTATTGTCATTATCCTAGTGCTAGTATTGTCATTATCCCAGTGATAGTATTGTTATTATTCCAGTGCTATTATTGTCATTATCCCAGTGCTAGTATTGTAATTATCCCAGTGATATTATTGTCATTATCCCAGTTCTATTATTGTCATTATCCCAGTGCTAGTATTGTCATTATGCCAGTGCTAGTATTGACACGTATCCAAGTGCTAGTATTGTCATTATCCCAGTGCTGGTATTGTCATTATCCTGGTGATAGTGTTGTCATTATCCCAGTGCTAGTATTGTCATTATCCCATTGCTATTATTGTCATTATACCAGTTCTAGTATTGTCATTATCCCAGTGATAGTATTGTCATTATCCCAGTGCTAGTATTGTCATTATCCCAGTGATAGTATTGTCATTATCCCAGTGCTATTATTGCCATTATCCCAGTGCTATTATTGTCATTATCCCAGTTCTAGTATTGTCATTATCCCAGTGATAGTATTGTCACCATCATAGTGCTAGTACTGTCATTATCCTAGTGATAGTATTGTCATTATCTCAGTGATAGTATTGCCATTATCCCAGTGATAGTATTGTCATTATCTCAGAGATAGTATTGTCATTATCCCAGTTCTATTATTGTCATTATTCCATTGCTAGTATTGTCATTATGCCAGTGCTAGCATTGACACGTATCCCAGTGCTAGTATTGTCATTATCCCAGTGCTAGTGTTGTCAACTGGTAAGATCGAGGGGAACAGACCAAGGGGAAGACCTAGAAGCAAGTACCTGGATGGCTTGGCCTTGTGGCATGGTCGAGGCAGAAACACGGAGCTGATCCACGACTCTGGTGATCGAGTGAGATGGCAGAACATGACCGCCCACGCTTACCGGCATGGCACATGATGGATGGAGTGTTGTCATTATCCTAGTGATAGTATTGCCATTATCCCAGTGATAATATTGTCATTATTGGTTCGCATGTTAAAACCTCTTCCTGTAGGAAAATGTTACTTGGAGCTTCACAATTTAGTAATTCAATAAAATATTATTTCCATGTGTTGCACATTTCCTCATTGGTATTTATCATATTCCCATTTTTGTCTTTTAAACCATATGTGTTTTGTTGGTTCCCTCGTTTCATTGACTTCAGTTCTTTAAAAAATTTTCTGGATTCATTTTTCTGGTGATTAGTTTCCATATCTTTGATTGTATTACTCATGTATTCTCGCTTCTGCTGTCTGACTATTTTTGTAGCCTCTTTACATTCATTTCTATAATGCTCTTCCTTTTGGATGTTATTGATGTCATTTAACCATACATGTCTGGCATTCTTCTTCCTAATGACTGCTTCTTCACATTTTTGATTGAACCATCTGTTCTTTCTAAGCGTGGTTAACACACCGAGACATTCTTCTGCGGTAGATTGAATTGTATTCTTGATGTTCAACCAAGTTTGGTCAACGATTTCCTCCAAAGGGTTTTGCAGAGTTTCAAGTTTACATTTTATTTCATCTGTAAATTTCTCTTTGACTGTAATGTCTTGTAGTTTTTCTCTGTTATAAGTTGGGTGTAATCTTTGTAATTTAGTATAGAAAGCTCTCTTAAGTTTTATTTTAAATTTTGCTCCAACGAGGAAGTGGTCACTGTGGCACTCAGCTCCTCTATAACTTCTGACTTGCTGTATGTTTGATGCATTTCTGTTGTTAATTAAAATGTGATCTATTTGATTATAGGTTCTCTTGTCACATGATTTCCAAGTTTGTTTGTGTATATCCTTTCTTTGTAGTCTGGTACTGCTAATCTGCAGTCCTTTGGCTTCTGCCAAGTTGATGAATCTCCATCCATTATCATTTGAAGTTGTATGTAGGCTTTCCATACCGGCCACTTTTTTATTAGTTTGCTCTCTACCTATTTTTGCATTGAAGTCTCCCAGCACAATCAGGATGTCCTGTTTGGGGGTTTCTTCTATGACATCTTCCAGATCATTATAAAAGTCTTCTTTAATATCATCTTCTTTCTCTTCGGTAGGTGCATGTACATTAATCATCGTTATATTTTTCCATTTACACACACACACACACACTTATATATATATATTGGTGTCAGGTCTTAGTCAGATATGACTGAGCTACCGTATAACAGTAGACGGTACTACCTGGTTTCTGTTAGCGCTGAACGTTGGGCGGCGCTTACCAAACCTGACACCCCACATTGTGCCAACGGCTTCGGGCGGAAGAGCGCAATTGGGAGGGTACAAGCCTTACCCTGGTGCGAGGAAATGCAAGCTAAAGACAAAATGTCATGGCAGGGCAGACCAGGCCCTAAGCCTTGGTTGGCGACTGGTCTAGGATCGAAGCTCCGACAGGCGGACAGTTAGAGCATTGCTTTGCTGATCCGGCAGCTTCTGCAGCTTGTCTTGTTCCAGATGTAGGGGTGTTACCTTTCCTCTGGAGTAAACTAGGCAGGCCGAGAGAGGGATCATGCTGCATGGGCAACACATGATCTCTATATTTTAGCCCAGGCTTTGTGCTATGGAGAGGCAATAACTCCATCCCTGGTCTTAACTGGTCTCGGAATCAAAGCGAGAGGCAACTGTTACGGGTTATAAGTCCTTGTCAGTTGGCGTAGACATGGGGCGCCACGCGTTGCCTCTGACGGTGGGAGACACCTATAGGTGTCACTGATCAGCTACCGCCCGCCTCAAGCTGGGCAGCCCCCAGCCAATTGGGTGCTGATCCGCCACAGCCTGCCTGCTTCAATGGGTGCTTGGGGCTAGGACAAAATCTGAATCGCAGGCTGTAAAACCAATGCACCAGGTACAAACAAAAATAAAAATAGAAACCTCAAGCTACGGCTTGCAACCTGGAACGTGAGAACCATGTGTCCAGGATTTTCCACTGACTTGACCAATATTGACGATGTGAGAAAAACGGCTGTGATTGATGCCGAACTCAATCGTCTAAACATTGATATTGCTGGCCTGCAGGAGACTCGCCTCGCTGAGGAAGGGTCATTCAGGGAAAACAACTACACCTTTTTCTGGAAGGGTAGAGGGCAGGCAGAAAAAAGGCAACACGGTGTGGGCTTTGCAGTGAAGAATTCACTACTGGGAATGATTGAAATTCCAGCAGGAGGAAATGAAAGACTATTATCCCTGCGCTTGGCAACCTCTTGTGGGTTTGCCACCATTATTACTGCATATGCACCGACACTCGATTCCTCTGATGATGTGAAGGATTCGTTCTATGAGGAGTTAGACTCCGTGATCAAGGCAGTTCCAAAATCTGACTACATTTATATGCTCGGTGATTTCAATGCTCGTGTGGGCAAGGACTCGAGTTCATGGCCAGTGTGCCTTGGAAAATACAACATCGGTCGCATGAATGGAAATGGGCAAAGGCTGCTGGAGCATTGCACCAGTAATGACCTATGTATTACAAACTCCTTTTTTAAAACAAAAGAGATGCATAAGGTCACATGGAAACATCCAAGATCCGGCCATTGGCACCAGCTGGACTTCATCATCACACGGAGACAACATCTGAACCATATATCATTGACTCGTAGTTACCACAGTGCTGACTGTGATACGGATCATTCTTTGGTTGTTGCAAGGGTTAGACTGAGACCAAAGAGAATCTACACAGCTAAACACAAATCTAGCCTCAGGATTAATATTATTAACACTCATGATCCTGAAAAGTGCTTTCAGTTTCAACAGCAACTTGAAGACGCTTTCACTGATACACCAGAAAATTGTACAGTAAATGAAAAGTGGGGTCAAATTAAGGAAACTCTTTATAAAACTGCCGTAGGGGTTTACGGCACTGTGGATCATAAGAGGCAGGACTGGTTTGCGGCCAACAGCGAGACTCTGCAGCCCTTGATTGATAAGAAGAAGAAAGCTCTCTTAAGAAACAAGGAAAGACCAACGCGTAACACTCTGAGTGAGCTTAGGCAAGCTAGGAAGAATGTGCAAAAGGCTGCCAGGCAGTGTGCAAATGATTATTGGATCAAGTTATGTGAGTCCATTCAAATCGCAAGTGATAAGGGAGACATAAGAAGCATGTATGAAGGAATAAAGAAAGCCTGCGGTCCAGTGATCAAAAGAAGTGCACCATTGAAAACCTTGACTGGAGAAATCATCACTGATAAGAAACAGCAGATGGACAGATGGGTAGAGCACTATTTGGAGCTTTACTCAAGTGAGACCAAACTAGCGGATGATGCCCTCAACGCCATAGAGGCTCTACCAACTCTTGACCACCTGGACACACTTCCCACCATAACAGAAGTTAAGTGTGCTATAAATGAACTTGCATCTGGCAAGGCTCCAGGTAAGGATGGGATTCCAATAGAGGTTATCAGGAGTGGGCAAGACACACTCACTATACAGATCCACCAGCTAATAGAGCTATGCTGGCGTGAAGGACAAGTCCCACAGGATTTCAAAGATTCAAGCATCATAACACTGTACAAGAACAAGGGCGATCGGAGCGACTGCAACAACTATAGGAGTATCTCACTTCTGTGTATTGTTGGAAAAGTATTTGCCAGAATTGTTCTGCGCAGACTTCAAGTCCTAGGAGATCAAGTCTACCCCGAATCACAGTGTGGCTTTCGACAGAACCGGTCTACCACTGATATGATATTCTCATTGCGACAAATGCAAGAAAAATGCCGTGAACAGAATCAACCACTGTTTATTGCCTTCATCGACCTCACAAAGGCATTTGATTTGGTCAGTCGTGAGGGTCTGTTCAAGGCACTAAAGAAGATTGGCTGCCCACCAACTCTTCTGTCCATTGTGGAATCGTTCCACACAGGCATGAAGGGTATAATCAAGTTTGATGGTGCAACTTCTGAAGAATTTGAAATCAAGAGTGGAGTTAAGCAAGGTTGTGTACTAGCTCCCACCCTCTTTGGAATATACTTTTCACTTCTACTGAAATATGCATTTCATGATCAGGATGGTGGTATATACATTCACTCACGCTCAGATGGCGGCCTCTACAATGCTCAGAGATTGAAGGCTAAGACCAAAATTAGGAGGGTACTGATCAGAGAGTTGCTTTTTGCAGATGATGCTGCAGTTACGACCCACTCTGAGGAAGAATTGCAATGTCTACTATCTGCATTCTCCAATGCTTGTTCTGAATTTGGTTTAACAATTAGCAAAAAGAAGACACAGATTATGTCACAAGGTGCACATGGGGTACCATCAATCTTTATTGACGACGCCGAACTAGAGATAGTAGACCATTTTACATATCTAGGATCAGTGGTAAATAGCAAAATATCCCTAGATCAGGAAATCAACATCCGGATTGGTAAGGCAGCAACAACAATGAACAGGTTAAGAAAAAGAGTCTGGGAGAACAGGAAGCTTACTGCCAAAACAAAAGTCCTTGTCTATCAAGCCTGTGTCCTTAGTACTCTTCTCTATGGCAGTGAAACCTGGACAACTTACTCACACCAAGAGAACAACTTAAACAGCTTTCATATGCGGTGTCTGCGAAGAATTCTTGGTATTAAGTGGCAAGACAAAATCACAAATACTGAAGTATTGGAAAGATCAGGTTGTGTGACAGTTTATTCCATGCTCAGTCTTCGTAGACTTAGATGGATAGGACATCTTAGGAGGATGGATGATGGTAGAATACCAAAGGATATCTTTTTTGGTGAATTACAGATGGGTAAGA
The DNA here is from genome assembly GCA_014155875.1 of Cepaea nemoralis. Classification (NCBI taxonomy): domain Eukaryota; kingdom Metazoa; phylum Mollusca; class Gastropoda; order Stylommatophora; family Helicidae; genus Cepaea; species Cepaea nemoralis. Next base: position 53,047 of record JACEFZ010019522.1, read on the forward strand.
GATCTCAGGGTCGGCCTCTACTACGATACAAAGATGTGTGTAAGCGGGACATGATTGATACAGGCATTGATAATGCACATTGGGAGCAAGTCGCCGCTGAACGTGTTGCATGGAGGGCAAATATCAGAAATGGAATAAAGTCAAAGGAGAAAATTATTGCAGAAAAGTCACACACCAAGCGTTTGAGACGTAAGATGGTGCATGATGGTGGAAATGACCACGTGTTCACATGCACCCACTGTGAACGGACATTTACAGCGCAAATTGGCCTTATCAGTCACACTCGCTACCGCCATAGTTAAAAGTTATTATGCCTTTTTAAAGCACAAACTATCGTCTGTCAAGACGGCAAGGTGCCAATGTGTGTGTATATATATATATATATATATATATATATATATATATATATATATATATATATATATATATATATATATATATATGATATATATCCATCATGTGCCATGAGCGTGAGCGGTCATGTTTTGCCATCTCATCTCACTCGATCACCATCAAGTGCCCTGCCAGCTAGTGTAGGCGTTTATGACTCTACACAGATCTCGGTATTTGGTGTTCTGGATCAACTCTGCTGATGGTATTCCTCCATGCCACTGTCTCAATCGATCCAGCATCATTTCCCTTGGTCTGCCTCTGCCTTTCATCCTCTGGGAGGATGGTTGGAAGTACGTGGGTGTCTGTGGGTTGGGGGCGGAAGGGGGGGGGGGTATGGATAGGGAATATGTATTTGGGTGGGTAAATGGGTGTGTAGGAGATTGTGTGGGTTGAAAGATGGGTGTGTAATGGTTGTGGGGGATGAGTGTGGGGGTGTCTTTGAATGGGATATGTCTGAAGACGTTCATGTAGGTTAGAATTGTCTGTAAGCTGATCACCATTGATTAACGCACTGCCCTTTTCTGGAGCATCCATCCCAGACGATAATCAATATCTGTGTGTATGTGGGACGTATAGAATATCTTTTTTTGTGTTTTCGTCGAGGAAATTTTTTAATTTTGGCAAGTTGGTATACTTGTTTGGCTATGTGTTTAACTAGGGCATGAATATAGGAATTAAGGGATAGATTTTGATCTATGATAAGTCCCAGTGCCTTGTGCTCGGTTACACTTTCTATAGGCGTACTACGAATGTGCAGCTGAAGAGTTCTCTGCGAATTTAGACTGTGAAGTCTTTGCCTGATTCATATTAACAAAAGTTTTGTTTCAGAAATGATAATTTACATGCGGTTTGCATGGCTCCAGTTAACTACACTATTTATTTCCTGTTGCAAGGATAATTCTAGCACATTACGATCGATAGCGTTTGTATATACTGTGCAATCGTCTGCAAATAGATCGCAGGACGACGACAGATATAAGGGAAGATCATTTATGTAATGGCAAATAACAGAGAGCCAAGTATTGGCCCCAATATTAATGGTAATGGCTTGAGATAGAGATTTATTGTGTGATACTACTTGTTTTCTGTCTAATAAAAATACTTTATTAATGTCACTATAGTAAAGCTTACTTTAATTGTTTCTAGTTTTTTAATTAAAATAGTATGATCTATCATATCGAATGCATCGGGAAAACGAGGAACCTCGTCAGCCAACACAGAACTGGCACAATTAGCCACCAGACGCTGATGCATGTGCTGGGGGAGGATCTGAACACCTATGGACATGTCCGGAGTGCAGTGACGATACCCCAACTGATAAATGATAACCCCCGTTGTACTCCTAGCTTCTATTCGTAACTACCCTCTTTATTTCCCATTTTAATTGCTAGCTTGGTTCCAGTAAATATTCTTTATTATTCTTAAATCTTTCCCATCAATGTTGATATCTTCCAACATTTTAGTCAGATATCATGTTTTACTTTATCAAATGCCTTAGTATAATCTATGAAGCACAAATATATGTCTCTCTGTGTCTCTTTTGACCTTTCTGTTAGTGTCCTTACTGTATAAATTGCATTGTTTATAACCTTTCCCTCCACAATTCCAAGCTGTTCTTCACTAATTTCCATTTTTTTTAACATTTTCTTTCTGTTTCTTCTCATTATTATTATGAGTAGAAGCTTAGTGATATGGTTTATGAGGTTAATTGAACGAACATCTTCACATTCAATTGCTCATGCTCTTTTTGGTTTTGCTTGTCATTGGCACCTTGCCGTCTTGACAGACGATAGTTTGTGCTTTAAAAAGGCATAATAACTTTTACCTATGGCGGTAGTGAATGTGACTGATAAGGCCAATTCGCGTTGTAAATGTTCGTTCACATTGGGTGCATGTGAACACATGGTCGTTTCTACCACCATGCACCATCTTACGTCTCAAACGCTCGGTGTGTGACATATCTGCAATAATGTTCCCCTTTGTCTGTATTCCATTTCTGATGTTTGCCCTCCATGCAACACATTCAGCGGCGACTTGCTCCCAATGTGCATTATCAATGCCTGTATCAATCATGTCCCTGCTTACACACATCTTTACCTCTCCAGAGCACAAAGCCTGGGCTAAAATATAGAGATCATGTGTTGCCCATGCAGCATGATCCCTCTCTCGGCCTGCATAGTTACCTCCATAGGAAAGGTAACACCCATACATCTGGAACAAGTCGAGCTGCAGAAGCTGCCGGATCAGCAAAGCAATGCTCTAACTGTCGGAGCTTCGATCCTAGACCAACCGCAAACCAAGGCTTAGGGCCTGGTCTGCCCTGCATGACATTCTGTCTTTAGGTTGCAGTTTCCTCGCACCAGGATAAGGCTTGTACCCTGCCAATTGCGCTCTTCCCCCGAAGCCGTTGGCACAATGTGGGGTGTCGGGTTTGGTAAGCGCCGCCCAACGTTCGGCGCTATCAGAAAGCAGGTAGTACCGTCTACTGTTATACGGTAGCTCAGTCATTTAATTATCAGTCCAATCTGTCACATATTTGACCGCTGGACACGCAGGTTATCAGCGTGAAGCAATCCGCGATTTCGCCGGCAATGCGTTGAGGTGGTGGTTTATATCAAGCTGGAGATTAGCAACTATTCTCTGCTGTTAAAAAGTACTGGCGTCAAATATGATATTGTTCAAACTGAGAATCCAGACCATGGTCGTTTTGATTACTTGCCGTCTTCGTGTTCATTCTTACGTCATAGCTAGGTACAGAGTGGCCTTGTACAATGTACATCAATGCGGCATCAACTTCTTACTCGTTGAGAATACCGTTTATTCTTCTGCTCATTCGTCCTGTATTCTTTAATTTGCCAATCTCGATTGAAGACCGAGATGCATTCTGGGGAGATATACGCACGTTCCATGACAAGTCCACAATACATGAGAGTTGGTTTACATTAAATTATCTACACTTCTCTATTATTAAACGCACGTTAAATATGCGTTCTCTTGCTCCTCTCGAGATGGACAGGGGTAGGCATCAAGATAGATGAACATCGAAGAGAACATCGACAAAGGAGGGTAGAATTAATTTGGACCGGAAAACATCACAATCTGTTCAAGGATATTGGGCCACGTCAGACAGCGTTCTACTAGTTAAATTACGCGGCAGACCTTTTAGCATAAATGTTATTTAAATATATGCCCCAACAAGAGAATCCAGTGAAGATATTGTACAGGAATTTTATAATGACATAGATTCTACTTTTTAAAGAAATGTAAAACTTCAGAAATAAACATCATAATAGGGGACTTCAATGCAAAAGTAGGAAATCAAGGTTATAGATACACAGTAGGAAACTATGGGTTAGGAAAGAGAAATGCAAGAGGATACAGACTTTTAGAGTGGGCAAAAGAGCAGGAAATGATTGTAGGAAACATCTGGTTTATGCAACACCCTAGAAGATTATGGACATGGAGGAGTCCTGATAGCAGGATTAGAAACCAGACTGATTAAATGCTTACTAGTAGAAGATTTAGAAATGCGCTAACAATAGCAAAAACAGTTCCCAGTGCTGATTGTTATAGTGACCACAGATTACTTACAGGGACATTGAGGATAAAGTTAAAGAAAGTCAAGTATAAAACAGGAAACACTAAATATGATTTGTGTACATTGAATAACTACAAGGAAATCTAAAACAAATTCAACATAGAAGTAAAGAACATATTCTATATATTGTCTGGTCTAGATATCATATTCCAGGATGTGGATGATCAATGGGAAATGTTCAATAATTCAATCAGTTTAGCTGCAGAAACAACTATTCCAAAATTAAAGAAGGTAGGTCGTAAGAAAAAGATTACTGCAGAAATTTTACAACTAATGGAAATAATAAGACTCAATAAAAATAATTCTGCCAAATATGAAAAAAATTCACAGACAAGTCATAATATTATGTAAGGAGGAAAAAGAAGCATGGTTTGAGAAAAACTGCTTAGAATTTGAAAAACAACACAACAGTCAAAGTAGCAAATTGGTGCATAAAAGAATTCAGGAACTTAATAATAAAAGAACAAGTACATCAGAAGGTTGTATAAAACCTAACGATGGCAACATCATAATAGAAAAAGATCAGATTCTACACGTATGGTCAAACTATGTGAACAACCTTTATGATGATAACAGAGATGAACATTGTGATATTCGATTTAATAATTAAGTAACGCCAATTTTGAAGATGGGTGTTCGAAATGTTCTTAAAAATATGAAAGCTGGCAAGTCCCCCGCTTCAGACATCATCACAACAGAAATGATTAATGCTTTAGAAGAATATGAAATAGATCAAGTCACCAGACCGCTGAACACATTATATGATACCGGACACATACCTTCTGAATTATGTAATTCTGAATTTATTGCAATCCCAAAGAAATCAGGAGCCTTGGAATGTGATCAACATAGAACAATTAGTATAATGAGTCACATCACAGAGATTTTGCTAAGAATTATCATGCGAATAGTGAGGAAGGAAATACAAACTGATATAGGGGAAGAGCAATGTGGGTTTGTAGAAGAAAAGGGTACTGTAAATGTTGCGTATATGTTGCGTTCAGTTATTGAACGTTATATAGCAGTAAACAAAGATATACATCTTTGCTTTATTGGCTACACAAAGGCTTTCGATAGAGTAAGACATGTCATCATGGTACATATGCTTGCAGATCTCCAAATTGATGGGAAAGACATTAGACTTATAAAGAACATATATTGGAAACAACAATCTGCCATAAGGATTGATAATGCAGCGGGACAATATCAACCTATTAAGAGAGGTGTTAAGCAGGGATGTGTAATGTTTCCAGATCTTTCTTCCCTATACAGTGAAAATATTTTAAGAAATGTAGAAGATATAAAAGGAATCAGCATTGGAGGAAGAATTATAAATAGCATTGTATATGCAGATCATACAGTATTGATTGCAGACAATGAGCAGGATCTGCAACAATTACTAGATGCGGTTGTTGCACACAGTGAAAAACTGGGATTAGAATTAAATTGTAAAAAGACACAGATTATGGTCGTCACTAGGAAGAACGAAGTAGCACAGTGTAATATACAAGTAAAAGGGGAATATTCTTCAACAAGTCAATCGGTAAAATTATCTCGCAACAGTCATAACATCTGATGGGAGATGCCTAGAAGAGATTAGAACAAGAATCGCCATGGCGAAAGTAGTCTTTATCAAGATGAAAAACATACTAACCAAACAAAAATATGTCAGTTGAAACGAGAAAAATAGTGCTGGGATGCTACATAAAGCCTGTTCTTTTGTATGGATGTGAAACTTGGACAATGAGCAATCAAGCTGAAAAACATATGATGGCTGCAGAAATATGGTTTTTGAGGAAAATGCAAAGAATACCATGGACAGACAGAAAGACCAATGACCAAGTACTACAGGAGACAAATTCAAATCGTAAATTGATTAGAGAAATTAGACGTAGACAGTCAAATTTGTTGGACATGTTATGAGAAGAAATGAATTAGAGAACTTAGTGACAACTGGCAAGATCGAAGGGAACAGACCAAGGGTTAGACCGAGAAGTAATTACCTAGTAGTAGTAGTAGTAGTAGTAGTAGTAGTAGTAGTAGTAGTAGTAGTAGTAGTAGTAGTATTAGTTGTAGTAGTAGTGGTAGTAGTAGTGGTAGTAGTAGTAGTAGTAGTAGTAGTAGTAGTAGTAGTAGTAGTAGTAGTAGTAGTAGTAGTAGTAGTAGTAGTAGTAGTGGTAGTAGTAGTGGTAGGAGTAGTAGTAGTAGTAGTAGTAGTAGTAGTAGTAGTAGTAGTAGTAGTAGTAGTAGTAGTAGTAGCAGTAGCAGTAGTAGTAGAGTTTGTTGTTGTTGCCGATGTATTCATGGCCTGTTGTTTCAAAATAATATTCATACAATTACGTTTGCTGGTTCTTGTTAGTTTAGCCGGTATGTCAGCTTTCTTGTTGTTGTCATTTCTTTCTTGTTTTCATGTTTCTATTTGATACGTTGTTATTGTTTTCCTCTTTCTGGTTTTCATTTTGTTCTGATGGTGAGAAGTTGTTGACACCATGTTTCCGATGGCAGACTTGATACATACATACAAGAACAAAGACGCATACGAGTTTATTTCTGGTTATACCTATTTTACTATGACAGAGAGAAACACAGGCAAGGTGATTAGATTATCTCTGCCTCCTCCACTATTTTTCTTGACCTTTTTCTCTGCACCAGGACTTTGAGTCTGTGACTGGCTCTCAGAACTGGGGTCAAAGTATAATCCAGCGCCAGTACACGCCTTTCAAACTTCTCACCTTCTCTGGTTACATGACGCCAGTTACCATGGCGTTCTTCAGTGCCAACGAGATGCACTTTCGAGAGGTACGGTTCTGGTGCAAACTTAACCTACGTCGGAGCCAAGTGCATTGAAAACTTACAAGACTTCAACGCCTGGTGTGAAAGTTATAAAACTCCAATAGATAACAATTCGTTAATAATGTCCGTTGAAAAACTCTAAAATACAATAACTATTTATAATGAAAGTTAAAGAACTGCAACATATAAAACATCACTATGAAAATCGCAATATGTTAATCAAATACCACTATTTACAGTGAAAAATACAATGAATTATAATTATCATTAAATATTGTGCTATATAAGCTTAGATGCCCGCGGAATTATGTTAAAAAGACCTTTTATATTGTCTCCTTTAATAAACTGCTTGTGTGGTTTATACAAGAAATTATGTGGAAGCTACAATGTGACTTTATAGAAGAATGATGAAAAAACACATTGAAAGGATAGTGTAATAAAGATATCATGAAAGAAGTTAACTCACAAAGAGAACAGGTAATTTGCATCAAAAGCCGTCTGTCGACATTCTTTGGCTACGACTTGAGAGAGAAAATTTATATCGTGACAATAATTATGATATGCATGAAATGAACTGTGACACAGTTGTAGAAATCATATAAAAACAGGCAGTATAAGACCGCTTTGCAAAGTAAAAATTAAGGAAAAGAGAAGATATTGTGGTGACAAGCCTTCATAAACAAAACACAATCATTACAGAGATGACATACTAATGTCACAGTGACTATACTAATGTACAATAGACAGGACGAGATGGGAAAATAATTACCAATGATCTCAGAATGTGAACCAACAGACCAGCCGTGAACGATGCTGGGGATCAGCTTATATTATATAGCCAGGAGTGTTAGGAAGTGTGGTTGTGTGGAGGTAGGCGGTGAAAACAAGCCAGAGAACATGTCAGGTGTCAAGTTATTGGGAGCAAAATTGTTTGTATAATAAAAAATAAATCGGGGAAGGACCGGGAAGGTGGTGATAGTGATGGACCACGAATGACTCTAAAGAGGAGTATCTCAACAAAATGTCTCCACGACGCACGAGTCTGTGTCAGTATTGGTTGATACATTCTACTAATGGTAAAATTAGACATCGGAACTATGCTCATGAAAGTTACTATTTATACAAACCTTAATAGTTGGGTTTTGTATTTCCTCTGTTGAACCAGAGGAGCAGCTTCGGAAATCGGCAGTGGAATATGTTTCATTCCACAAAACATTAACTTTCTTGAGAGACTCTGAGGCTGAACCATGACTACTAGGTAGAAGGTCAATATTTTCATCTGAAAAAACATCATTAAGCAAAGGTTGTCTCTTGCAGGTCTACTGCTGCCTGACTGCTGGAAGTAGGTTTCTGACAGAACAAAATGGATGTAGGAGATAAGAGGAGGCAAACATTTCTTTTGTTTGCTAGAGTTGTAATCCATGTTTTCGTTTTTTCTCTTTGACGTTTCTTTGAATTTTTGGAAGAAGGATGTCCTTTTCTTGCTTCAGATAACAGCCCAGACGACACTTTGTGTATTAACAACACGTAATATCCTATGATGTCCCTTATATTCCCTAATTGGGCTTAAATGCGATACATCCGGCACGTTGAATAGGTATTTAACCTGGTCAATTACCGGGTTTCGAACCTGTCACCTCCATATGACATCTCACTGCAGCATCCAGTGTACTTTGAGGTATGACCAAATAGACACAGGGCATCTATCATACCCACGTCACCACCTTTACACATACAGATGTGACAAGATCGCCTCGGGCATTGAGAGTTAACCACACCCGAGGTGTCTCTAGCACTCCCGTGTATTCTGACCCCATGGGCTGGACAGGTAGATACACTGTTTACTCTGCTGTTGACCTCGTATTAGTTAAATATGTCTACAAGCCCCTCCAGATTCTAGACCCCCACTATCTACCTACTCCCTTGGGACAATGAACAATTAGGCATCGTCCGAGACCACACTCAATAATTATACAAAGAGCAAGTCAACATACACAAAGTTTATTCTACCCTTGAGAATATAGAAATGAATTGAACACCCTGATAGAATAATTCTATTTACAAAAGTAGAGGATAGAGTAGAGACAGAATCAAAGATATGACTCAAACCATCATCAGGCTGAGAAGTAGATTGGATGCAGATGTCCCGTCCTGTCGGTCCGCCACTCACCCGGCTTCCTTCCAGTGAGATGACTAGAACCTTGGAGACAACTCCGTCCCCAGAGCTTGGATCGAAAACAAGAGGAGTTAACCACTTGGACCACAATCACTGGACGAGCTGCACTTCTATCACTTCCTAATGAGTCACTGTTAAAGGCACTCAGCAGTTCTCTGTAGACAGCCTGGCTGGGAGACCCTCCTCCTTGAGGTGACCTCAGTTACTCTCGACTTCAATAAATGCAGCCAATGACCAATCTAATGGTCCCTGAGTAGTAGCATGTATCCCTGGTTGGGTAATAGTATATAGCACTGCTGCGCGTTTACTAGAGTCATATGAGAAAACCATTTCACAGTTAGTAGACTCTATAATTCCACACTTTGATCAAGCACCTATTTCACAGTTCACTGCAACAATGTTCATGTGGACAATAACTTTATGGTACACAAAGTGGTTTCTGGCAAACAACAATTGTAGTAGGCTGCTTCCTCAACAGGCAACTCCTGAAAAGAAGAGCGATTGGTAAGAGTATTCGGCCCCACACATTGGTCTACATGACTACTCAACTCTCAGTCAGGCTAATTAGTTATTCAACTAACTAGAGCAGCATCTCTATGTTTAGAGTAGTAAAGCATAGGTATCCGTCAATGTCAGATGGCCTCAAAGAACAAACCGTCAAACAGAGTAAGCAACAAGAATGACGAGTCTGATCCTACGTCTCACATATCCCTATTCATCTACCAGTTGTCGCTAAAGTCAATAGCTATCCTAGTTCTAGAGTTAATAGAACTAAACTTTAAGGTGAGGCGTCACTGGACCCAACATTACAGTATACACACTCCATTTCGCTGGTGGGACATCCTGTCCACCCTGTAGCGAAACTCTTCTTATTAGACTCTTCCTTAGAGTCAAGAAGTCTTCTTGGCAAAACATGTTCTCCCACATGTACCCAAGGGTTCAGCTCCAGTTCTCACCTTCCAAGTGGATTAGCCTTGGCCTGGCCGAACTTCACGGCTGGCCTGGTTCGCCAGTCTCATACTTTCATAACTTGCTCTCAATCCCCATATCCCATTTTCCCCGTGCCTCATGCAACCTCCTTTTGTCCTTCCATACTTCTATCGCATAAGCAGTGATTCGAACTTATGCATGTATGATCAGGACAGGACAGTAAAGAAAAGAATTAAGAACGCATGTTTACATCGCGAGGGTAACGCATTGTTATCTCGAGTCGAACCACTCGACGTTCGGTATCGCTCCTAGAAGTATCACATAACATGACCTAATATATATATATATATATATATATATATATATATATATATATATATATATATATATATATATATATATATATATATATATATATATATATATATATATATATATAAATCATTGGCACCTTGCCGTCTTGACAGACGATAGTTTGTGCTCTAAAAAGGCATAATAACTTTTAACTATGGCGGTAGCGAGTGTGACTGATAAGGCCAATTTGCGCTGTAAATGTCCGTTCACAGTGGGTGCATGTGAACACGTGGTCATTTCCACCATCATGCACCATCTTACGTCTCAAACGCTTGGTGTGTGACTTTTCTGCAATAATTTTCTCCTTTGACTTTATTCCATTTCTGATATTTGCCCTCCATGCAACACGTTCAGCGGCGACTTGCTCCCAATGTGCATTATCAATGCCTGTATCAATCATGTCCCGCTTACACACATCTTTGTATCGTAGTAGAGGCCGACCCTGAGATCACTTACCCATCTATAATTCACCAAAAAAGATATCCTTTGGTATTCTACCATCATCCATCCTCCTAAGATGTCCTATCCATCTAAGTCTACGAAGACTGAGCATGGAATAAACTGTCACACAACCTGATCTTTCCAATACTTCAGTATTTGTGATTTTGTCTTGCCACTTAATACCAAGAATTCTTCGCAGACACCGCATATGAAAGCTGTTTAAATTGTTCTCTTGGTGTGAGTAATTTGTCCAGGTTTCACTGCCATAGAGAAGAGTACTAAGGACACAGGCTTGATAGACAAGGACGTTTGTTTTGGCGCCTCTCCATAGCACAAAGCCTGGGCTAAAATATAGAGATCATGTGTTGCCCATGCAGCATGATCCCTCTCTCGGCCTGCCTAGTTCACTCCAGAGGAAAGGTAACACCCCTACATCTGGAACAAGACAAGCTGCAGAAGCTGCCGGAGCAGCAAAGCAATGCTCTAACTGTCCGCCTGTCGGAGCTTCGATCCTAGACCAGTCGCCAACCAAGACTTAGGGCCTGGTCTGCCCTGCCATGACAATTTTGTCTTTAGCTTGCATTTCCTCGCACCAGGGTAAGGCTTGTACCCTCCCAATTGTGGTCTTCCGCCCGAAGCCGTTGGCACAATGTGGGGTGTCGGGTTTGGTAAGCGCCGCCCAACGTTCGGCGCTAACAGAAAGCAGGTAGTACCGTCTACTGTTATACGGTAGCTCAGTCATATCTGACTAAGACCTGACTGACACACACATATATATATATATATATATATATATATAGTAGTATATTTAGTATATCTAGTATATATATATTTATATATAGTATATATATAGTATATATATAGTATATATAGTATATATATATATATAGTATATATATGTATATATATAGTATATATATATAGTATATTTAGTATATCTAGTATATATATATACTAGCTGACCCTGCCCGGCTTCGCCCAGACCCTGGTGGGGAGCATCTCATTTAATTAACATAAGTAGTCATATAAGTTCTCGTTCCCGTTACCGACTGTCTGTCTGTCTGTCTGTCTGTCTGTCTGTCTGTCTGACCCGGCGCGGCATCGCCCAGTTCTTGGTGGGGAGCATCTCATTTAATTCATATAAGTAGTCATATAAGTTCCCGTTCCCGTTACCGACTATCTGTCTGTCTGTCTGTCTGTCTGTCTGTCTGTCTGTCTGTCTGTCTGTCTGTCTGTCTCTCTGTCTGTCTGACCCGGTCCGGCTTCGCCCAGTCCTTGGTGGGGAGCATCTCATTTAATTCATATAAGTAGTCATATAAGTTCCCGTTCCCGTTACCGACTATCTGTCTGTCTGTCTGTCTGTCTGTCTGTCTGTCTGTCTGTCTGACCCGGCCCGGAATCGCCCAGCTCCTGGTGTGGAGCATCTCATTTAATTCATATAAGTAGTCATATAAGCTCACGTTCCCTTTCCCGACTATCTATCTGTCTGTCTGTCTGTCTATCTTTCTGTCTATCTGTCTGATCCGGCTCGGCTTCGCCCAGCCCCTGATGGGGAGCATCTCATTTAATTCATATGAGTAGTCATATAAGTTCCCGTTCCCGACTGTCTGTCTGTCTGTCTGTCTGTCTGTCTGTCTGTCTAATCATTTATTGGTTGCAGTTAGAACAACCTTAGATGAACGAAGACTAACTTACAAAAAGCATTAGAAAGAGCACTTGAAAGATCTTTACATCTTCCCCAAACAATTAACTTGGGTAAATGGAGCAGCGGCAGCAGCAGCAGAAGAAGAAGAAAAAAAAGGAGGAGTAGGAGCTGGGAGGAGGAAGAGGGAGGAGGAGGGAGGAGGAGGAGAAAGAGAGAAGAGGAAGATGGAGGAGGGAGAGAGTGGAGGGGGAGGAGAAGAGGAAGAGTGTAGGAGGTGGAGGAGGGGAGAGGAGGAGGAGGAGGAATATAACGCATATGCCTGTAGATTTAATAATGGCTGAAGTTGTTCCATGTCTTCTTAGAGTTGGCAACAGTGTAAAGAAATATAAAATCTTCAAACTTGATAGAGATAAGGTAACTATTATTTATTCATTCTTTAAGCAAAAAAAGATGAGTTACAATGTTATGCATTATGCATTATTTTTATGAAAACTTTGAAAATGCCTTACAGATTGTATCATTATTTATTATAACTCATATGCCGGTACATAACTATGGACAAAGAGTTTATAAATCTTTGAAAACGATGCCAAAATATGACTATAAGTTATACAGAAAAGTTATGCCCCTTGAAATAACTTTTACAGAGTCTCAGTCCCCAGAGATATATGAAATTATAATGAAAAATGAAAAATGAAATAATATTGGGTAAGCAGCCGATTTCACACTTAAAAAAAATATGACAGTGGGCTGCGCTGGAATGAAAGGAAGACGTGTAGAAAATTTCATCTCAATCGGATGGGCCGTTCGCGAGCGCATAAAGGACATAGGGACATACATACAGACAGACAGACAGTCGGAGATCGCCGTTTATATATAATATATATATATATATATATATATATATATATATATATATATATATATATAATATATATATATATATATATAAATATATATATATATATATATATATATATATATATATATATATATATATATATATATATATATATATATATAATATATATATATATATATATATCCAGACACCGCCCGGCTTCGCCCAGCTCTGTGGGGGAGCATCTCATTTAATTCATATAAGTAGTCATATAAGCTGCCATTCCCGTTCCTGTCTGTCTGTCTGTCTGTCTGTCTGTCTGTCTGTCTGTCTGTCTGTCTGTCTGTCTATATGTCTGTCTGTCTGTCTGTCTGTCTGTCTGACGCTGCCCGGCGTTGCCTGGCTCCTGGTGTCGAGCATCTCATTTAATTCATGTAAGTAGTCATATAAGCTTCCGTTCCCGTTCACAACTATCTATCTGTCTGTATGTCTATCTGTCTGTCTGTCTGTCTGTCTGTCTGTCTGTATGTCTGTCTGTCTGTCTGTCTGTCTGTCTGTCAGTCTGTCTGTCTGGTCTGACCCGGCCCGGCTTCGCCCAGCCCCTGATGGGGAGCATCTCATTTAATTCATATAAGTTCCCGTTCCCGTCTGTCTGTCTGTCTGTCCGTCTGTCTGTCTGTCTGTCTGTCTGTCTGTCTGTCTGTCTAATCAATTATTGGTTGCGGTTAGAACAACCTTAGATAAACGAAGACCAACTTACAAAAAGCATTAGAAAGAGCACTTGAAAGATCTTTACATATTCCCCCCAAAATTTAA
>JACEFZ010019523.1:0-62500 GCA_014155875.1 Cepaea nemoralis
CATAGTTATACGAATGCTGCAGCACGAACACAACAAACGAAGAACTGGACTCCAATCCAGACCACGCTGGCATGTATCCTAGTAACATGCGAAGCAAACACCAAGGGAAGCCCTAGATGTAAGCACTATGAGTACTTCCACACAACTGAGAAGAAGCAATTAGTGACAAACTACTGGATGAAGGCTGCGAAAAGATACAAGAGCCCCCCGCGTTCAGTGCAATCGAAGAAACAGAAGCAATGGGGAGGAATACCCATACAAAAGACAGCAGACACCAGCAGGATGGACAGCTGCACAAGCAGATGAACGCGACGAGAAACTAGCGGGCACTGGCCGAACGAAAGTTCACGAGACAACAACACCCCATTGGGAGCTCGAACTACCATTGACGGATACGACACTCGCAGCGCATAATTAGTAATCACAGAGGACAGGGAAGCCAAGACATAGCGAGGAATACATAAGACAGATAAGCCCGTGACAACCTCACTATCTACCAGACGGGTCACAGACGAGCTTGGGAGTAGGGGCAGGAGTAGTAGTACCTTACCGGAACATCCAAACAGGAGTACAAAATAACAGACATGCCTCGGGATACACGGCAGAACTAGTAGGTATTATGGAAAGGACTAGAATAGCAACAGAGAACCCCCTATAAAACTAACCATTCTGACGGACTCACTATACGTGCAGTACAAGCGCTGGCACCATTCTAAAGTGAACAGACAAGACCTGAAGAGACAATACTACTACACTAACAACAAAACTAAGAAGTATGGGATGCCAGGTCACATTGTACTGATACCAGCACACAGCACGGGATAACTGCACTGGAGAGGGCAACTGGCCGCAAATCGCCGGGACAAGCAGCAGAATATAGTAAACACAGGACTCGGCGCATTCTGGAGCAAAAGCATTATCAACACAGCAATATCGACAAAGTGGACACAACAATGGAGAGACAGCACAAAGGACGACACGCCTACCACAGGCTCAGAGAGCACCAAGTTGAAAAGTCAACACGTGAAAGCCAACACAAAATACCAACGTACAAGAAACTATGGCGATTGATGATCGGGACATGGAGATGATAAAATCACCGACCTACTTTGTCATGATTGCCGGTCGAGAAACCACCATAGAACACTACCTACGATCGTGCCAGCCTATGCCTGCCCAGGAACGCAGGACCTAGTCGTAATACTTCGCAACAAGAAACACTACGATGACGATGAAGGAATGCTACTGTGGTAGCGAGCAAGAAGTACAAAAGCTTATCAAAACAATTCATTGCAAAGAACAGGGAAAGAAATATAACCAACATAAAATACAGCCAACAGCAAAATAAAATACAGTGAGGAAACCTCGACCCATACGAAAACCAGACCATAGGAATATATAGTGGTGCGTAAACGCTCAAATGCGGACAATAGAGAGACGAAACGACCCTCTCGACGCGGGAGACATGAGACATGGAGAAGGGTGAAATTGCCCAACGTGAGATGAGATGGAAACTTCCCTGACGATGGCTCAGAGGAACGTGCCGGAACCCCTGCTGAGTGACTAGAGGAGACGGACGAAACCTCCCCAACGATGGACAAGACTTGACAATCAGACACTACTGCTTGACAAAGAACCGCTGAACAGACAAGAAAACTAGCCCAGTACGATAACAGCGCTCTCCCCAGGGCAAGCCAAGAACAGCAGATGATAAAAATGACAGTAGCCCTCCCCGCCCCAGCGTCAGCGACAGCGAAGCACGCAAACGAGAGGGATGGGCAACCGGCTATAATAGACAGCAGGACACACCAGCAACAACGCCAGAGCAAAGGATGGCAAACAGAGAACTCGGCCAGAGCAGGCAGTAATAGAAGCTGTCTCAACGCACAAAGACCAGACAACTATACCGCACTATGAACACCACAACTATAACCAACGTCATTAGACGGGTTGAACGAGTGTAAAGTTTCTTTTTTTTCGACAAATCGAATCGGAATCGGCGTGTGTTTATTCGCCAGCCCCAGACGAACACTGAGGCTCGCCTTGTAGTGTTTACTAACACGATAATTAGATTTAGTTTTGATATCATCAGAATAATCTAATTTCGCCATGTTTTGAGTGAAACGAATGTTATATTTTTCTTTTCGGCTCTGTACAAAGTCACACTTGTTTATTTCTTTCGCGTGGGTACCACGACGCACATAGCTGTCTTTGGTGTTCTGAAACCATTTTGCTGACACTGTCATCATCATGGTGTAGTCATCCAGCCGCTGTCTTGGTGTTCTATCACTTGGCTGACCTATCATCATCAGATGATGTATGCATTCAGGACGCTTCGTTTGTGTTCTGAAATCAACTTGGCTGCACTATCATCATCAAATGATGTAGGCATTCATGACCTGTCTTTGTGTTCTGATCAATTATGCTGACACGTGATCATCATCAATGATGTAGGATTCATGACGCTGTCTTGTGTTCTGAAATCAACTTTGTACATACCACTACCATAATTTCTAATCTCGGTATGTTACTGAGATAACAGTTGTCACGATGTTCATGCGTCTCTTATATGATAAAGAAAGTTGTTTCTTCTAGTTGTTTACTCTGGCAGGAAATTCACCTTACAAACCAGCTGCTTCTAATTTTTTTACAACATCACTCCCACACACCAAACTTTACCACTCTCTGACATTACTTTTTCATTTTCTAAAATTTATCGTTTTCTGTCATTAATCTCTTGTACATCATCCGGCTGATATTACCCTCTAGGTAATTTAATCTACTTGTTAAGAATGTTTCTATGTCACATTTGTGTGCACCACTGTTGGTATCCTGCCTAGTAGTTGCACTTTTCTCCGTAGTCACCGTGACCATTGTGAGAATCTTCGAATCGCGTCGGTAACTTACGATGTGAGCTCAGGTAGCTCAATGGCAACTACTGAGTGTTTCCGTCTGAGCCTAGAATCAGCTCTAAGCTGTTGACAGCGATGTCCTGTAAACAAAACATTTATTTACTTCTTTGATACCATTATTACTATTTTCTTGATAGCCCACGTCCATGTTATTACATGTCCCACAAGTATAGATCTGCTGCATTATCTATCCCCCACAACTGTGTCTTAGATCTTCACGATAGTATTTGTGGGTTCGTTCTGGTTTACTCTCATATAAATTCCCCAAGGCACGACGCTCACGCGAGCACAGGAAAGGCGGGCTCACGCATCGCAAAGGTCACCCTGTTTTCACTGCGTTATTTTCGCTCTGGTATTTCGTATTTCAAACGAATGTAAAATAACAACGAAGCAATCCACACATGCTTTTCACACACAAGTTAAAAACATAGTTGTGAATGTTAGCGGACGTTGATAAGGCATAGTGTACGGCAAATTAGATTATGTTGGAAAAAACAAACATCAGAAAACAGATCTGTCATGACTGCATTGATAATGAAATAGGGCACTAGCAGCCAATTAAAAGGGTGTGAAACAGGGCTGGTTTTTCCCCTGTACACGCAGAATATATCTAAATAGTCATTGCAGACGGACTTCAATAGATAGGCAGTCTTCGATTGTAGACAAGGACAGGACCTGCAACAATTGGTACATGCGTTGTATGGAGACCACTAGATTAGCATTAAACAGACACAGATTATTGTCGTCACTAGCGAAAAGGAAACACACAAGTAATAGGAAACAAGTACCTTAGCTCGAATCGGTTCTGTGGGCAATGGTTTGACGAGATTACAAGAATCGCCACAGAAATGTCGGCTTGTAGCAAGATGCACAACATACTGACCAAAAGATAGCACATTAGAAAAAGAAAGTGTTGAAGTGCGTCATAGTGTTACTTTTGCTATCGATGTGTGGAACAGGCGAAAACATCTGTATGGGAATGTGGACCAAAGATACCATGGCAGAAAATAGCACCTACAAGAACAAATGAAAATCGTAAATAGATTATAGAAATAACAGCGTTACAAAATATTGTTGGATATTTTAGGAGACCTAAACCTGGTAACACTGGCAAGATCGAGAGGAACAGACCGAGATGTCAAAATACCTGGACGGCTTGGTCACACTAGGGTGTATGTCGAGACCGATCCCCGACACGACATCTAGTGATCGACGTGAAATGTAGAACATGACCGCTTAGTGACATGATGGATGAATAGATGTGTACCACATGCGAATCAAAAGTGATGTCAATCAGAATACATCTAAATCACCAGATTCTGACGGCACAAGATTGAAATAGTCCTCGTCGACTGATTCTGTATGATAGATGTGTAACCACATGCTAAGCAGCTGATGTCATCGAATCAGCAGAATAAGTCTAAAATTCACCTATTATGAGCACGAAGGATTGAAAAGTAAGAATGTATGTGATTGGGAACTTTCGTGTCGTGTTTTCATGTTTGTTGTTTCATTTATCTGTTAATGGTTTGTGTTAGTGATTGCGCCTATGACTGAAAGTATGTTTGTATGTCTATCTATATGTCTGACTGTCTGTCTGTATGTCTGGCTGTCTGTGTGTATCTACGTAGTTTGTCGTTGGTGTTTGTTTTCTCTATGTGGTATACTGGTATCTATGAGTGGGTGTCCGCCTATATGGTGTTGTTGTGTTGTTGTTGTTGTTTGTTGTTGTTGTTTGTTGTTGTTGTTGTTGATGATGGTCACTCTAGACCTCTAATTTGGCACCACGATCAGACAGCCTATAAAGAACTCACAATGAGAGTGTGTATGACTGATTGTGCGTGTGATATTCTGAGAGATTGGCCTAAATTTACTTGTGTATGGTATTCGGATTACAGGTATCTTCTTTCTCTTATGGAGCACTTTTGGGTGGCGTACCCGAATCAGGGTTATGTGAGCCATGGAAGCAGGTGGATGAAGTGTAGAACAACATATTGGTTGTGGTTATGTCTGGACCGATAGATCTCAGTATGGTCACAGATTAAAAATATTCACTGTCCAGAAGGAAAGTAATGTGCTTTCGGCAAAGCTTGCCAAGAAACCCATAACAACCATGGATGTGGAAACTTTCGAATATCTTGGTTGTGAACAACAGTGACACAATGAAAGAAATTAATCGATTATCAATTGCTCTTCAAAGACTAAAACAACTTAATAGAGTGGGACAGATAGAACTACAGAAAATTATGTTTTAAGAGTATTCAACTTACGCCTGTGAGACACTTACTAAACACGTCCTAAGGCACTTGAATATAATGTATAGAGGGTTCTAAGAATATCTTGGGTCAAAAGAACAACCTCATCCATACTTCAAGAATATTGAAGATGGTTTTTAAAGACAAGCAAAGAAATTGGTATATTTGGTCACTTGAAACGTCATGAAAGTTTGGAGAGAACAATAATGGAGGTGTATGTCTTGGAAGGCCCAAAAGAGATGATCTCCAGATGGGTGTAATGGACATCTTGTTTGTGGATCAAGAATTTTTTAAATCTTTTTTCTATATTTTTCGGCAAGTTTTTTATGGGAACGAGATTCCTGCAAGGACATCTACTGAATGGTAGTAGTAAGGCATGTATGAATACATCTGACTTTCTGGATCAACCAGGAACCTGGAATAGTTTTCTTATATACACTTATGTGGGGTCGCAACAGACTTAAGACAATTAATTTTAAAAGTTCACACTTAGATACTTCTGGTTCATTTAAAACAAACTTTAATTACTAAAATCGTTTTGTTTTCTGTATAAAGTGAAATAGTGCCATCGTGTTAGAAGTTGATACATCAGAAGCCGACTTGGACTTTTTCGATATATAACTATTGTAACCATGGTGTATTTTAATAGTGGTTAGTGATGTCTATATGAGTTAATATAATCATTCCATTGACGATGTGTTAGAGATGTATGACTCTTCATCGGTCTGTGTAACAGTGTTGGTTATAATTAAAGTGGGTTACAGCCAGGTCAAGGTGGTGGTGGTTCGGGTTGCAGACATACTCTGGAAGACGTGGACATATATGACAAAGTGGGCTTCCGGTCACATGACCTACATCTCGGAAAGAACATTTTGTTTCATTTCTTATCTGTTTTTCTGATTGGTTATTCAAAATGTCAGGCAGTTAGATTGTTTGGTCACTACAGGAGATATGACCTATGTGATCTTGATGTTATCTGTTCTCTGGTTGGTTGATTCAAAATATCAGGCGATAGAACGTTTGGTCACTACAGGGGATATACCCTTTTTGATTTGATGTTATCTGTTCTCTGATTGGTTGATCAAATGTCCCTCAGACCACTACAGGGATATACCCTTTGTGATTTGATGTTATCTGTTCTCTGATTGGTTGATTCAAAATATCAGGCAGATAGAACGTTGGTCACTACAGGGGATATACCCTTTGTGATTTGATGTTATCTGTTCTCTGATTGTTGATTCAAAATGTCCCTCAGACCAATACAGGGGATATACCCTTTGTGATTTGAATATTATCTGTTCTCTGATTGGTTGAAATTCAAAATGTCCCTCAGACCACTACAGGGATATACCCTTTGTGATTTGATGTTATCTGTTCTCTGATTGGTTGATTGATGTTGTTCATTTCAGATATACACCTCTCTCACGCAGGACAGTATCAAAACCAGTGACGAAACGAAGGCCAAGTCTTTTTCTCATTTTCGCTTTCAACGAAGAAGGATGTTTGATTCAACGGATATTAAATTCAATTGTTACATTGTGTAAGGTACTTATTTCCAGTAAGGGCTATAATCTGTGTCTTCTTACTATTCAGTTCCACCCCCAGTTATTGACTGCGTGGGTCTACTAATGTTGCAGGTCCTCTTCATTGTCTGTAATCAGACTGTGTCATCTGCAATATCTGTTATTGTTTCCTTTCATGTCTTCTATATTTCTGAAAACAGTTTCATTGTACAAGGCGACATTACACATACCCATCTCACACCTCTCTCAATAGGCTGAAAATTGGTCTACTTCATTATCAATTTTTATGGTAGCTTGTAGTTTTCATTATGTTTTTACATGTCTAAGGTCTTTTCCAGCCGTTTGTAGATCATAAGTTCTAAAGTATTAAGCATTTATGCTATGATGCTGTCTGAACCGGGCTTTCGGTAGCTTTCATATGGTTAGAGCCTCCACATTCAAAACGGTGGCCCTTCCTTATTATATTCTTCTCTGTTAACTTCATAAAGGTTTTTTCAATATTCTGATCATACGTGTAAAAGCTATTCTATTATTTTATCCATCTGTTGTCTTTAGGTAGCATTCTGCTGATCTTTGATTAGTAAGTGGTTGAATTCTTTTGTATTAGTTTTCGTATTTTACTGTTGCGTTGTTTTTTTTTTAATTTCTAAGCACTGAAGTCATGTTTCTTTGACCTCTTATATAATATTCTGAATTTTCTGTGATTTTCTTTGTTTCCATTAGTTGTTTCAAGCATCCCTATCTTATTTTACTTTGTTGTTATATCTATAATATTTATCCTTTCACCAGGTTGAAAAGTTGCTGACACAGAAATATCTCGAATCTATTACATACAAGGAAGTACAATCTCGAGGCTATTGCGTACAAGGAAAGGAAGGGAACTGTCTACCACTGGTATGCCTTCAACGTTTTTCATATTATCTACACATCACTAAATTTTTTCAACCATATATAGTGTTCCTTGGTGGTCATATTCAGCAATGTTCCTTAGTATACCACAGTTGTGTCATCCAATGTAAAATAACACAGAGAATAGAATTACAAATAAGTTGTTGTTTTGTCTTCACTCTCTGCTGACTACCTAAGAACTGGATGCGAAGAAAACAGAGAAAATGAAAATATGAAATTTAATACTAAGTGTTATGTGACGGCATAACCTCAATTATCATATCTTCCTTTTGGTATGTCTTATAAAATATTTTCTGTAGATATGGTATCATATGGTTGCGAAAAATATAAAAATGATGTTTATTAATCTCTACAGCATTTTGACATCCGGTGGTTACTCGAGATTTATACAAGAGTGGAACGATAGGAACCTACAAACTAATTTTCACTATCAAGACGTTATCTATTGGATCCACACAAAGTCTTACTATCACCAAAGCCAACACAGGAAATATATTGACTATAATAACAGGAAAAGCTACCAACTACACAAGATCTTAATATCACCTTATCATCAACCGGAACCTATTGACTCATATTACCAAGCCAATACCGGAAGTTAAAAGTCTATTTTGCTGAATAACACTGTCTACTACCAAGATCTGTAATTTGGAAAAGCTTGGATACACAAGAGCTTATCACTATATCTCTGGAAACTTGACTCATCACCACAGTTCTGTCTATCACTATGGCCACTACTCAGAATGTCTTTCTGTGTCCTACCTGTAATAAAGCTTTCACTGAAAAGCACAATCTCACACGTCACATTAACACCATACACAACCCCACAACTCACAAGTGTCACATATGTTATAACTCATACAAAAGAAAAGACGACCTAAAGTGCCACATTAAAAGACAGCACCAGACATCATCAATGGACACTACACCATCAATGGCCACCACATCCTCAACATCAAACATGGATACTACATGCTCAGACGCACCCGCATCATGTAAAAGGAAAGCTCCCACAGACACACATACACCTAAAAAACAGAAACTTGGACAAGTTGAAACAGAAACACCAGACAACCTCCCTGAGGAAATCCAACCCACCTATAGAGAAAACTGGCATAGTATTAGGACACATCACAAGTGTGGTAAACATATGTCAGTCTACACATACTACATTAGCCCACAGACACAGCACCCTATCGACTGGACAGACACCCTATACAAGATCTTTAATACACAGACAAATCGATTCAAAATCAATTATTCCCACCATTTAATTCTGAGACATAGAGAAACACAGGACCTTAGATTCTTTCATGCTTCCTCTAACAATGCTGCCGTTTTAGAATTTCCAGCTTTAATTAATAACAGACATGACTTTGACGCTTTTATCAAGACAGTGCATCAACATGACATCCTTACATACGCCATGCAGCAACGACCAGACACCAAATACAGTGTCGAGAGAGTAGCTGCTACGTCATTTTACCTTTTTCACATTCCTGAATTTCCTATTGGTTGCTGTCTGACTGATATTCCCGACTACATTACCCACAACCAAGCCATCAATATATTACAACACGACTCAAACCTCAAGCCATACACTGATAATCTTAGTTTTTTTAGAGCTCTAGCTGTACACAAAGGATCACCACCGAAAGATCTTAGGAAACGCACAAAAGAGTATGCTAATAAGTGGAAAGAGTGTCAGAACATAGAATCCCTAACTAATTTTCCAGGTGTTAAACCACTCGATGTCCCCAATTTAGAAGAATGTTTTGCTCTCAATGTAGACATTTTTGAGTATGATGATAACCATTCACTGGTACCAAAGCTTAGAGGTAGTGGAACATACGATGAAACGTTAAGACTGTTGTTTTTTAAAGAGCATTTCATGCATATTGTAGATATTGACAAAGCAGCTCACGCTTTTAGTTGCCCAAAATGTGGGAAGTTGTGGAAGATCTTTAGGGACATGGAACGTCATGAAAACAGTTGCAACGGAGGTAAAACTGTAGAGCATTTTAAAGGAGGGGTTTACAGTCCACCTGAAACCGTCTGGGAACTAATTGCTGACCAAGGCATTACAGTCGATCCTAAGTATGTTTACCCATACAGGGCTACATACGATTTTGAATGCTTCTTTGAGGCTTCAAATCTTCCTAGTGATAGTAATTCAACAACATTTTTAGCAAAACATGTTCCCATGTCGTGCTCAGGCGCCTCCAACGTCCCTGGGTTCGAGGCCCCGGTCTGCTTCATCACAGCGGGTGATCCTCAAGATCTGGTGAATAGGATGCTTGATCATTTGACCCGAATCGCTGATGTGGCGTATTCAGAACTGCATGCTAAGTTCGAAGATGTGTACACTGCACTAGAGGAGAAAAATGAAAACACTTTAATTGACAGGTTCGATGCGTACTTGAAAGCGTTAGCGGTCCTAGGGTTCAACTCTGGAAAGTACGATATCAACCTCATCAAGCCATACTTATTTTATTTCATAAAATCAGAGGACGTATCGTGCAATTTTGTTGTCAAGAGAAACAATAATTTTATGTAAATTGCCACAGACCAATTGAAATTTCTAGATATCAGTAACTATGTAGCGCCAGGTTTCAACTACTCAAAGTACCTAGCCGCTTACAAAATTAAAGAAACTAAGGGAAATTTCCCTTATGAGTTTATAACTAACCTTGAAAAACTAAAAGAAACACAGTTACCCCCACACGAGGCATTCTTTTCAAAACTAAGAAATTGTAATATTACTGAGGCAGAGTATAAAGTGTGTCATAAAGTGTAGGTAGAAAATAAGATGGCCACATTAGAAGACTCTCTAGTGGGGTATAATAACAAAGATGTTCAACCTTTTATTGAGGCATTAGATAAACAGGTTACATTCTATAAAGATTTAGGTGTAGTCATGTTTAAGGATGCCATTTCCGTCCCTGGAGTAACCTTAAAATATCTTTTTAGGACTCTGCCCAAAAACGTAGTGTTTTCACTATGTTCTGAGAACGAGAAAGACCTGCACAAAACACTTAGAGACAATATTGTAGGAGGGCCGTCCATAATCTTTCATAGGTACCATGAGATAGGTCAGACACGCATCAGAGGGGGTAAGCTTGTTAAGAGTTTGAAAGGGTATGACGCTAACGCTCTCTACCTGTGGGCTCTAATGCAAAAGATGCCCACGGGTTTTCCTGTCATTCGAAAGGCAGAAGATGAGTTCAAGACTCATAAGGGTAGATTTTACACTGTTCAGTGCAGAGAGTGGCTAGCGTGGATAGAGCATAGTGAGAATATAGAGTTGAGGACACAATTCAATGGGCGGGAGATGGCGCTGGGCCCGCGTCATATTAGAGTAGATGGGTGGGATAGGGTGAATACAACCGTGTATCAGTTTCACGGATGTCTATTCCACGGTCACCCAGACTGTCCCCTGACTCGTGGTATTGACATAAATCCAGTAAATAAGATACCTCTGACAGAACTATATGACAACACCTGTGACATTCACGACTACTTGGTTAACGAGGTGAAAGTTAAAGTAGTAGAAATGTGGGAATGTGAGTGGCGGAACCTTAAAAAGACCAATAGTGACATTAAGGGTTTTGTCAAGGGCTGATTCCCATATGTCAAACCATGGCATAATAAAAAGACCATTAACAAAGAAAGGATTCTAAAGGCTGTAAGAGCTGAGAGTTTGTTTGGGTTGATAGAGTGTGATATCCACGTGCCAGACAAATACAAAGCACGATTCTCAGAGATGACACCAATATTCAAAAATATTGAAGTGGGCAGAGAGGATATTGGTGACCTTATGAGGCAGTACGCCCAGTCACATAAACTGCTGACAAGTGCCAGACGGACACTTATAGGTAGCTATATCGGAGAAAAGATCATGTTGGCCACACCATTATTAAAATGGTATCTGGAACATGGGCTAGAGGTCACCCATGTGTACCAAATCATTGAATATAAGCCAGTTAGCTGCTTCCAAGAATTTGGTGATATGGTGTCTGATGCCAGACTAGAAGGTGACAGTATTACGGCCTCTACCGTTAAGGCAGAAACCATGAAATTATTGTGGAATGCTGCATACGGCAAAACTCTAACCAATAAGGCCAAGCACACAAATGTTTCCTATTGTAAGGCTGAAGACACAACCAAGTTAATAAATAATCCCTTATTTAAGAAGATGACGCCACTGACCGACGACATCTTTGAAGTAGTAAAAGGGAAAAAGACAACAGTCTGGGATCTGCCCCTTCAGATAGGCTTTTTCGTTTATCAGTATGCCAAATTAAGAATGTTAGAATTTTATTATGATTTCCTAGATAAATTTTTAGACAGGGAGGATTTCCAATTATGCGAAATGGACACTGACTCTCTTTACTTAGTGCTTAGCACACCTAACCTAGCGGAAGCAGTTAGACCACACCTTAGAGCAGAGTATAATAGAGTTTATAATCAGTGGTTCCCGGCTGAAGTCTGCTCTGAACATATAATTAGTACTGATACCTGTAAGGATTGCCAGACTATAAAAGCTTATGAAAAGAGAACCCCTGGTCTTTTCAAGTTAGAATACGAAGGGGATGGGATGGTATCCTTATGTAGCAAAACATACCATTGTTTTGGAGACTACAATAAAACAAGCACAAAGGGCCTCACCAAACACCACAACACCCACCTAGACAGACAAACATTTTCAGATGTACTTGAGACACAGACAGCGACTGGAGGGACAAATGTAGGTTTCAAAACACAAGACACGTCTATTTACACGTACACACAACACAGAAAGTCGCTATCCTATTTCTACATAAAACGGCAAGTTCACGACGACAAGGTCACTACATCACCCCTAGACATATAGCCCGTCCTAGTGTACTTATGTATATATGTTTTCTAATGTTTGGTGTCTATAATATGTTCTATTAAAGTGGTCATATGTGTGAAATGGCTATATAAAAGACTCAATGTCACGTTTGTCACTAGTCATGACCAATAAAAATGAATGTACTTTGTCAATGAAACTACACGTATGTGCTGTCAATGAAAAATATTTTGTTGACTCTTCTACACATTATTGAAAATTCATGCAATTAATGAAAAAATAAAAAGTTATGAAAACGAAATTTTCTTGTTTGTTGGTTTTTTAGTGGTATGAATGGTCTGTTTTCTTGTTAACCACCCCGAGAGGGTGCTTCATGTTGATTGTGAATGTGGTTCACACCTTTTTTTTTACTACACAACCTAAAATATAAGAGTTAAATATCACCCCCTTACCCAACCCTTACCCACCCCTTACCCAACTTCATGACCGAGGGGGAGTGAAAATCAACCGAGGTCAAGGTCAAATGGTGGAGGCTCCACCAAATTCTACCCGAATTGCGCCTCTCCTACTACTTCTCTCTCTCTCTCTCTTTCTCTCTCTCTCTCTCTATTACACAGGCACACACTCATACTCATTAACTCTCTCTCTCTCTCTCTCTCTCTCTCTCTCTCTCTCTCTCTCTCTCTCTCTCTCTCTCTCTCTCTCTCTCTCACTCATACTCCCTAGTTCTCTCACCCACTCTGCAGTGATGTAGATGTGTTCATGTTATAAATTATAACATCAATTGGCATTCAAAATGGTAATATGAACATGAGAATACACAAAATATGTGGAATAGCATGTTAGATCATATGCGTGCGCTTAAATCTCTCTCTCTTTCTCTTTCTCTTTCTCTGTCTCTGTCTCTGTCTGTCTCTCTCTCTCTCTCTCTCTCTCTCTCTCTCTCTCTCTCTCTCTCTCTCTCTCTCTTCTCACCAACACACACCCATAGACATTCACAAACAATGCGCGCACACATACACACACATTAACAGATCCATTCTTCCACTGTCTCTCTCTCTCTCTCTCGTTTGCTCTCTCTCTCTCTCTCTCTCTCTCTCTCTCTCTCTCTCTCTCTCTCTCTCTCTCTCTCTCTCTCTCGCAATCACTATTTCACCCATTAAGTCACTCTCTCCATTTTTCATTTACTCAATATCACACTCTATTTCACTCTCACTCACACACATCCACACCCATACACACATGCTTACACACACACACACACACACACACACACACACACACACACACACACACACACACACAGAGCTACACACTCCCTCGCATACACTGCATGCATGCACACATACACACAAATATGCACATACATACACGAACATATATATATATATATATATATATATATATATATATATATATATATATATATATATATATATATATATATATATATATATACGCACATACACATGCACATACAAATAAACACACGCACACATGTACGCACACATAAACACACATATAAACATACTTACACACACAAGCACACAAACAAACACACATTTACACACACTTACATATGCACACCCACACGCACATTCAGATAGATAGATAGATAGACAGACAGACAGACACTCAGACAGACAGACAGACAGACAGACAGACAGACAGACAGACAGACAGACAGACAGACAGACAGACAGACAGACAGACAGAAAGACAGGCAGACAGGCAGGCAGACGGACGGACGGAGGGACGGACGGACAGACGGACGGACGGACGGACGGATGGATGGATGGATGGATGGATGGATGGATGGATGGATATGTAGGCAAGCAGACAGGCGGGCAGAGACAAGCAAGTTTGTGGATATGAATGTAGAGTAGATGAGGAGGCAGGTAGATCTCACATGTCCATTCATGATCTAATTTGAAAAAGTCTACTTGTCGCAATTCTCTGTCCACCACCAGAGCGATATTATCATTTACAATCCTCTGTAGCGATTGGTCAATTTTGCGTACGGCTTCATTTGGTCACATTCTTCCAAGGTAGGTAGGTTGGTACGTAGGCAGGTAGGTAGATAGATAGGTTGGTAGTTAGGTATGTTGGCAGGTAGTTAGGTAATTAGGTAGGTAAGTAGTTAGGTAGGTCAGTAGATAGATAGGTTGCTAGGTTGATAAGTAGGGAAGTAGGTATGTAGGTATGTATAGTTAGATAAGTAGGTTGGTGAATAAGTTATAAGAATAAGTAATAAAAAGTTATTATGCCTTTTTAAAGCACAAACTATCGTCTGTCAAGACGCCAAGGTGCCAATGTGGTGAATAAGTCAGTAGCATTAATAAGTAGCTAGGTAGAGATATCTGTTATTAAGGTAAATAAGTAGATTGGTAGATGGGTAGGTAGATCTGACATTAAGATAAATAAGTAGATAGGTAGGTGGGTTGGGTACGCAGATCTGACATTAGGTAAATAAGTAGACGGGTAGATTGGTAAGGAGATTTGACATGTTCATTCATGACCTAATCTGGGGAAAAAAAATCTTTATTGAGGCAGTTCTTTGTTGTCGACCTGAGCTATGTGTCAGGCTGTTATAATTCTCTGTAGCGATTTGTGCTTGTTGTGTTCGTCATAGTATGGCCACATACTGCTAAGGAATGTTCTATTTCGCTCACATTATTTACAATCGCTCTTTGTTGGCTTCCTGTCTTATCGTTGTCCAGAATGCACTTTTCTCTTCGAAAGATCACAAACATGTCGATGGCAAGTATAATGCTATCATACGTTGATCCATTTATGCTACAATTCGTGAACAACAGTAGATATAGTCAAGAAATACACGGTATATATGAACAACAGTAGATATAGTCAAGAAATACACGGTATAACATAAACATGCTTTTGTGTTTGTTTCGCTAGCGGGCTTTGTGGAGAAGGAGTTACGGACGCAGCTCGTAATCCCGCATAACGCGTTCAAAGCCCAGCTGCGGGCGATTTTGAAACAGATCGCTTTGCGTTGGTTTCCATACTCATGATATGACTGCCGGCCGTTCAGAAACAATGGCAAACTACTGAACGTTAACTTGTCCAGAAATCGCAAACAGATGGCTTTAAAAGCGAGCGTAGTCCATACACGTACGACTACTACTAATAATTTCTACTGCTAGTGAGTGAAATGGACTGATTTTGTGCGAGGACTCGTTTTCCCTCTTAGTGTTCCTCGCTGTTAGACGAACCCACTCCGACTTCTAAAGTACTTGTAATTTACATCCCCAAGTCAAGGACGAGAAGTCAACATTTTAGTCCAAACTAACCCGAGTGTGGAAAGAACCCATTACGCCGCGTTAGGAAGAAAAAAAAAGTGTATGAGTGTTACACCTCTCAGTCACGCCGACCTCCAGAATATGTAAAGAAAAGTAAGAACGATATGCTGAAAACTGGAAGCATAATATCATTTGCTAAATCACATGGAATTGCACGAGGATGAAACGAAACAGAGAAGGCCTATTCAACATAATAACACATCATCATCATCATCATCATCATCATCATCATCATCATCATCATCATCATCATCATCATCATCATCATCATCATGTGTTATGATGATAAGTATGGACAGTCATGGTTTGCCGCCTCACACGATCACGATATTCCTGGATCAGTTCTGTGTTCCTGTCCAGACGATTATGCCATCTGGTCAAACCATCCAGAATGAATGCCTACACCTGTTATTTTCCCATCAAGTAATGCATATTAATATAACAGTTATGATGCAGAAGAGTTACCTCGTTTTGTAAAGAAATACTTTTATTGCACAAGTAATCTCCCCGTGGCCGGTCTCTCTGGCTGTGGGGTTATAACACTTTCTCTCTGTAATCCCGTTTATCACGCAGAGTCTCGTAGCGGAGCGAGAGCTGAGGCGGTTCGACCCCCGCTCGTGACTTGCGGGATACTGAGCCGGCCGCTCAGAAAGCAATGGCAAACTACTGAGCGTAATCTTGCCAAGAGATCAACATACAGCTGAAAGATGCTGGTGTTGACAGCTAAGTCCTGTAAGGGATATGCTTAAAAAAAAAAAAAAATCTCCCAGTGACTGGTGCAGTCTTATTACGTAACCTTATTACGAGCATCTAAACACAGTTCACCAATTCCATAGCGCCAAGCTGCACCCAAATGTGTACATGCCACAATCACACTTAGTTCAGATATCCATTATGCACGTAGTTTTCCTAAATTTGAAATTATGCCTTGGTGGTATCCTTCTCGACTAACTGTTTTCAGGGTCCAACTGCCAAAGAACTTTTTAATGTGAGCAATGTGTATACGGACTCTCCTTTTTTTTTCTTTTTTCAGCGGAATCCAAAAAAAAAAAAAGTCTATGTGTTCTTTCTCTCTCTCTCTCTCACCCCCCCCCCCCCCCACTCACCCAACCCCCGGATAAGGAAGGGAAGGACGACTAACATCTTCAAAGATCTTCACTCTATAGAAATCCATAGCTTGACGTCTATGCTATCTTCTCAAGTTAGGAAAGGACGCCGAATCTCCTAGACCATCTCTCCCCTTCACAGGAAAGCTGGACTTAGTTTACTATGTAAAGAATATTCTCCTCAGTTGTGTTTGCAACTTGTAGTGGTACAGAAGCTTACCTGTCTAATGATCCCAAGAGCTATGCCTAAGTAAGCGTAGCTACTGGAAGGGTCTCACGCGTCCGATAGGTCAAGAGATAGGGACCAGGCAAAGTAAGATACAAACCTGCTGCCTTGTAGGTAGATTTGGGTCACTCAACGGCTAGAGAAGTCAAATCAGAAAAAAATGCTTTTAGAAATCGAATGTACTGAGCCACAGGCTTGACGAAAAAATGCAACTCACTTTATAATAATGTAAAAAATTTTCTAGCCATACTTTGTTTACTGTTAACCTCTCGGTCTTTTACTTTTTAATAACATATTTTGCCTATGTATTCTTTTATTATTCGGTATTTTATGTTTTTGACATTCAGTTCACCCATCAAAATTATGATATTGCTATTACTTTGATTACTTGGGGTACTCTAAAATTTCATGTAAAATTCATACTTACCTGATTCCTTCCCATCATTTGTTGATGTGTGACCCTGGGTCAAATGCATGCTTACTTTTATTGATTGTGTGGTGTAACGTGTTGCTGTTATTATTATAGAACTCACCGCTCCCCACTTTATTGCTGCTTTCTCTCCCTCTTTGGATAGCACTAGGGTCACTCCAACATCATGACGGGGTACATTTTCCTCTGGATGGCTCGGAAATAGCACAATTTCACCCGTGTTAAGGAACTTTATTGTCTACTCCTATCCATTGTGTTTAGAGTAATTCCTAAATACTAATGTTATAATATTTTATCTCCTTTACCACTTGTGTCGTCTTTCCAATTTATATATAATTCTAACATTTCTGGCACCAGTTCTGCAGATTTTCCCAGGGTCCTAGGCGAAAGGAAGTAAGTCGGCGATCGGCACTCCTTACGGTTTTCTTTCACAATTTTCTAGACAGTTTCCTTTCGTTTTGGTGGCCTAGGTTATTGTTCTTTCCATTTCTGTAGAAGTGTTCATGGTTGGTTGAATTTGGCAGTTAGAGTTTTCGACATAATGGGGAATCGCCAGCCCACTTTGGTTGCCTCTGACGACATGCGCGACAGGGTTTAGGTGTACAGTTTGCTTATTATCGACCCCGGTAACTCACCGGCAAAAATCCATCTTGCCTCCTAGAAAAAACGATTTCTTACCCATTATATATGACCGGTGCGAACCCAAAGCCATGAGATGAGGAACGAATATATAACCTCAATGGGAATGTGAACCTAGTATAACCGGGTCGGCAGGCGAGTTCCATTAACCACAAACGCACGCACGCACGTGCGCGCGCGCGCGCACACACACACACACACACACACATAAACACTCGTCGAAACGTTAAATAAATTACTCGCAAGTAGCGGAATGCCTTTCCTTGCATCAACATCTGAGATGTACTTTAGAGTCAGCTTTTGAGGTCGCTACAGTGCAGGCATAAAACACTACAAAGCCAGCCTAGGTTTCCCCAACACTTTAAAACATCAAATGGGATGGTGGCCGTAGTTTGTGTACTACAGTTAATTTGTGTACGGGTTGTACTTTATAGAAAGGGATGGCTACATAATTTGTTTGCTACAGTAAATGTGTGTGTGTAGGTTGTAGTGCAGCCCTATTAGGGAATGTAAAGACAAGTTGCTCCTGTTAGAGGTTAAGTGGAGCCACTTGTATCACTTGACTTATATTACAGTTATAGATGACATTGGCTGACACCCTTCACCACGTCATCCTCGCTCAAGTTGACCAGGGCATGAAACTGGGAGAACTAATTAAATCACTAACCAGTTCTCTTGACCCGTCTGTTTTCTACTTATGTAGGGAGGAACCGGGGCGAAATGGTTACACCGCCTACAAAGCGCTCTGAAAGTTGTGGGGTCAATTCTGGGATATGTCGTTCTGTTCACGAGTGTTAGATTTTCACGGAGACTCCGGGGGGGGGGGGGGGGGGGGGGGGGATTCGTCACTGGAGCTATGGATGTCGCTGCTTTGTGCGACGCTTTCGGCAGGTTGCTCTGCGGAAAGAGACCGAGCCATACGGGGTAATACCCGGTGTAACGAAATCGACTCTCTTGCCTTTTACATCTTGTTTTTTTTTCTCCTTTTGTAATAATGTTTAAATTTGAAGAAGAAGATGCAAATCGACATGCCTGGAGGGTTGAACACACTCGTTCAAACTGTCTATAGTGACCGCGGTAGGGGTTCGTTCCAAATGCCAGCCAGCTGGACTAATATGTTGACTTCTCGTCCTTGACTTAGGGACGTTAATTACAAGTACCATAGAAGTTGGAGTGGGTTCGCCTGATGGCAAGGAACATTGTGTCTGTAATTGGTTGCTTATATTGATGATGCTGCTAAATAATAATAATAATAATAATAATAATAATAATGCATATTATGCTAATAATAATAAAACACACCGTGTTAATAATAAGTATTTTGGTATAATGTGTTGTTTAAGCTCTTTAACACCAGTAGTTTATGTCACTGTGAAGGCGTTTGTACAGCACATCGGGACATTGTATTTTACTACCACACCAATGTATAGTAGTAGTAGTAGTAGTAGTAGTAGTAGTAGTAGTAGCAGCAGCAGCAGCAGCAGCAGCAGCAGCAGCAGCAGCAGCAGCAGCAGCAGCAGCAAGCAGCAGTAGCAGTAGTAGCAATAGTAATAGCAGCAGTAGTAGTAGTAGTAGTAGTAGTAGTAGTAGTAGTAGCAATAGTAGTAGTAGTAGTAGTAGTAGTAGTAGTAGTAGTAGTAGTAGTAGTAGTAGTAGTAGTAGTAGTAGTAGTAGTAGTAGTCATGGTAGCAGTAGAAGCAGTAACCGTATGATCATCAATAGTAGTAAATATAGCAGCAATAGAAGATTCACAAGTAGCAACTATCTAATGCTGAAAGGCACACAAGTTAAAGCGGAAAACAGGGGGGGGGGGGGGGGGGGGGGAACCATGGGAAATTAGACGTCTTACGGAGACCAATCTTATGATAGCGATACTCGAAAAAAGTTGTGTTTGTGTGTGTGCGTGAGTGATGTGAGCTCACATATACACCATCACATATTTATTGGCAAAAAAAAAAAAAAGGTTGCTGACATACAACTAACCTAACAGGTGAACAGTAAAATTTGTAGGTCTAAACAATAGATATTTCTAAAAAAGGAGTGGAAGACACTATGCCAACCCCTATTACCAGGGTTTAACTTTGGGATGGAAATAAATAACACTTTCCCCCCAATCCAAATCGTAATATTTACATGGCATCTTTGGTTTGGCAAGTTAGGTCAGGGTGATTAACAATACAATTCATAAACACATTCACAAAGGAACTAAACGTGTGCTTTACAGTTTTCGACAAATCAAATCCCCAGAGACAAGGACATTATTCACAACGATAAGAAATTCCACAGAAGCTGCCAGGACCCGATGTCAATTTAAACAAACACTGGCGATATCCTCCTATCAGTTTACCCCATGTGGACAATTTGCCATGGAAAGGCCAGAATGTACTAGGTTTATCCTGGAAATACAACCTGGCACTTCAACCCCTGCCGTTGATAGCCTCGCAAAGGTGACAGAGAGTTTATTGTTGTTAGACCTCCAGTTGCAGCTAACCGTGATGTATCTGGTGTTTATAGTCTGCTGGCATGTGCTGTTTTCTCCAGACGTGTACAGATTGTCATTTCTGACCCTTTTATTATTTGTAATAATTTGTGCAAACTACTGAGCGTAATCTTGCCAATACATTAACAGCAGCTGAAAAATGCTGGCGTTGACTGCAATGTCCTGTAAAGGATATGCGGGGAAAAAAAAATTGTGTTCATACTATAGCTACTGTTGCACTTGTTTAAAGCAATTTCGTTTCATTTCGGGTTATAAAATCTGGGAATGTGTCAACAGGAAAGTTGGAAGAGGATAGAAACAGATGGAAACATAGAGAGAATGTTTCTTCTACTATGCATTCGTTGTTTTCTTCCACTTCATCTCCTTCCTACTTCACCACACAAGACAAGAATTAGGGTGAATGAACCTACAAAAACCACGGACCTCAACAATAACCACAACCGAGGAAGCAGGTTGAACGAGGCAGAATTTGGAATTTTTGTTTTGAAAATTGGAATTGGAATTGGAATATTGGCTAGCCACTGGCGGTCGAGCCGGTAGTCATCGGTTCTAACCGCAACGGTACATTTGAATTTTAAAACAAAATGACCTGGGCTCTAGGTCGACGGAGCCTAAAATGGAAACCAGGGATTGTCTTTGGAAGAAAATCGGCCGGAGTGATACTGACCACAGCGTCTGGCCACCGAGTACCGAAAAGTCTTTAACCGAGAAAGTGCTATGGGATGATTAATCGTCTTAAACGACTTCCCGTATCTGACATGGGCTTATATATCGCCGAAATGTTGCCACAGCGTTACAATACAACATGTCTGCTACCATATTAACAACTTTTAAATCACAACAATAACTGTTAAGTCATAACTATGACACACCTCTACTTCCCATTCCGTTCAAGAATCCAGTGGTGCCCACTTTATGACCACGAGCAGCATGACGATGGAGGTAATGGCAGTTACACAGGCTTTCATATGGCTGGAATCACAGCATTATACCAACGTGTGTGTACTAAGTGACTCAATGAGAATGATTCAGAAGGTCGAAGCTGGAGCTGTACGTAGATAGTGGACTGAGTCGCTGCGGAAGTCTGTTGTCCGTAAAGTCACCTTCATCTTCGTCCCGGTACATGTGGGAGTCGAGGGAAATGAACGAGCTGATAAACTGGCTGGCTCTGCACCCCCTGTAGATGGTCAGCCCATGGATCGTGCCGATGTTATTAACGCCCTTAAAGATATGGCGAGAACAGAGGGCTCTGACGTCAGTGAATCCACATCGCTGTCCAGGATGAAAGACTTGGGAGTAAGAATCGGCACGGCCAAGCGCGAGAGGTACATTGGGAAAACGAGGTGCCTCGTCAACCAACACAGAACTGGCACTATTAACCACCGGACGCTGATGTATATGCTGGGTGGGGGAGGGTCTGAGCACCTATGGACCTGTCCGGAGTGCAATGAAGATACCCCAACTGATAACTGATAACTGATACTTCCCATTTATCGCCATCCCGGTTTGTTTGCGACAAACCTATTTTTTGTTTAGCACTGAATCTGTTAGAAATATGTGTCTAGCTCCATATATCCTTTGCGATTTAAGGCGTGTTAAAGCGTCCGTTACTTACTAGAATGTGTGGAGCCTACCATTGCATCTGTCACGAATATTACACACATGTAATTTGAAACCAGTTAAGACAAACACATGCATGCATTAACTTAATATTATACCCCCTGGTTTCTGCTTCGTTTTGTCATCAATAAGTGTACATCATATCCTCTACATCAATTTCTCATGAGACTGTGCTAACATGAAACTCGTACCGGCTCTGAATTCAGCAACAAAGACGATTTCTGGATAATAAGATAGCTAACCGATGTCTACAGCATCTCAAGTGCTCTAAATCAACAGCAAAGATAACAACATTCCTCGGCAGTTATTTTTACGGGACAGGAGTTTCATTTGTCTGCACTTGAGAGAAAGTCTTTGTTCTGACGTAGTTCTCTTTGTCAAAAATAAAAAGCAGGTCTATGACCTTCACCCTGCTGGATGCGGATATAACAATAGTTATAATATAAGGAAATAAATACACGCCTTTGTTGGAAAACAAATGAAAATTGTTTTATGTGCCCGATGCATGGTCAGTATTCTATTACCAGTATTTTAAAATTATGTTTGAAATGTGATGGGAGATTGCAGTTTATCTACAAACGGGAGTTAATGGGAAATCATTTGCTTGGATATGAACACACAAACAGTCACAATATTTAGAATATAAGGAAATACATAACACGATTGTGATGGAAAATAAATTAACACTGTTTTGTGTACACGGTGTATGGCCATATTTTATCACCAGTATTTCAAAACTATGGTTGAAATATGATGGGCGACTGAAGTTTATCTACAAACAAGAGTTAATGGAAAATCATTTCCCTGAATATAAACATACAGTCACACCGAGACTATGCACAAAGGGGGAAAATACATTTGGCGTAAAAGTAATCCAATAAATAAAATATTGTACACATTTCCCACCTTTAACTTATTCAGAGAGGTCGGCGTGGCTGAAAGGCGCAACCCCTTAAACTTTCTATACTGACCGTGGCGTGGTGGGTTTCTTCCACACATCGGTGAGTTTTATTTAAATATTGACTTCTCGTCCTTGACTTTGGGACGTAAGTTACAAGTACCACTGAAGTCGAAGATGTCGTCTTTTGCCGGGGAAACACCGAAACAGGGAAGACTGATTTGTGTCTGCTGACGAAGGTTTTCTAGCCGCTGTGTTCACTTGTGATTGTGTTCTTGTAAAACTGACCACCTGTACTTGCTCTGTTTTTGATTTGGAATTTTATACACATATAAAAAAAAAGAATTTTAGAAAATACGGAAGAAAGAAAGCAATTAAGACAGATTAACAGCAAGTAATGAAGAAAAACAAAGACAGTAATTTCAACAAAGAAAGAATCAAATCAATACAAAAGGAATAAAGAAAGAGAGAAAGAAAGGAAGAAATTACTAAGTATATCAGAATGAAATAGAAGAAAGAAAGAAAGATATTACTAAGTATATAAGAATCCACCTGAAACAAGAAAGAGAGAAATTACTAAGTATATCAGAATCCACCGGAATCAATCAATCAATCATGTGCCATGACGGAAAGCGTGGGCGGTCATGACTCGCCATTTCACTCGATCACCAGAGTCGTGGATCAGCTCAGTGTTCCTGTCTCGTCCATGCCATGTGGCCAAGCCATCCAGGTATTTTCCTCTCGGTCTTCCTCTTAGTCTGTTCCCCTCGATCTTGCCAGTTGTCACTAAGTTCTCCAATCCATTTCTTCTCATAATATGTCCAAAAAATGTTGACTGCCTTCATCTAATTTCTCTAATCAGTTTACGATTTTCATTTGTCTCCTGTAGTACTTGGTCATTGGTTTTTCTATCTGTCCATGGTACTCTTTGCATTTTCCTCAGAAAGCACATTTCTGCAGCCATCAGATGTTTTTCAGCTTGACTGCACATTGTCCAAGTTTCACATTCATACAAAAGAACAGGCTCTATGTATCCCATCAACACTCTTTTTCTCGTTTCAATTGACATCTTTTTATTGGTCAGAATGTTTTTCATCTTGCTAAAGGCTACTTTCGCCATGGCGATTCTTGTTCTAATCTCTTCAAGGCATCTCCCATCAGATGTTATGACTGTTCCGAGATAATTGTACCGATTCACTTGTTGAAGAATATTCCCATTTACTTGTATATTACATTGTGGTACTTCGTTCTTCCTAGTGACCACCATAACCTGTGTCTTCTTACAATTAATCCCAACCCCAGCTGCTCACTGTGTACAACAACCGCGTCTACTAATTGTTGCAGATCCTGTGCATTGTCTGCAATCAATACTGTATCATCTGCATATCTAATGTTATTGATGTTTCGTCCTCAAATGCTGATCCCATTTATATCTTCTACATTTCTGAAAATATTTTCACTGTGTAGGGAAAAAAGATCAGGAGACATTACACATCCCTGCCTAACACCTCTCTTAATAGGTTGATATTGTCCCACTTCATTATCAATCCTTATGACAGCTTGTTGATTCAGGAAACAAGAAATAAATAAATAAATAACTTAATATTTCAGAATACATCGGACGCAAGCAAAAATTAAAGACATTACTAGGTTTATCAGAATCCACTGCAAACAAGAAAGAAATTACTATGTTTATCAGAATCCACTGAAAGAAAGAAAGAAAGAAATTACCAAGTATATCAGAATCCACTGGAAGCAAGACGGAAAGAAAGAAATTGCTAAGTATACTAGAATCCACTGGAAGCAAGAAAGACAGAAAGAAATTACTAAGTATATAAGAATCCATTGGAAACAAAAAAGAGATAAATTACTAAATACTGTATATCAGAATCCATTAAGAAACAAGAAAGAAAGAAATAAAGACATCACAAAGTACTTCAGAATCCACTGGAAGCAAGAAGGAAAGAAAGAAATTACTATGTATACCAGAATCCACAGGAACCAAGAAAGAAAGAAATAACTCATCATCATCATCAAGTGCCGTGCCGGCTGGCGTAGGCGTTCATGGCTCTCCATAGATCTCGGTCTTTGGTTTTCTGGATCAACTCTGCTGCTGATATTCCTCCATGCCACCGTCTCAATCCACAATTTAAGAATCCACTGGAAGCAAGAAGGAAAGAAAGAAATTACTATGTATACCAGAATCCACAGGAAACAAGAAAGAAAGAAATAACTATAAGTATATATCTGAATCCACTGGAAGCACTAGCGGAATCAGTTAACAGTTGAAGTGGTTGGTGCACGCCCCCGTGGTTAATGTCATGCGACCGGGACAGGCGAGCGGGCGGGCGGGCAGGCACGCACACACACAGCTGGGTACAGCACAGTCAGCGATAAAGTAACTTGTTTATCGGAGTCTGAATAGAACAGCAAGCAAGGCTGACTCGCTGGCCGCACCTTCGCACCGAGAGCAGGTCGGCTGCAGCAAGCACCCAAGACTGTGAGACCTACGATTCCCGACATTTGGGAAAGAAAAACTCGAGGCTTGCGCTTCTGGATAAAGGGAGTCGAGGAAAAGCCTTTGGCCTGTTGTTTTCTGATCTATGTAAACCACACAATGGAGATTTCAATCTTTGTGTCCGCGTTATTGGTGTTTGTGATGTGTTGTTTGGATACCGCAAGAGCATCGGCTTGCCCAGAGAGATGCTTGTGCTTTCGCACTCACGTGCGTTGCATGTTTATGAACTTGGAAAGTATACCAAACGTTCTTCCAGATACCACAACGCTGTAAGTTTGTTGTATGTGTTGTCGTTATGTTTTCATCCTTCGCTTTTTATTCTTCTCCTGCTCCTTTCTTCATCTTCCTGTTTCTTCTTCTTCTTCTTCTTCTTCTTCTTCTTCTTCTTCTTCTTCTTCTTCTTCTTCTTCTTCTTCTTCTTCTTCTTCTTCTTCTTCGTCATCTCTTCTTCTTACTATTATTATCCTCCCTCTACCTCCTATCTTTCTCATTCTTTTTTTTTTTTCTTCTAATTTTCTTTCGTATTATAACCTCCTCCTCACCCTTCTCATCCACACCCTACAGTTCTCCTCCTAGCTTCGTGTGCTCCATATTCATTCTCCTCCTACGTTCTTCCTCATTGTTCCTTCCGTATACGCCAGAGAACGAACCGAGTTCCGCAGGAGCTCTCGGTATACACCCTGCACGGTGATGTTTGTTAGTCTTAGTTCTACTGTTTATTCACCTGTTGCATACACGGTCTTTTGCTCCCTCCTTCCCCCAATCCCCGTATATAAACGATACTTCTCTTTGTGGCGCACAATAGTCGTGACACGTGACCACACGGCACTGCTTGCTATCTTTTTTTTTTTTTTTAAATAGAAATCTAAATCCTGGTATTACACCAGCTTATTTCAGATTTGCATAATTTATTATTATGTATCTTGTTAGAGAGTATTGAAGTGTATATAGAACATGTTCTGCTGTTTGGCAGTAAATCACGGAATCTGAACGAACATGTTAGGAAAAGCTTGGAGGTGACGGAGATGTGGTTCCTGAGAAGAATGTTGTGAATACCTGGCCTG
Source organism: Cepaea nemoralis (assembly GCA_014155875.1). Lineage (NCBI taxonomy): Eukaryota > Metazoa > Mollusca > Gastropoda > Stylommatophora > Helicidae > Cepaea > Cepaea nemoralis. The sequence continues at coordinate 26,755 of JACEFZ010019523.1, forward strand.
TCAGAGTAACTAGCAAGGAGTGTCTGAAACAGGCTAATGAAAGTAGGACTGTATATATTAAGTAAGTAAGTGGCACCTTGCCGTCTTTGCAGACGAAAGCATGTGGATTGGAACAGAACTAGAATTAGAATTCCAAAGCACAGTGCCTGGGCATTAAATCATAGAACATGTGTTGCCCATGCAGCATGATCCTTCACTCGGCCTCGCCTTGTTATCTCCAGAGGAAAGGATACCCAGTACGTCTGGAACAAGGTAGGCTGCAGATGCTGGCGGCTCAGCATCAAAGCTTCAAGAGCAGGAGGCGGGTAGCGGCCAGGCCCTCACATCCGAGGGATTTGGCTTAGAGACGTTCAGCCATATCCCTCAGCTGAGTGCCTTATACCAAGTGTCTGGACCGGTATGAGCGTGTACATCTGTCATTGTAAGTGTCTGGACCTATAAAAGCGTATACTACCGTCAGACTCCCTGCCTGACACTGTGCGGATCCTGCTGGAGAAATTGCTCGTCTGTTGCGAAAAATCTCCCCGCTTGACTGAATCAGTAAAGAAACGATAAAAGTAGTGGTACGTCAATTGCGCTTGCGCTCCCGCCTATGCTACACCCTTCATGTGTCTTCACAAAGTCGGACTAGAGTCAAGCTCAACAGGGCCTTCTTTCCCCGCTGATTCTACCAAGCCCATCCCCTTGGCTGTGGTTTCAGGGCTGAGATGATAGTTGATTGAAGCCTCCTTCAGGGCTGTGATGATAGTTGATGCAAGCCTCCTTTAGGGCTCAGATGATATTTGAAGCAATCCTCCATCAGGGCTCAGATGATAGTTGAAGCAAGCCTCCATCAGGGCTCAGATGATAGTTGAAGCAAGCCTCCATCAGGGCTCAGATGACTTAACCCCAATCCATCAAACTTAAGTGCTTTAGTTCAGTCTTCCTGAGGATTCCTCAGGCAGCCAATTACCAACCACCCAAACAACCAACCATCCAAACAACCAGCCAACCAACCTTCCAGCTTGCCAACCAGTCAGCCAGCAAGCCAGCCACCCAACTTTCCTGCTAGCCACCCAGTCTCCAGCCAACAAACCAGTCAACCAGCCAGCCAACCAATCAATCAACCAACCAGCCAACCCACCAACAAGCCAACCCACCAACAAACCAACCAACCAGCCAGCCACCATCCAGCCAACCAATCTATCAACCAGCCAACCAACCAACCAACCACCAGGTAACGTCTTCCTCTTATACGCGTTCCTCCATCACCCCATACAGCACAACCTTCCTTGGTAGCCATGGCTTAGTGTATTATATTAAAACTCAGGAATAGGTTTACAGTTCTGAAAGTAATGAACACTGCGAACGAAAGAAGACACTTTGTTTCAAAAGGGTTCAGTATTTGGCAGACAGGCGAACATTCTTCCATTCCCAATGCTTATTTTACTGACGTCAGCTATTATACATTTAACGTGTTCAAATCAGCACTTCTATATAGAGATCCACGCTTGTAAAATGGAACACAGCAGTTTTAATTTATTTACTGAAGAGCGTAAATGTTATAGCAGAAAAAGCATAATTCACGCCTTAGGAAATAATACAAACATATAAAACAACGCATTCCGCTGAAGAAGGCATAGAGGTAAACTTGAAAATAAAATAACACCAATAAACAAATAAAAATTCCTTATACTGAAATAACAACAGACTAAACATCCCAGTTATAACCCAGACAGTTGAACGGATATTATTACATATACAAATTAGCCCGTTTACAGTAAACATATAGGTCGACGTGGTCGACAGGTTTAACACACTTAAGCTTTCCCTTCTGACGGCGGCGAAGTGGTTCGTTCCACGTGTCGGCAGTTAAACTTAAATGTTGAAATCTCGTTCAGAAATCAATGGCAAACTACTGAACAACCAGTTGGGATTGGGGGTGTATGCAACGTCCTGTTTATAAAAAACAGTTAGACCCAGGGTTAAGTTTGCAGACTTGAAGGTGGGCTTAGGCGGACATGCCAGGAACTACGGATGAACCAACGAACCAACGAACGAACGAGCGGACTTTATTATGAAAGGTTAAGAATTGGGCGGATGTTCTTTCTAATGTTGTGCCTTTCATATAGCTCAGTTCTTACACCTCACTGGCATTTTGAATGTTTTCATTAGTTAATACGTAAAATACAAAAGTAAAGGTTTACATTAGGCAATACGCAAAATACAAAAGTAAAGGTTTACATTAGGCAATACGCAAAATACAAAAGTAAAGGTTTACATTAGTCAATATGTAAAATACAAAAGTAAAGGTTTACATTAGTCAATACGTAAAATACAAAAGTAAAGGTTTACATTAGTCAATACATAAAATACAAAAGTAAAGGTTTACATTAGTCAATACATAAAATACAAAAGTAAAGGTTTACATTAGTCAATACATAAAATACAAAAGTAAAGGTTTACATTAGTCAATACATAAAATACAAAAGTAAAGGTTTACATTAGTCAATACATAAAATACAAAAGTAAAGGTTTACATTAGTCAATACATAAAATACAAAAGTAAAGGTTTACATTAGTCAATACCATAAAATACAAAAGTAAAGGTTTACATTAGTCAATACATAAAATACAAAAGTAAAGGTTTACATTAGTCAATACATACAATACAAAAGTAAAGGTTTACATTAGTCAATACATAAAATATAAAAGTAAAGGTTTACATTAGTCAATACATAAAATATAAAAGTAAAGGTTTACATTAGTCAATATGTAAAATACAAAAGTAACGGCTCCTCTTACACGCCATAAGGCACATTGGACATATGGTGCTAGACCCATATTTTATAGACCCATCGGCACTCGTTGGGTGATGTGGTCAGTATATATATCCCAGTTATAACCCCGACGATTGATCCCAGTTATAACCCCGACGATTGATCCCAGTTATAACCCCGACGATTGATCCCAGTTATAACCTAGACGATCGATCCCAGTTTTAACCCACACGATTGATCCCAATTATAACCCCGGCGATTGATCCCAGTTATAACCCAAGCGATTGATCCCAGTTATAACCCCGGCGATTGATCCCAGTTATAACCCATATGATTGATCTAAGTTATAACCCACACGATTGATCCCAGTTATAACTCAGGCGATTGATCCCAGTTCTATCCAGACGATTGATCCCACTTATAGCTCAGCCGATTGATCCCAGTACTACTGCTAAATGTTATGGTGCTCGCCATGCTTTGGACCCCCAGCAGGTGCAGTGCTGGGCCCTATGCCTCGAACTACAACTACTGGAGGTTCTTCTCGGATGTCCTGTGGAGCCAGGGGACCTGAGAATAGAGCGTCTGGCCATACCAAACAAAGACTAAAAATAATGCACTGGAATGCGGAGGGAGTCAGCAACAGCAACAACCACAAAATAGAACTAGAAAACATCTTGGACCAAGAAAAAGTAAGCGTATGTTGCTTGCAAGAAACCCACCTCAACGAAAATATAGCCTCCAAAATCAGAGGCTACCGGTGTTAACGATCTGACCGAAAGGACAGGCGGAAAAATGATGTCTTGACACAGTTTCTGCTACAGATTTGTGACGTGATAGGAACATCACATTTTGAAGGACCGAATGCATGGGGGAATAGGTGACCAATGTTTCACCCACTTTCTCACTTTCCTCACTTTCTCAGCCGTTGAATCGGCGTCCGACAGTGTTCACGACCTTACCATCGCAGTTATCAGTTAGCTATCAGCTTCGTTAACGCGCCCTAATGAACATGATTTTACCCTTAACAAATTAGTCCGTTTACAGTAAACACAATTACAGCGAAAGGTAGGTTTGCAGTCTGAAAGACGGGATTACCAGCGGCATGCTAAAAACGATTGAGTGAACCGATGAAAGAACGGACTGTCTTTTCAAAAGGTTAGGAATTTGGCACACATTCTGCCCTATAACTAACCATAAGCTGTCTTTCACGTTGCTCAACACTAATACGCCAATGGCATGTTTAATGTTTGCTTAATAATCTATAGTTTACAGTACAGATAATTAGAGCCAGGAGTAAGTTTGTATTTCTGAAAGCCAGGACTGGCTGTGACTTATTTAGAACCAGGAGAAAGTTTATATTTCTGAAAGCTAGGACTAGTTGTGACATATTTAGAGCCAGTAATAAGTTTATATTTCTGAAAGCCAGGACTGGTTGTGACATATTTAGAGCCAGTAATAAGTTTATATTTCTGAAAGCCAGGACTGGTTGTGACATATTTAGAGCCAGTAATAAGTTTATATTTCTGAAAGCTAGGACTCGTTGTGACATATTTAGAGCTAAGGGTATGCTAGACGGTGAGTTATTGTCTCATTTACTTTCTTTCGCAGTCAGTTGTAACTTCAATACATATCTGGGTCAGCAGAAGTTACAATAATAACTGTCTGCGACAGTATTAATATGGGCACAATGAGTTAAAGTTGCAACTATCTGGAACATAAATGTGTTAAAGTTGCAACTATCTGGGAAATGAGTTAAAGAAGCAACTGTCTGGCATATAATGGGTTAACTATGCAACTATCCGGGATACAAGAAATTAATATTCCAACTGTCTGGGGCATAAGGGGGTTAAAGTAGCTAAAATCTGGGACATAAGGTATTAGCATTGCAACTATCTGGGACCTAACGCATTAGCATTGCAACTATCTGGGACATAAGGCATTAGCATTACAACTATCTGGGACATAAGACATTAGCATTGCAACTATCTGGGACATAAGGCATTAGCATTACAACTATCTGGGACATAAGACATTAGCATTGCAACTATCTGGGACATAAGGCATTAGCATTACAACTATCTGGGACATAAGACATTAGCATTGCAACTATCTGGGACATAAGGCATTAGCATTACAACTATCTGGGACATAAGACATTAGCATTGCAACTATCTGGGACATAAGACATTAGCATTGCAACTATCTGGGACCTAACGCATTAGCATTGCAACTATCTGGGACATAAGATATTAGCATTGCAACTATCTGGGACATAAGACATTAGCATTGCAACTATCTGGGACCTAACGCATTAGCATTGCAACTATCTGGGACCTAACGCATTAGCATTGCAACTATCTGGGACCTAACGCATTAGCATTGCAACTATCTTGGACATAAGACATTAGCATTGCAACTATCTGGGACATAAGGCATTAGCATTGCAACTATCTGGGACCTAACGCATTAGCATTGCAACTATCTGGGACCTAACGCATTAGCATTACAACTATCTGGGACATAAGACATTAGCATTGCAACTATCTGGGACATAAGACATTAGCATTGCAACTATCTGGGACATAAGACATTAGCATTGCAACTATCTGGGACATAAGACATTAGCATTGCAACTATCTGGGACATAAGGCATTAGCATTGCAACTATCTGGGACATAAGACATTAGCATTGCAACTATCTGGGACATAAGACATTAGCATTGCAACTATCTGGGACATAAGACATTAGCATTGCAACTATCTGGGACATAAGACATTAGCATTGCAACTATCTGGGACATAAGACATTAGCATTGCAACTATCTGGGACATAAGACATTAGCATTGCAACTATCTGGGACATAAGACATTAGCATTGCAACTATCTGGGACATAAGGCATTAGCATTGCAACTATCTGGGACATAAGACATTAGCATTGCAACTATCTGGGACATAAGACATTAGCATTGCAACTATCTGGGACATAAGACATTAGCATTGCAACTATCTGGGACATAAGGCATTAGCATTGCAACTATCTGGGACATAAGACATTAGCATTGCAACTATCTGGGACATAAGGCATTAGCATTGAAACTATGTGGGACATAAGGCATTAGCTTTGCAACTATCTGGGACATAACGAATTAAAGCTGCAGCTATCTGAGACACAACCTTAACGTAGCAACAAGAAGACAATTAGTTCATGCTGAAATAATCTGGGGCATAAAGAGTTAAAGTTGCAATTATATGTGACATACGGCGTTAAAGTTGTAACTGTCTGGAACACAAGGAGTTAAAGTTGCAACTATCTGTGACATGAGGCATTAAAATTGCAGCTATCTGGAACAGAGCGTAACAATATGAATCAAGTGAATTAAAATTGCAACTATCTGGGATCTGATGAGTTAAAGAAAACTATAGCTTCGCTGGTTAATATAACAACTGGCTGTAATGTAACTGAAGCCCACAAACACTTAATAAAGTTCTCGCGGTTCCCCAGAGGCCAGAGCCGCCCCATGAGGTCCCCACGTCCCTATGTGTCATTCGGATGACAGCCTATGCTGGTGGCCCTGGCAGGATCAAGTGCAGATACTACACTTGTATGTTAGCCAAAAGGCCGAGACAAGATTGTTTCATAAGAAGCGGTGAACAGCCACTGCAGTACAGAGTAGTCGAATATATTTTCCAGGCTAGACTTATGTTCAGTTCACCATCTTGAATATTTACATGATTTAGCAAACTGAATAGGCGAAGTGGAGCAAACGGCAACGCTGTAGAAACGACAACAGTTCTGGTCTGCGTTGGTTTCCAACAAAATTAAAGCCCGGAGTAGTTTGGACAACTTGAAGTCTGCCGGCCTCTTTTCAACGATGTGTGAATGTAATGTTAAATCCCGTATTTGTATTATTTTTAGCAGACGGCAGAAAACGGATGGCCACGCACTGTACTTCCCTTTGTTCAACTCAAGCATGGCGAGCGGTACTGGGTCTCGGTCGGTTCGTTGACTTTAAAACAGGGATTCTTAAACTTGTGTTAATTGGCGGCTGCGTTAGCTTATTTCTTAACTTGTGATGTGAAGAAGAAGTAGGCTAGCACGTTACGTAGACATGCGCTGTGAGATCTTGTCTTGTGGTAGGTGAAATACTGACCTCATCATCATCAGCATGTGCCGTGCCGATAAGATGGGCTATCATATTTCGCCATCTCATACGATCACCAGAGTCGAGGGTCAGCTCTGTGTTCTTGTCTCGACCATGCCAATTGCCCAAGCTATACATATATTTCCTTCTCTGCCTTCCCATTGTTTTATTTTCGCTCAAACTTGGCAGTTGTCGCAAAGTTCTCTAGTTTATTTCTGCTCATAATATATGCGCGCGCGCGCACACACACACACACGCACGCATGCACACACACACACGCACTCATGCACACACACACACACACACACACAAATCTTGACTATTTACGTCTAATTTTCTAATATGTTTACTGTTTTCATTTTTTTCTTGTTTTCTTTTTTCATTGGTTTTTCCGCATGTACATTGTATTTGTTGCATATTCCTCATAAATCACTTTTCCACTTCCATAAGATGTATTTCAGCTTGTCTGCACATTGGTATACTGACCTGCTTGGACGATAAGAAACATTACAATTCATCCGTCCATCATGTGCCATGCCGACAAGCATGGGCGGTCATGTTGTGCCATCTCACTCGATCACCAGAGTCGTGGATCAGCTCCGCGTTCCTGTTTCGACCATGCCGCGTGGCCAAGCCATCCAGGTATTTACTTCTCAGTCTTTCCCTTGGTCTGTTCCCTTCGATCTTGACATTTGTCACCAAATTCTCCAATTTATTTCTTCTCATAACATGATTAAAAAATTGTGACTGTCTACGTCTAATGACTCTAATCAGTTTACGATCTTCATTTGTTTCTTGAAGGACTTGTTCATTGGTTTTTCTGTCTGCCCATGGTATTCTTTGCATTTTCCCCAGAGACCACATTTCCACAGCCATCAGATGTTTTTCAGCTTGACTTCTCATTGTCCACGCTTCACATCCATACAAAAGTACAGGTTCTATGTAGCACTTCAACACTATTTTTCTCGTTTCAGTTGATATCTTTTTTATTGGCCAGTATGTTTTTTTTTTTCCATCTTGCAAAAAGGCTACCTTCGCAATGGCAATTCTTGTTCTAATCTCTTCAAGACATCTCCCATCAGATGTTATAACTGTTCCGAGATAACTGTACCAATTCATTTGCTTAAGAATATGCCCATTTACTCGTATATCACATGTGGAATTTCCTCCTTCCCAATGATGACCATAATCTGTCTTCTTACAATTCAATTCTAACCCCAGTTGTTCACTGTGTGCAATAACCGCATCTACTAAATGTTGCAGGTAATGTTCATTGTCTGCAATAAAGACTGTATCATGAGGGAAGCAATGGTTATACAATGGCTTAGCAGAAAATAATAATTGTCGGCCTGGTCATGGCGATATGTGCTTCGTCGTCTTCTTCTACCTTTCATCTCCCATAGACCTTCAACCAACTGGCACCAAGCCCTGTGTACACTTGGTTATGATTGGTCGGAATTTGTAGCTAAATGTTTTTACGGGATGAGATAGCCAGTCTCACACCAACCCTTCTTGGTTGCCTCTGACGACATGAACGGTAGGTTACAGTGTTATTATTCTTTGCTTTCCTCGTGGGCCCTGATAACACACAAGCAACTTTGGTACCTGACGCAGCAATTCAATGTCTATACATCCATTTTCAAGATACCAGCTTACCAAGATCGACATACACGGAGTCATCATACCTATAATACAAACAATAGCACTAAACAGCACTACAACAAAAACAATAAAACAATACAATAGATGATGTGGCTTTACTGCCCAGACCATGCTGATGTGCCTGGCATTAATAGGGCCGGCTGGCTGGCGACTAGTTGATCACGGGGGTTGAACAAGGGAGACACGAAACTGCTTATAAATGATCGCCTGTATTACAAGATGAATTCGATGACCACATGCGACGACTAGGACTCCTGCAATCCTGAATCCAGTTTGGCACTAGCAGGAAGGGACATAGTAGAGGACAGAGTTGATGCGTGCGTAGCCAACTGACCGCTGGAACAGCAAGTATCATTCTACATCTTTACGAGAGAGACGGAGCAGACATTAGAATGACCCGATGACTGTAACGTCGGTGTTCAATGACAGATTCAGACTTGCGATTCTGCAAGCCATCTCTTGATTACAAGCCTCGTGTACTGTAAACTATAACGCCTAGATAGAATAGAACCATTGTATAGGATTGTCCTGTATGGAGCAGGTCTGTATAGTAAGCGGTGTATATGTGGAACGTCCGAGTGTCTACATGGAGCGTCCGAGTGTCTACATGGAGCGTCCGAGTGTCTACATGGAGCGTCCGAGTGTCTACATGGAGCGTCCGAGTGTCTACATGGAGCGTCCGAGTGTCTACATGGAGCGTCCGAGTGTCTACATGGAGCGTCCGAGTGTCTACATGGAGCGTCCGAGTGTCTACATGGAGCGTCCGAGTGTCTACATGGAGCGTCCGAGTGTCTACATGGAGCGTCCGAGTGTCTACATGGAGCGTCCGAGTGTTTATGTCGAACGTCAGAGTGTCTATTTGCTCTCTGAATTTGCGGTCGCAGAGAATATGACATCACGGGTAGAACGAGGAAAATACACACACACACACAATGTTGCATGCCCTTTGCAGGACGTTGTGATCAACTCCAGGCTGTTTTTCAATGTAAGTTTAAGTTCAGTAGGTTGTCATTGCTTTCTAAACGAGAAGTCAAGGGTTAAGTCCGGTGAAGGTATTGACCAGCTTACCTCCTCAGTTTAGCAACACCTGCAGGATATCCGTTATAACACTATCTCTACCCACTCCAACACCACACCATTACCAGGGGTTTTCCCGATATTCAGGTCACTGCCATCCAGTCATGCTCGTCTGACGAAACACAGCAAAAATACAGAAAACGGTCTCATCTTCTTGATGGATTGCCTATCACCACAGAGCCCTACCAACAAGCTCAGTTTCCCTTTAACTGGTGTCATTTCCCCTCATCCCCCACATTTGTCACAGCCAGCGTTAGCAATGTAGTGTGCATCTATACGGATATCACCAATTCTCCCTGTCCATAAAAATCATATATATATATATATGTGTAGCCGGCTCATGCCGAGGGGTTAGCAGCTTTCTCGCTAACCCCGATACTTCGTCACGTGACGCGACAGAATTAGCAGTGGTTCGAATCGCAAAATGACTTATGAGAGTATGAGCCGTCGCTCAGAAAGTCGTGGCGTGCTGATGAGCGTATCTAGCTAGAAATCAACATACGCTGAAATGTGGTGTTGACCGCAATATCCTGAAACAGGATGGAAAAGCGAAAAAAAAAAATAAAAAAATATATATATGATGTGTGTGTGTGTGTGTGTGTGTGTGTGTGTGTGGGGGGGGGGGGGCGAAAGATCAACAACCATCATCCATGCTGTCTCTCTTACACACCTGTCCGTTCTTTATCTCTTAATACTACTTTGAGTGTTAGATAAACAGCAATAAGAGAAGCTGGGATTGAAACACCCACAGTATATCCATCATCCATGCTGTCTGTAGTATACGCCTTTCCATCATTTCCACTGTGGTGTATGCACTCACACACAGCAAGAGAAAACCTGAGTGTTACGCATCAGTACCACACCGTATAATAATCTTACTTCGCCGTGCCAACTCATTTAATGTGTATTATGGGTGGTCTTATCAAATACAACCCCAATAACACAATATATTAAGAGATGTGATGCTATAATACGTTGTATAACAATCAACCCTACTGACTACTTCATATGGGACAGCGTGAGCGAAGCCTCGCATTTTTAGACCTCCTCATTCCGCAATTCCTAGGTCGCATATCACAAGTACTATACCCACTTTCCTCTCTCCTCTCTCTCTCTCTCTCTCTCTCTCTCTCTCTCTCTCTCTCTCTCTCTCTCTCTCTCTCTCTCTCTCTCTCTCTCTCTCTCTCGCTCCCCTTTCTCATTTATATATATATATATATATATATATATATATATATATATATATATAGTGTGTGTGTGTGTGTGTGTGTGTGTGTGTGTGTGGTTGTGTGTGTATGCGCTGACACATATCAGTCCACTCAAACTTAAGTATTCCCTTAGTACTCACATAAAGGAGCACAGAGAGATAATGTGTTTCGTTATTATCACAATCATACTTAGGTGCACTCTTCATTGCTGTTTGATGTTCGCCTACTATGGCCAACCCCTATTGACACACACTCATGCATTGTACGGACATCTACCGGGGCATTTCTTCTTAGTCTTCACTCTCAGCCCACCATCATATCTCCATTGATTCCAGTATCCCGCCTTACTTGCTTCCACATCTTCATATACCACTACCACGCATTTACCTGGAATCTTCACTTAACCGTTACCATCCTCTACTCCTATCCCCATCACACCACACTCACACGACTGTCTAGATAAAACTATCAATGCGAAGATTTATGTTAATATCAGAGCCTGACATTCTTAGCATATGTTTGTAATTTTGTTTTTTTTTTAAATTTTATTTTCATTGTTCTTATTTTAATATCTTTCCATTCTTCTCATCCCGTTCTTATGCCGTAATGGGGTCACTTTCTAAACCGTGGTTATATGTTGTGTTTTGTGTATGTATTTGTCTGGTGAGGAAGGCTTGTCGCTGCAACGTCCTATTTTTTCCATTATTGTGTTCTGTAAAGCTGTATTAGTTAGTTAGTTAGTCGACAGATCATCCTCATTGCACATCGAACCATTCAGTCCATAAGTGCTCGGATCCCCTCCTCAGCAAATCCCGCAACGTGTAGCGGCTAACGACGCCAGTTCTGTGTTGGTTTATCAATCTTCTTTGGCTTCCTGCGTATTGTTCTTGTTTGGCCACCCCTCTTTTAATTTGCTGCTCTCGCAGTCTGGCCATTGTTGTAGATTCACAGTCATCACTTGGTTCTCGCAAAAGTCTTACTTCTCGTAGAGCATTCCGGATGTCGGCCTGGTCCATGGCGCGTCCGCCCTCCACAGTAGCCTCACCTGCGAGCTTGTCAGCCCGCTCATTTCCTTGTACTCCCGCATGCCCTGGCACGAAGATGAAACTAATCTTTGCCAGTCGAGACCGCTCCAGAGGCAGCAACCATTCTCTTCGGATCGATCCCTCCTCTATCCTCTTGATCATGTTCATTGAGTCGCTGAGGAAACAAGCCCTAGTGAATGTCTGTGTCTCGAGCCATGTTATTGCTTTACTTACTGCCATGACTTCCATGGTCAGGCTACTTGTGGTTTCAGTGAAAGCACCAGAGTCCTCCTTCACAATTCTCCCTCCGGCCCGAGCTGTAAAGGCCCATGAGCTTCTCACATGTCGGACGACCGACCCATCTGTGTAGATGACCGCGTCACCGTCTAGCGAATTCTCGAAAATCAACGCTTGTACTTCAGCCTCAACAGCAGCCGGATTTTCTTGTCTGCATTTTCTATCTAGTTGGATGCAAACTGAAAAGGATGTGCAGAAGTCTGTTGGCACTTGCACCCACTCCTCGCCAGGTTCTAAGTCCTCAAGTGAACACACCTGTTGAAGAATGTCTTCGGCTTGACCCATCCACGACCTTCCTCTTTTTAACCTGCTGCCCTTCACCTTCCTAATTTCACTATGCAGTGGATGTTGTGTGTTTGCGTTAATTCTGAGGTAGGCGCGTGCCCTGCAACCTTGTATTCTCTCTTTAATGGTTGGAAAATCAAGAAGGTAGCGCATCGTCCTGCATGCTGTATCTCTTGTACATCCAAGAATAATGCGCATAGCTTCATTCTGTATCCTTTCCATCCTTTCTATCTGCTTATGGCTGAGAGTCAGGATTGCCATTGCATACTCCAAAACAGACATGACCAGCCCCTCGTACAGAAGACATAGATGGCGCTGCTCACAGTTTGCTGCCGCCATCACCCGCATCGCTGCCAAACCCCGCTTGGCCTTTGTTATCACCTGGTCTATGTGCACATTATAAGCAAGGCTTCGATCAAACCGTATCCCCAGGTAATTCATTGCCTGCGTTCTTTCCACCGTCTCTGAACACAGCATTACAGTTGGTGTTGGAGTGTTGACAATATGATTATTCAACGAGAACCAAGTCACTGTTGCCTTTGTTGGGTTGACCATTGCCCCAGCTTCATCACACCAAGTACTTATGCGATTGAGTTCGGTTTGTAGTTCCACAGCAACCTCCTCTCTATCCTTACCCTGACGATACACTAAAACATCATCGGCATATGACAATGTCCTGCCAGGTCCAGTGATCTGCTCACTGGTGATTCTCACTGTGTAGGCGTTAAACAGTACCGGAGATAATGGTGATCCCTGTGGTAGGCCAGGATGTATTGTTGTTGGTTCCGAAGTCCAACTGCCACATCTAAAAACTACTTTCCGTTGGAAGAGGGCTGCAGCGATCCAACTAAGGAGGAATGGACTTACGTTTAGTTCGAGAAGCTGAAACATTAAAAAATCCAGTGGTACTCTGTTGTATGCGTCCTCAAGATCAATCGCTGCAGCAACTAGTTTCAGTGCCTGAGTGGAAACCTTCATAGACATCATGGGCAAAGACTGCTGCATTGGTCCAGGTTTCTCTTTTTGGACGGTACCCACACAGGGTGGGTGGGACAACACCTTGCCTCTCTAGTTGGCTTGATATTTTCCTGGCAATTACCTTCTCCAGCAGCTTGCCTATTGTATTCTGCATGGTCATAATTCGATATCCCTGAATTTTTTTGTGGTCTTTGTCAGGCTTCGGCAAGGGAATCAGATAGCTGTGTAACCATTCCTCCTTGATGCTAGCACTCCCTATACTGTTGTTGTACATGTCTGCTAGTTTCTCTAGCTCATTGTCGGTACACCTATTTATGTCGTCGTATCTTATGCCATCAGGACCTGGAGCACTGTTTTTTGATCGTCGAAGCACAGCCTTGATTTCTTTCACTGTCACTGTGTCTTCATCCGAGGTATTCTGGGCCTTGCATCTGTCTGAGGTGACCTCCTTGGCCAAATTTCTGCCTCCCATGTCTGTCTGGTTGCTCTGCTCAAGGTAGCGTTCAAAGAGGGCTTTGCCCTTGTCCTCGTCAGTCCTCTGCCAGATGAGGTCAGCACCTTGGAAGTCAGGAATGCTCTTATTCTTGACTACACCACTCATGCTTTTATGTAGTCGCCAGAACAATTTCAGTGACTTGTCTGTGTTTACTCTTTGACACACCTCTGCCCATTTTTCGCTTTTAACAACCTTGACCAGTTTTTTGAAGTAGCTTACTATAAACTATACTATAAACTATAAAGCTGTATTACTTTGTGTTATTTGATATTGTTCACATCACCATCAGCGGACATCAACAGAAGGTTTAACGAAATCTGTTATCCTTCCGACCACGTCGAGGACATCAGTGAAAATATAGATACAAAGCTAAAGTTAGTGTGCCTCGTAAAATCTAGACACAACCCTGTGGCTTACGTGCATGCCAGTTTAAGAACCTCTGCTGTAGAAAATCTAGGGTCTGGTTTGAATACATCGTTACAGTTAGTCTAGTGTGTCTTGTAGGTGGGACTATCCAGATTGGTGTAGGTAAGTGGGACTGTTCAGGTTGGTGTAGGTAAGTGGGACTGTCCAGGTTGGTGTAGGTAAGTGGGACTGTCCAGGTTGGTGTAGGTAAGTGGGACTGTCCAGGTTGGTGTAGGTAAGTGGGACTGTCCAGGTTGGTGTAGGTAAGTGGGACTGTTCAGGTTGGTGTATGTAACTTGGACTGTTCAGGTTGGTGTATGTAAGTGGGACTGTCCAAGTTGATGTATGTAAGTGGGACTGTCCAGGTTGGTGTATGTAACTTGGACTGTTCAGGTTAGTGTAGATAAGTGGGACTGTCCAGGTTGGTGTATGTAAGTGGGACTGTCCAGGTTGGTGTATGTAAGTGGGGCTGTCCAGGTTGGTGTATGTAACTTGGACTGTTCCAGGTTGACGTAGGTAAGTGGGACTGTTCAGGTTGGTGTATGTAAGTGGGGCTGTCCAGGTTGGTGTATGTAAACTTGGACTGTCCAGGTTGACGTAGGTAAGTGGGACTGACCAGGTTGGTGTATGTAAGTGGGGCTGTCCAGGTTGGTGTAGGTAAGTAGGACTGTCCAGGTTGATGTAGGTAAGTGGGACTGTCCAGGTTGATGTAGGTAAGTGGGACTGTCCAGGTTGGTGTATGTAAGTGGGACTGTCCAGGTTGGTGTAGGTAAGTGGGACTTCCAGGTTGGTGTATGTAAGTGGGACTGTCCAGGTTGGCGTAGGTAAGTGGGACTTCCAGGTTGGTGTATGTAAGTGGAACTTTTCAGTTTGGTGTAGGTAATAGCGACTGTCCAGGTTGGTGTATGTAAGTGGGACTGTCCAGGTTGGTGTAGGTAAGTGGGACTTCCAGGTTCGTGTATGTAAGTGGGACTGTCCAGGTTGGTGTAGGTAAGTGGGACTTCCAGGTTGGTGTATGTAAGTGGAACTTTTCAGTTAGGTGTAGGTAACAGCGACTGTCCAGGTTGGTGTATGTAAGTGGGACTGTCCAGGTTGATGTAGGTAAGTGGGACTGTCCAGGTTGATGTAGGTAAGTGGGACTGTCCAGGTTGGTGTATGTAAGTGGGACTGTAAAGGTTGGTGTATGTAAGTGGAACTGTTCAGTTTGATGTAGGTAAGTGGGACTTCCAGGTTGGTGTATGTAAGTGGAACTTTTCAGTTTGGTGTAGGTAATAGCGACTGTCCAGGTTGGTGTATGTAAGTGGGACTGTTCAGGTTGATATAGATAAGTGGGACTGTCCAGGTTGATGTAGGTAAGTGGGACTGTCCAAGTTAGGGTAGGTAAGTGGGACTGTCCAAGTTAGGGTAGATAAGTGGGACTGCCCAGGTTGATGTAGGTAAGTGGGACTGTCCAAGTTAGGGTAGGTAAGTGGGACTGTCCAAGTTAGGGTAGATAAGTGGGACTGCCCAGGTTGATGTAGGTAAGTGGGACTGTTCAGGTTGATATAGATAAGTGGGACTGCCCAGGTTGGTGTATGTAAGTGGGACTGTTCAGGTTGATATAGATAAGTGGGACTGCCCAGGTTGATGTAGGTAAGTGGGACTGTTCAGGTTGATGTAGATAAGTGGGACTGCCCAGGTTGGTGTATGTAAGTGGGACTGTTCAGGTTGATATAGATAAGTGGGACTGCCCAGGTTGATGTAGGTAAGTGGGACTGTTCAGGTTGATGTAAATAAGTGGGACTGCCCAGGTTGGTGTATGTAAGTGGGACTGTTCAGGTTGATATAGATAAGTGGGACTGCCCAGGTTGATGTAGGTAAGTGGGGCTGTCCAAGTTAGGGTAGGTAAGTGGGACTGTCCAAGTTAGGGTAGATAAGTGGGACTGCCCAGGTTGATGTAGGTAAGTGGGACTGTCCATGTTGATGTAGGTAAGTGGGACTTCCAGGTTGGTGTAGGTAAGTGGGACTGTCCAGGTTGGTATAGGTAAGTGGGACTTCCAGGTTGGTGTATGTAACTGGGACTGCCCAGGTTGATGTAGGTAAGTGGGACTGTTCAGGTTGATGTAGGTAAGTGGGACTGTTCAGGTTGATGTAGGTAACTGGGACTGTAAATAAGTGGGACTGCCCAGGTTGGTGTATGTAAGTGGGACTGTTAAGGTTGATGATGGGACTGTTCAGGTTGATGTAGGTAAGTGGGACTGTTCAGGTTGATGTAGGTAACTGGGACTGTAAATAAGTGGGACTGCCCAGGTTGGTGTATGTAAGTGGGACTGTTCAGGTTGATATAGATAAGTGGGACTGCCCAGGTTGATGTAGGTAAGTGGGGCTGTCCAAGTTAGGGTAGGTAAGTGGGACTGTCCAAGTTAGGGTAGATAAGTGGGACTGCCCAGGTTAATGTAGGTAAGTGGGACTGTCCATGTTGATGTAGGTAAGTGGGACTTCCAGGTTGGTGTAGGTAAGTGGGACTGTCCAGGTTGGTATAGGTAAGTGGGACTTCCAGGTTGGTGTATGTAACTGGGACTGCCCAGGTTGATGTAGGTAAGTGGGACTGTTCAGGTTGATGTAGGTAAGTGGGACTGTTCAGGTTGATGTAGGTAACTGGGACTGCCCAGGTTGATGTAGGTAAGTGGGACTGTTCAGGTTGATGTAGGTAAGAGGGACTGTCCAGGTTGATGTAGGTAAGTGGGACTTCCAGGTTGGTGTAGGTAAGGGGGACTGTCCAGGTTAGTGTATTAACTGGGACTGTTCAGGTTGATGTAGGTAAGTGGGACTGTCCACGTTGATGTAGGTAAGTGGGACTGTCCATGTTGATGTAGGTAAGTGGGACTGTCCAGGTTGATGTAGATAAATGGGACTGTCCAGGTTGATGTAGGTAAGAGGGACTGTTCAGGTTGATGTAGGTAAGTGGGACTGTCCAGGTTGATGTAGGAAAGTGGGGCTGTCCAGGTTGGTGTATGTAAGTGGTACTGTCCAGGTTGGTGTATGTAACTGGGACTGTTCAGGTTTGTGTAGATAAGTGGGACTGTCCAGGTTGGTGTATGTAAGTGGGACTGTCCAGGTTGATGTAGGTAAGTGGGACTGTTCATGTTGGTGTATGTAAGTGGGACTGTCCAGGTTGGCGTAGGTAAGTGTAACTGTCCAGGTTGGCGTAGGTAAGTGGGACTGTCCAGGTTGGTGTAGGTAAGTGGGACTGTCCAGGTTGGTGTAGGTAAGTGGGACTGTCCAGGTTGGTGTAGGTAAGTGGGACTGTCCAGGTTGGTGTAGGTAAATGAGACTGTCCAGGTTGGTGTAGGTAAGTGGGACTGTTCAGGTTGGTGTAGTCATGCAAGAGGGACTGTCCATGTTAACTTAGTCATGTAAATGGGACTGTCCAGGTTGAGACAGTCATGTAAGTGGGATTGTCCAGATTAATATAATCATGTAAGAGGTGACCATCTAACCCCCCCCCCCCCCTTCCCCCCCACACACACACACTTCGATGCTTCTCTTCTCTAAAAATGATTTTGTAACAATTTTATCAGGCTAGGTCGGGATAAAACATTGGTCCCACGCCTGAAATTGAAATTTACCAAGGTGATGGTGAAAAGTAAAGTAAAAGTAAGGACCCGTTGCCGTATTGGTTATTTCGTGCTATTACTATACTTTTATAGACCAATTTATACTTGATGGATAATGCGGTCGCCTTAACTTTCCAAACAGTTTGTTATAACTATGAGTGTTATAGGCTGGGTCGACCTTGGAGCTCCTGTCAAATAACAACAAAAATCCACGCCTCGATGGAGATTCTAATACATAACCACCAAGTCAGACAAGCGTGGCAGCCATCTTGACACCGTTAGCAGCCTTAGAGTGATGGTCATGATCTGAATGTGCTATGCCAAAGAGCGTCGGCGGTCTTGCTTCTCCATAGGTCTCAGCATAGTTATTTTGATTAATTTGACTGACGATAATTCGTCATGACACCGTATTAGACCTCTCTCTCCCCCTCCCCCCAAAGCACATTCATCTCGGTTTGCCTCTGTCTATTCTACCTGATTGCCTGCCAAACAAACAAAAAATGATCCTGATAAAACAGAAATTCATGGCAGAAAATGGGAAGTAGGGGCGTGTCACAATAATGCTTTTAAAATTATTAAAATGGTAGCAGATATGTTGTATTATATATCAATAATTATTTGATAGGATATAAATATTATGACAATAATGAGAGGTTTAGTAATAACAATTGAAATTTTTTTTTTTTAAATTCGCATATCCTTTACAGGGCATCGCTGTCAACAGCAGCATCTTTCAGCTGTCTGTTGATTTCTTGGCAAGATTACGCTCAGTAGTTTGCCATTGCTTTCTGAGCGGCCTGCTCAGTTATCCCTCAAGTCACCAGCGGGGGTCGAACCGCCTCCAGCTCTCCCCCGCTACGAGACTCTGCGTGATAAACGGGATTACGGAGAAAGTGTTGTAACCTCTCGGCCAGAGAGACCGGCAACAATTGAAATTAAAGAGGTAAAAATTATTTAAAAATTCACTTACCAAGGCTTTATTTATAAAAATTATTTACAAAATGGAAAGTGTCAGTAATACACCAGCCAGATTGTACTGAGAAGAATAATATAACACTTTTCTCTATTTAATTATAATTGCTATTCTTTTAAATTTAATTATTTAAATACTCGTTAAATACTTTGTGATAGGCAAAACAAATTTAGGGTCATAAATGTGGCCCATTAGCACATTCATAATTCGATATGTGCCATCATATGACATAGTATGACGAACTTTCGCTTTTAGTGTTGTTTTCAATTAATACTACATAATCTAACTGACTACTGAATACTGCACGTAGTATTAGATTTAGAATCTTTCACAAAGTCCTTTAAATCACAATAACTATAATATAACATTGTTTAAAACGGTAATTTTATTAAAATATATGAGGTCCAGAACCAGAATGTGTTGTCATTTCGAAGTTCAAATAACAACAATCATTTCCAATCACAACAAACTCGTTTTTAAAAAAAAAAAAAAAAAAAAAAAAAAGGACGCTAACGCTCTGTTTTACAATACGAAATCTTTCTGTCTCAATTTTAAGTTACCGAAGTTAATTAAAAATTGCAGAAACATAAGAAAACTGGAACAAACAACGCACTGTTTATACTGAGCCTACCTTCTGGCACACGGGCACCAAAACCGTTCCACTGATCCGATCTACTGGCACACGGCAGAGAATCAGCTACAGCTGTCAGGTTATTCTCTTTTTATTATATAAACCAAAGAACACACTATTTATCTCTTTCGTATCACACCCACCAGCATCAACTGGCTCGTTCTGTGCAGATATTTTCTACCATAACAGTCTTCCGGTCTAAAATGGTGGATATCCTCTTGAGCTGTTAAGGCCACGGAGTGTATTTGCTTCTGGCTACGCATTTTCCTCATTCTGGACTGGTAGTACATGGTTCCATCGCCCAGCTACTGGGAAAGTGTATGGAGCTACAATACGAGCTGTGGATTTCATGTGGAACCCTTTCATATCTATCCACAGTGGTTTGTATTGTGAACCGCCTGTTACAAAAATGGCGGACTGCCGATTGCTGAAATAGCTGATTTTGCCGTATACAATAATATGTGTGCAACTGCTGGTTTTCTAGTGACTGCCGCTTCTATCGACGATGAATTGTGGATTTATTAGCAGACGTATGTGTGGCGATTCTGGCAGCTGTCTTATGTGTGTATGTTTGTGCATGCTGTTGGTTTGTCGGGTCTACTGCCTGTTCCACTTTCCACATGGGACAGTGATGAACATTTTATGTGATATTCACTGGCACAGGAATGGAGCATTATGGGGTGACCATTTGCCGTGAAATTGGAACCGCTACCAACGACTAACTAAACGTCTGCCTCGATAATTTCGTTTACCTTTATATTTTCCTACACATCTGTAAAGAAGATAGAATGTAATTACTTTCCTTCTTGCTAGCGACCATTGTCCATATAAAGAAATCCTCTGCGTACCATCGCAAACTTGAGACCATAACCATCAACTACCTATCAGGTACTCTCCAGTTCAATTCGCCACATGCACATGGGTTTCACATTACGCGTAGGCTAGTTGAGCGAAGGGAGTGCCTTACTTCTCCTTAGATGGTGGATAACCCCTAACTCATCACCTCTTTCTTCTAGTTGCATATGTTCTACTTCAACGGCGATGATAGGTGAACGGGAAGCAATGACCTTTCTCTCAAGAAGAGACGGCAGAGTTCGCTTTGAGCAAGTCTATAGAATGTGAAGTGCAATTTCAGCTCAGAACATCAGGAAACCTCTATAGGTTACTCTTGTTTATGAGGCGTCAAACCGTAATGCAGTCTTACGCAATGTCTCGTAATGATTTCACAATTGGGTTTCCAAACCTCTCTCCCCTCTAGTGGTCTAGCTTCCTCTCTTTCTTCTGTCTGTAATCCTCTCATTGGAACATGTGCCCTCAACCAACTTAAGTCAATTCTTTCTTTCTGTGCTAACTCTTGCAGCCCCCCCCCCCCCACCCCCATGCCCTCCTCATATTTATTATTCATTTGTGTCTCTAATTCTCTTCCCTTTTTGTCTTTGATCTCTCTATATTTCTATTGCTATGTGGATTCCAGAGAAATGATTTCTAGTAATGCTAATATCAGGTTTTCTAATTGTGTGTCCTATATACCGCCGTCGTATTCTTCCTAGCGCTTGATTCACTTTAACTTGTCTAGTTCTCTCGCTAAGTTCCACAGCAGTGATTCTGTCATACGATTTTAGTCCCGTACTGCGCAGACAGCAGTTAATTAATGTTTATTCTAAAAGATGATGCCAAAAGTCTCGACCTGGGATTGTATCGGGGTCGAATTTACACCTTTCCTGGATTCCGAGGTAATGAATTTGCTATATATTGTTCCCACATAAACAAAATGTAAATTATTCCTTTTTCTTGCCATATTGGTATACTGGCATATAGAGAAAATGATGCTGCTTATATATAAGATACATTCCGGATTATTTGGCGCGGGACGGGTTATGTTATCACTATCACCCATGGAATTGAATAGTACCCATCTTATGACCCATCTTGGTCGACTCTGAAACCACGTGATGTCACATCATGTTATTCGGCACAAAGACCCGTGTAGATCTGCTTTTTAATTCTTTCAGTATCAAGCCACGCGTGATATATGATTGTCCTTTCCTCTTGAATCCCAGCTATCACTTCATGCACTCTCTGAGTTCTTAATTTGGCCAAAGCATACTTGAGAAATGTGACTTCCCAGTGACCACTTCCACCATGTATTTTTTTTGTTTTTGTTTTGTTATTTGTTGCATATCCTTTACAGGACATCGCTGTCAACACCAGCATTTTACCGCTGTCGTTGATTTCTTGGCAAGATTACACTCGTAGTTTGCCATTGCATTCTGAGCGGTCGGCTCACTTATCCCGTAAATTACCAACGCGGCGAGCCCCTTTAAAATTAATGTACTCGTTATTTTTCAAAGTGGTTACTTCCTCAAAGCCTGCGCGTCAGATCCAAAGCTTCACGGGACTGAGAGTTATAATATTAACCGATTCAGCTTTTATATCGCCACATGTGACCTCCCATTTGTACAGAAGAACGATATTTCGCCATATTAGGGTTATTGTGTCATACGATTTGTTTCGCCATATCTTCCACAATTTCAATGCGCAGTGAACGGAAAACTACATTATAATACTTATTAATTTGATTGTGTCCCATGTTTGGACTAAACCTACTTTTTATTTTGGACACTGAACCAGTCCATTTATTTTTGTCTGCCTCAATATAAAATTCCATATCTCAGTAACCAGCTGAGAGAAGATGATGAAATTTAGCAAATAACCGTATCATGATGTCCACCCAACAAACAAAATTTTTTTGTTGTTCTGGAGATTGTACAGCAGATTTCAAAGTTTGTTTATATGCGGTATATAATTTACGGGACAGAGATGAAGTGCACATTATTAGAAGTATTACATCTTCACGAGGAAACATGAGCGTTCAATGGTAAATTTTCACGTTTTTCACGGGATTGGCCTTACGAAAAGAGCCTTGAGAGGTGAAACGGGGAGTGTTCAGTGGTGTCGCAGTATCTTCAGAGGTGCGTCATTAATGTGGGTCCTTTCATATAAGGCTTCACGTTTAGAAAGTGCAAGGGCGGTAGAAATATCATTTGCGAGCAACCGCATTTAGGAGCCAAGAGAAGCAGATACCTACGTGAAATAAGGAAAATGCGCAAAAAAAATATTGGCATAGTGTGTTTGGATGAAACCTGGATCAATGCGCACCACACAAGTGAAAAGGAATGGCAATCAGTGGACGGAAAGATAACGTGATATGTGCCCAGTAGTAAAGGACAGCGTTTCGTCATAGCCCATGCTGGTAGTACTCAAAATGGTTTACTACAGAATGCTGGACTCGTGTTCGTATCAAAGCATACAGACAATAGGGATTATCATAATGAGATGAATGGCAATGTATTTAGCGATTGGCTCGAGAATACAGTGCTTCTATCCCCAGATAGACAGTCTTGTCTAATTATGGACAATGCATCATATTACAATGTAGTTGCCCAAGAAGACAAAATACCTACGGCATTGATGCATGACAAGGCCGACGTAGTTGCGGCCTTGTGGGAGCACGTGTACACCTCGGAGGAGCAAATGGATCACCATAGTCTGGCAAGAATGAGGCAGCAAGGAGTGACGAGGGGACCTGGCCGAGGCTCGACGCTCAGAGGAAAGGCAAGACGGACATAAAATCAGGTTTCTACTGAATTATTGGTGTTTGAACTCTTCGCTGGCTGCTGAGGATGGGGACGGAGCGCTTATGGGAATGACCCGAATGCTGTGATGTCGGTTTCTAAATCAATCAATCAATCAATCAATCTATTCAATTGTCTGACGTCAAGATACTAACTCAGACCGCGCTATTAAAAATTGATAAATGTTGCTGGAAAAAATGTGAGGACCATGTGTTGAAAGAGGAAGATGACTATTGGAGAAAGGATGGATTGAATTTTATGCAACCGATAGTAGTCATCAACCTACTGGAATCGTCCGACGCCGATTAAGGTCTGGGCAGATCGCAGACATTAATCCACATGCACACCTACTGGGATATTTTGCTCCACATATTCAGAAGAATTGAAGGCCCTAAACATTACAGCATCAGCACAATGTCAATGGCAACAGTTTGTATTCCACAGTGATGAATTTTCAATTCCGCAAGCCCTCAGCGGTGACAAACAACTGGTATTGAAAAAAAAAACAACAACTAAACGCATTGAATACCAACAGAAGAGTAATATTGCGGTGGAAACTGACATATTGTGGCATAACAAGAAACGTGAGAGCAAACACGTTGTCAAATTAGGGGACAACACACGTGCATACGAATCAATCTATAAACTTCAATGAAAAGAGGTCGTTAAGAAGAAAGCCCACTACAGAGACACTGACAACTATTTTCATAGTGCAAAACAGGTAATCATGTTCCGTCTCTGAACTGTAAACAGCAGAGTAGACAATCTTTCACGAAGACTCAAAGCGGGTCTGTCACCCATGTGTACGTGTGAACAAACTACACAGACAGCTGAACAGATCCTTAAAAATGGACACATGATGACTAAATTGCGGTATCATTTCTGGTCACTCCATACGCACATTAACGCACAGCTATTTGGAAGCTTTCACGAACTCAATATAAAAAGCTAAATGCATTCTAGTAACATGAATACTTGTGTACAATTATTAACCAGCAGCTGAAGAAACAAGAAGGAAATGAAAAATAAGGTAAGAAATATATTCCTTCTACTTTCCTGTCAATTTACACATTATTTACCCCATGCCTCTGTAAATTCTGTCTTTACTAATATTACACATTGCACCCCTCTCGGGAGTCTCCGTGGTGAAGTGGTCAAGCCGTCTGACTCGGGCTCCGAAGGTTGTATGTTCGATTCCTTCATTTCACGAGTGCATTTTTTCGGAGACTCCCGAGGGTCGTCGCTGGAGCTACGGAGTTCGTGCTTTGTGCGACGCTTTCCGCCCTGCGGAAAGAGACTGAGCCATATGGGATAAAAACCCGGTGCAATGCAGTCGACCCTGTCGACTTTTAAGCTACTTTCTTTATAGCACCCACTCCCATACGTATCTGGCTACGCCTTGTACGTGTGTCCTTACCAGAAATAACGTGGTTTACTGTAAGACTAGTTTGTTAGCGTGAATTCACTACATTTTCCCCAAAACATCAAAGGAATGTCGCCGCTTTCGATGATTTAAGTTGCTTTTGGACCTATCAAAGACATATTACTTGGGTGGGGGTGAATATAAGACGGCAGGAAAAATTTCATAACGATGCAACAGACAATTTTCAAAATAATTGATCGTGATAACGGCATTAATTTCCGGACAGACCATAGCTGTATGATAGGCTATGAAAAGTAGTATGGAGAAATTAATGTTGTTGTTTCCCCTTACCTTCCACATTGACCTATGAAGGGTATTTGAACTCAGGATCCCTACTCCGGCAGCAGAGTGCACTGGCCACTTCGCTAATGTAGCTCCCTCTCCATATTAATTAAGGTGAATGTCCTTTATTCACGAATTGCACCATTTAAAAAATGATAATTATTGCAACGGAGATGCGTTTAGTCAGTGGCGAACTGAGCCTTAAGTATCGGTTGCCAGGAGACAGAGCTACTAAAATAACATCGTCATTTTTAACGTATTGTCTACAGTTTCCCTTTTCGTTCTAGAAGGGCTCGTGGTTTCTCCGGGGACAAGATCCGCCCCATCAGGTCCCCACGTCTCCGTTTAACAGATTTAAACAAAAAGGAGCTTGGACCAAACAAAAATGGATAGAGGAAAATGTGAAGTAGGAGTGTGTGTCACAGTTATGATTTACAAGTAGTTAATAAGGTAGCAGGCAAGTTGTCTTATAACGCAATGACAACAATTGGGCGATATAAAATCCCTTGGTAGGTACGGGTAATCGCTTAAGAAGATTAATCACCCAATGACACTTAATCAGTTGATGGGGCCCACTTAATTAGGGGCCTACAGACTCACTGGGTAAGTCGATCCTCTGGCCCATCCGCCATTGCTTTTAGCAATTATAGAAGTTTCAAAATGCACAAGCCACAAGGAATTTATGTGCAACCTGTGTTACAACTATTTGGCAGAAATGCAACCTGTGTTTCAACTACTTTGACAGAAATACAATCTAGGTCAGTGGTGGGAGAGGAACCAGTGAAACCTCCCACACCACATCCCCGGGGCGCAAAGGTCTCCTCTTGGATTTACATACAGATGTTTAAATGTCGCCCCAACATTCACGGCCTTTGGTATTTTTATTACTCGTCTGTGCTAAACTGCAGACGTGGCTTGCGCAACAAGATGTCAGACAAACTTCTAGGAGCTGTTATCAGCGTTGCTTTATTGCATCTCATTATGCAGGAAATTAATCATGTTATTTGTATCTCATTTTATTCCAAAATTCTTATGTTTTACTGTATCTCATTATTCAACAACCACTCGTGTTTTATTGTATCCCATTTTACAACACATCACTTATGTTTTATTGTATCTCATTATACAACAAACCACTTATGTTGCATTGTATCCCATTATACAACACGTTACTTATGTCGTTTTATCGTTTCTTTACTTATTCAGTCTCTCGGTAGAGATTTGTTCGCAGCAGACGAGCATAATCTCCGGCGGGCCTATTCTCGCCGGTCGCGAGATCCACACAGTGGAAGGACAGGGGATTTGCTCGCAATAGACAAGCAATATCCCCTGCGGTAGCTCTGGCGGGCCTATTCCCGCTGGTCGCGGGGTCCGCTAAAGTCAGGTGGAGAGTCTGACGATAGTGCACGCTTTACTCAGGACCGGACACTTGTGATTGACAGATGTGCGCGCCCCTACGGTCCGGGCTCGTACGAGGCCCTCACTTGGGGGACTTGGCTGAACGCCTCTAAGCCGGGTCCCTTGGTTGTCAGGGTCTGGCCATCACTCGCCATCTGCTCGTGGTGGCGAGGTCTCGGAGGTTGACGCTCTGCCGCTAGCGTCTACAGCCTACCTTGTGCCAGACGTATTGGTAACCCATTCCTCTGGATAACACAAGATTAGGTCGAGAGAGGGATCATGTCGTTTGGGCGCCACATGTTTCTCTGAAGCTTTGTCCAGGCATTGTGATGGAATATTGGTCACATTCCAACTCACATACTTTGGTCTATCAAGACTGCAAGGTGCCAACAACTTATGTCGTATTAGCCTCGTATACACCAAATTACTCGTTTTATTTTACATCGTTACACATACAATTGTTCATGTTTTACTTTTTATCACAATACATCACATTACTCAAAATTACTTCCTATGAGCTCATGGCTGTGCAGTGGGTTTATTTCCTACATCGGTCAGTTTTCAATGGCAAACTACTGAACGTAAAATTGAAAATAAAAAATTGAAAGTGAAAATAAACCCGGAATTAACACCAACGTCCTACAAATGATATGCAGCATTAAAGTTGTAACTGTTTAAACATTGTAACGTTGTCAGTCACAAAAGCTGCTCAAAATGGCTCGCGTGTTCCTGAGATAAATAAGGGAAGCAATGAATAGTAATTATCACGCAGTAATCATCTTTCCATTCTTCTCATCCCTTTCTGATGCCTTATTGTAGCAACTGTACTGTCTTTCCCGTGTTTATATGTTGTGTTTTGTGCATGTATTTATTTGCACATGAAGGCTAATCGCCGCAACGTCCTATAATTGTGTTCTGTAAAGCTGCATTATTTTGTGTTATTTAATGTAGTAAACAAGTAAGTACAGCTCTTGTCCATATCCCCTGAGACATGTTGGAATGTGAAGCAAGGCTTATACTTCCCATGGCCGTCACGTCAGAGCTACGGTGGTCAGCCGCCATCACGTTTGCAGTTGAATCTCATGCGTCCAAGTTATGATGTGGTGTCGATAAGGTAGTTGGTTAACCCTTGTGGCAAGAGCTTTTCAAGTGTAGCTACTGACGCGATATTCAGATGGTCAAATCACCCCGTGTTTGCTAGGCTTCATGAGATTTCTTGTTACTTGATAATCTAACAATTAACTAATAATCAAATATGTATCGTTTTATCCAATTAGTCATTATTTATATGAATTGCATTTTTTGTTGTTGTTGCGTATCCCTTACGGGACGTTGCAGTCAACACCAGAATAGTTTTCAGCTGCTGTTGATGTACAAGGCAAGTGTTACGTTCAGTAGTTTGCCATTGCTTTCTGAACGACCGGTCCCTATACCTTTTTCGAAAAAACCAGCACCGCCGTGTTTCGAACCCGGGTATACGGGCTCACAAACCGCGTTCGCAAGCCCTCAGCCACAGAGACCGGCTGAATTGCATGCAGCTACTTAATTAAATAATAATAATTTCTTTGTACGAATGTCGGTTGGCTGGTTGATTGATTAGCTAGTGCAGTGGTTCTCAACCGGTGGGGACTTTAGGGTTTCCAAAAAAAAAGGGGGTGGGGGGGGGGGTAATTAAGATTATTTCAAGAACCGATTACTTGATTATTGTTTTTCTGTCCTTACTTTACTGTTCGGTGCTTCTCGCCCTTCTGAAATTCGTTTTATAACGTCAGTAGACCCGCAAAGCACGTTTTATGTAGAAATCTACACTTGTTCTAGTATATGTTATTAAATGTAGCTTCCAGTTTTACGTATATTGTATAGGGGCCGGGGATGGGGGATTTATAGGGAGGAAATACGAAAGGTTGGAACGGCATTCTGAACACATGGTGAAGGGGTGCATGAGCTAAAAATGGTTGAGAACCACTGAGCTAGTGGATTTGTTGCATGATTGATAGACCGAGTGATTAGTTGGCTGGTTGATTGGTTTGTTAGTTGGCTCGTTGGTTGATTGGTTGGTTGGCTGCTTAGTTGATTGGTTGGTTGGCTGCTTGCTCGACTGGTTGGCTGCTTGCTTGACTGGTTGGTTGGAAGGTCTCTAGAAGAAGGGTATTAACTCTTAAGTCTCTGCTGCGTTGACATTCATGTAAGGCTGCCGTAGAAACTTTCTTCCAGACCTGGTACCAATGTACCATCTTGGCGTTGACTGTGTTGCAGAACCTTCCTTCCCGTCTCCAAACCCAGAAACCAGCTGAGTGTGCAGTAGATTTACTCGAGTTTCACATATATGGAAAGGCATGGTGATGGTTGGAATACATGCTGGACTGCTTGCTATACCAGTCTGTGGAATAGACCGGGACATGGAGTGTACACTACATGTACTGGAGTTTCACATCTACGGAACGTGAAGGCGAGGGTTGGAGTATATGCTGGACTGCTATACCAGTCTGTGGATAGACCGGGACATGGAGTGTACACTACATGTACTGGAGTTTCACATCTACGGAAAGACATGGTGATGGTTGGAATATGCTTCTTAGAGAACATATCTCCAGCTTGTAACAATCTTCAGCAATGGCAAGTTTTAGATTATACAAATGCTATACCAGTCTGTGGATAGACAGGGACACAGAGAGCTGCTACAAGATCCTGGCCAGTGCAGGTCCTCGTTTAGCGACCTTTGCGGCCCAGTCATCATTATCATGTGCCGTCGCGATAGGCATGAGCTGTTATTGTTCCTCATTTCACACGATCACCAGTCTTATTTAATGTCTGTATTCTTGTGCCGATTATGCCACATGACCAAGCTATTCATCAATCTCTTTGCCGTCCTTTAACTTTTCCCTCATCAAGTTAGGCAGTTGTCACCGTTTTTAAGGAATTTCTCCTTATAAAGTGCCCAAAAAATGTTGGCTGTCTACGTCAAATTTCTCACAGCAGTTAAAGTATCCCTTTGTTTCGGCTTATTGTCCATATTTCACATAATACAACATTATGTATTATATATAGCACTATTACACTCTGTTCTTCATCTGAGATTACAGTTATTAATCGGCCAGTATGTTTTCCATCTTGAAAAAAAGGCTGCTTTAGCCATGGAGATTATTGTTCGAATCTCTACAAAGCATCTTCCGATAGATGTGGTGACTGTTCAAATATAATTGTACCTATATACCCAGTTTGAGAATTTGCCCAATTTACATGGATGTTACATTGTGGTATTTCTTTATTCTTGGAGATGCAGTCCTGTGCAAATATATAAACTAACCGTGAATCTGAAACAAGTAAATGTATAGGGTGTATTTACCTGTTATGTTGCATGAACTTTACAGAGGGTGAGTACAAAACTTGGACCGGCAATATTTTCAAACACTGCAC
Source organism: Cepaea nemoralis (assembly GCA_014155875.1). Lineage (NCBI taxonomy): Eukaryota > Metazoa > Mollusca > Gastropoda > Stylommatophora > Helicidae > Cepaea > Cepaea nemoralis. The sequence continues at coordinate 56,446 of JACEFZ010019523.1, forward strand.
AGTCATTAAAAACACACCCTGTATATTAAGTGTCTATTGACGGCCTGCGTGGCCGCAATGCTTCATGCGCTTGCGCTTGATCTTCCGATGCGCTGATGGCGCAGTCTGGGATCGTTCTCCACACCAGTCAGTTAGATTTCACCATTGACTTCTCGTTTATAAAGCAATGGAAAAACTACTGAATGTAAACTTGCCAGAAAATCATCCTGTCGTTGGAATTTATATCAACACCCTAGTAAAGAACATGCAACACGCTTTTTTAGTTTGCCGAAGCTTTCTGAACGAGACGTCAATGTGTAAGTGTAACTGATCGGTGTAGGAAACGATCCCACTATCACATCGTCAGCGCACCGGAAGTTTAACACACGCGCATTAAGCTCAGCTGCCACGCTGACTCCCAACATGCTTAATACAAAACATGTATTTTAAATGCGAAAGATGAGTGGATGGAAGGGCCGAATGTAAGATCACTGGAAATAAATCTCGCCCGTTCGCTCATCTAGACTCAATGTAATCTAGCCATCACATTATTCCCAGTTCTATTTGGTGTCTGCCCAGAGGTTCAACGTAACGCATTTGTATAATCTAAAACTTGCCATTGCTGAAGATTGTTACAAGCTGGAGATATGTTCTAAGAAGCATAAACAAACGGGCGTTTCTGCTTATAAACTAGCTGTGCAAACAAGCCCTGCACGATATCGGTTCTTTTATCCGTGTCTCCTCTATCATTTACACAAAACATAAAAAGCCTGACACTTTGCTTCGAAGTTCCATCCGCTCAATTACACAACATATTTTTTTTATGATACCCCTTAAATACTGTGTCAACAGGCTTGACTCTTAAAGAAAGGGTGTTTAAAAAAGAGGTTTAAAGGCAAGAGGCCAGACTTCATTGCACCGAGTGCAATTCCATATTACTGGATCTACGAGGATTATTTAAATTAAAACCTTAAAAGTGTGATAGAAATTACAATAACCATGCCATTGTCTTGTAGCATGTCAATATTGTTGTTAAGGATACCGAGAGTATTAATCACGTGACATCACGGTTCAAACGAACACAGTGACAACATAAGAACAATCTAAAGATGGCCGCCCCACTGTTGACATGCGCCAATTTTATTTTTTGTTGTTGTAAAATTGGTGAAAGGGTGGAACCTATAGAAATTCATCGGCGAAAACGAAGGTCCAGTATGGTGATGAGTGCCTGTCAGTCCAGCAAGTGTATGAGTGGAGTAGGAAGTTTCAAAACGGCGTTACTTCTGTGACAGACTTTTCGGTCCGATAAAGAGGTACAGCAGGTGGTACTTGAGTGGTTACACATGCGGCCAGAAGCATTTTTCTCTCTCTATAGGAATGCAAGCACTGTATTGGAGCTGAAGGACTTGTATTGAACGCAGTGATGACTACATCGAACAATGATACATTTGGTTTTTACTTTTTTTCAGAATATATTCACACACAAAAACACAACAACAACAACAACAACACACATTTAAGGTTTTCTTTGAAGCCTCTTCGTATTCCCGCAGAGTGGCCTTTTGAAAGTTAAGTTTCCCACAGAGCTGCCAGGAATCTCCGCAAAATTTGCATTCGTAAATCGAATGACAGTCCTGAAACAAATCTTCGACATGCGGAGAACAAGACAGGCGGTTTAACCACTGCGATACAGAGGAAAAGGGAGGTATTTCCGGCCCATATTTCCACTGATGCAGGACCAGTGTCTGTGTCCGTTAATTTCCACCTCGAGCTTCGTATTTTCTTTTTTTTTCCATATCCCTTACAGAACGTTGCAGCCAACATCAACATTTTTCAGCTGCTGTTGATGTACTAGGCAAGATTACGCTCAGTAGTTTGCCATTGATTTCTGAGCGACCGGCTCACATATCCCATAAGTTACCAACCTGGAGAGAACCGCTACCGATTCTCGTACAGGTTACGTTACTCACGAGAATATACGGGATTACGGAGAAAGACGTTAACACCTAGGCCAGGGAGCCCGGCCGTTTCGAATTAGATATTTTGGATATTTCATTTACACGCATGTATAATACAACTTTGGCCACGCTAAGTTTTGTTTTCTCTAAGTCAGGAACCAGCAGCCGTTTTGTAGCGGTGTGCCGAAGTCATCTTGCAAAGTGTCAAACTAAGTTCTTACAAAGTCATTCAGCTAGTTAGTTAGTTAGTTAGTTAGTTAGTCGCAGTTCCAACTTCACAGCAACGGGTCGTCCCCATTATGCTCCGTTCCTGTGCCAGTGAATAGCACACAAAACGCTCCCCACTGCCCAATGTGAAAAGTGGAAAACCAGGAGTCTCGACAAACAACAGCCCGCACAGATACTGTGCATAATGCCGCCGCCAGAACGTCAACACACCAGTCCCCCACAAAACACCCAATTCATCTCTGATGGAATCAGCAGTCATTTTCCTATCTGGATGTTTCCTAGATGTTCACCCACACAGTCATTCAGCGTGCGAATCTAAGCTCACCACATTTATTTTTAAATACTCAACAACCATGGAACAAATTAATTTGATCCTGATCTTGTATTTAAATGGTTCCGATACATTATATAACATAACTACTCAATTATTTTTAGATGATTCAATACTAAAGTGTTAGATCGTCGCATATTCTGTGCCATGATTTATAAGGTGGGGTACCAGTAGCCTTTCTCGTCACTTTTCCTTCCCGGACGATTCCCAGAAAATTGGCGGGTTCCAGTTTGTATTGAGCTTCGGTCCTGTCTAGAGACGTTCTGGTCTGAAAATATAATCCTAATCTTTAAGGAGTTCAGCAGTTATGTGTCTCTACAGATAGATTTCTTGGAGCTGTGCTAGTGTAGTGGCCAGACGTTCACCTGCCGTCCCGCAGTTATGTGTCTCTACAAATACCTTTCTTGGAGCTGTGCTGGTATAGTGGCCAGACGTTCACCTGCAGTCCCGTTGATTATGGGTTCGAATCGCATCGGCGCGGATTCGAATTGTAAAAAATTGACCTTTCAGGTGGACCCAGCCTAAAATAGATACCAGGAAATATTTTGAGAAAAAAAGGCGATCGGCTTGATATTGACCACATCAGCCACCAAGTGCTGGTTGGTCCATACAAATATGGGTCTAGCACCGTATGCTCAATACACCTTATATTGGCCGGTTCTGTGGCAAAGGGGTTACGAACGTAATTCGTAATTCTGCATACCGCATTCGAAACACAGCTGCGGGCGATTTGAAAGCAGACTGCCTTGTGATGAACTTAAAATTGTCTAGAAAATCAGATCAGGGGTTGATCGCAACGTCCTGCAAAGGCATTCGTCATCATGATCCAGTGGCTTGCTCGCTGACGTGGGCGCTTATGCTTCTCCACAAATTGCGATCTCCGACGGCATTGCTCAATTCGTGTGTTGACTTCATTCCGTGCCATGACACAAGACTGTCAAGAATTTTCTCACACTGTCTTCGTCTATCTCTCTTTCGGCAAATCTGTCTGGCTGTCACGACGTGTTCCAGATTTTGTCTTCTCATAATGTGGCAATTGCAAAGGACATGCTACATTTTAAAGGTATTAAGATATATTTACAGGAGATTCTATTGAACGTTTCAGGCATTAAGCGCAGTCATAATATATATAATCAAATACAGTCAAATACTGGGAATGAAAAGAGCGTTGACGAAGGAAATTTTAAAGAAGAGGGAAGTTAAACAATTTGGCTACGTTAAAAGACATAACACTCTTATACAAACCATTTTATTTTTTAAATTCGCATATCCTTTTACAGGACATCGCTGTCAACAGCAGCATCTTTCAGCTGTCTGTTGATTTCTTGGCAAGATTACGCTCAGTAGTTTGCCATTGCTTTCTGAGCGGCCGGCTCAGTATCCCGCAAGTCACCAGCGGGGGACGAACCGCTCCCAGTTCTCGCCCGCTACGAGACTGCGTGATAAACGGGACTTACGGAGAAATACAAACCATACTGGAGGGTAAAGCTGAAGGCAAGCGAGCAAGAGGTAGACAACGATACAAGTGGGAAGATAACATCAAGAGATGGACGAAAGCAGTCTGACAGAATGTACAATCAAGACGAGAGACAGACAGTGTTAGAGATCCATTGCAGCCAACCTTCTTAGAGGAGACGGCACCTGATTGATTGAATATATAACAAAGATGCTGTAAAATCTGCCAAGACACAAAGACAATTGCGAGTGGCGGTAAGTGCGTGGCTTGTACGCTTGCTACCACGCCTTGATGAGCATTGGGCATACGGTGTTAGACCCACATGTTTATAAATCTATCGTCACTTCATGTACTCAGTATCACGCCGCTGTTTTTACTTCCCGAGAAATTCCCTCGTATATATTTAAGCTCAGATAAATTTACAAAATCCACCCCGATGTGGGGTCAAACACATGGCCACCATGCCGGTAGTCGAGCGTCTAGCCACTACGATACCGCCCTATATTTAAGAAATGAACGTCATTAACACTTACAATCCTTGGTGGCATAACGGCTAATGTGCTTGCTCGCCAACACCGGGGGCTTGGCTGAATCCTTATCAGCGAAAGGGTAGATTTTACTACTAGTACCGCCATAGGACTACTCATCCCCATTAAAAAATGTGATTGACAATTTTGAGAATATACTGGAAATTGTGACGGAACGGCGAGGAGAAAAGGAATTGATCATCACACCCCATATCATGATCTAATAATTGTGAAAGCCTAACACATCTATCTTTCCCCACCCTTTTTCCCTACCCCTCTTTTTAATAACGGGATTCTCTACAAGGAAATGACCTTTGGCATTTGAAACACAAGAGCAAACAATATTTGACATTGACTCACGTCTTTGTTCTTTGTTTATTTCTCATCCATTGTGTTTACTGCTCCGTTCTTCCCTCCCTTACTGTGCAGTGTAGTCTTTCTGTGTGATTTTCATTCCTTATAGTCAGCTCCTGTATGTAGGTTGTATTGGAGCCATTGTTCAACGTGTCCAAATGGATAGAGCTGGAATTTTGATTTACAACATGAGCGCGTATTAAATATACACCCTCCGTGTTTTTATGTACAAAAAACTAATGGCAAAGGACCATCAAGCACTTATGGAAGTTGGTTATAAATGTTGGTGTGGTTGTTGCTGCTGCTGTTATTGTTGCTGATACTTTTGTCGTTGTTATTTTCGTTGTTGCTGCCGTTAACTTATTGCTGCTGTTGTTGTTGCTGGTGTTGTGGCCGCCGTTAGAACTATTTCTTCCGTTGTTGTTGCTGTTGTTGTTGTTTGTGCTGCTGCTGTTGTGCTGGTTATTGTGTTATTTGTCGTAGTTGTTGTTATTTTTGTGATGTTGATGATGTCGTCGCCGTTGTTTTTGTTGATACTGCTCCTGGTTTTGTTATTGTTGCTACCGCTTTTATTGCTATTACTTTATCGGTCGGTGTGTTTATTGTTGTTGTTGTTGTTGTTGTTGTTGTTATCGTCGTCATTGTTGTTCTCTTTGTTACTGTTGCTGTTGTTATTGATTTTGTTGTTTACCGCCGCTGCCGCCGTTATTTCTTTCGTTATTATTATCGTTGTTGTTGTTGTTGTTGTTATTATTATGGTTAGTTTCGTCGTTATTATTCGTGTTGTCGCGCGCTGCTGTTATTGTCGCCGCTGTTGTTATTGTTGCTGTTGATGTTGTTTCTGCTGCTATTTTTGCTATTGTTATTGTTTCTGCTACTCTAGTTGCTGTTGTAGTTGTACTTGTTTTGCTGCCGCTGTTGTTGTTGACGCTGTTGTTATGGCTACTGTTGTTACTGCTGTTGTTATTCCTATTGTTGTAGCGCTGTCGTCGTCATTTATGTTGTTGTTGTCGTAGCCATTGCTGTTGTTCCTGTTGCTGCTGCTGTTGCTGCTACTGTTGTCGTCGTGTTTATTTTGAGGTTCGTTGTATCGAGCTGCTCAATCTTGCATTATCTGATAGAATCCGTCTAGCGTGATCATTAGGTACTATCCCGTTAAAAAGGCAACGCACTAATTACAGGCGTTTTCATGAACGCCGGGTGTGCCAGACGTGGATGCTGA
>JACEFZ010019523.1:65000-77500 GCA_014155875.1 Cepaea nemoralis
ACTCTGGTTCTCTTAGTTATGTAAAATGAGTAAGGCATCATATCTTCGTTTTCTAGTAGCAGTCATCATGGGGATCTCACGAGACAAACTGCACAAGCGCTAGGCCTCAGGTGGGCGTATGGCGGTGTTGAGGAAGACAAGAAAGTATGCCGACGCCAGAAGAATCAACACAGTGAGGACAATGGGTGGAAACAAAAAAGTATAGGGCTCTTCGACAAGATCATGACAACTTACCTAGGGGCAGTGAAGCAATTATACGCAAGTCACATGTCATTGACGTGGTGTACAACCTTCTAACAATGAGTTTGTGCATACAAAAACACTAGTTAAGAGCTCTATCATACAGACCGACTGTCAGGCAGTGGTATGGGGTTCACTATGCCACACCTGTCGGCCTCAAGATGGATTTTATACTGTCTGAGGAAGATGAAACAGTGCTGAACAAGGTTGCTCAAAAAAGACTCAGAAGAAATATGATGAGAGAAAAGAAGCAAGCCCAAGTGGAACAAGCATCGGAAGAACAGTTTGCCTCTGGAAGTCCTTGCCAAGATCGCCTCTCGACCAGAACAGTGTGGAAGAGTGGATGGTTAAATCCCTAAAGGCAAAGAGTTGAAGTTGTGTTCCAGGAAACTGAAGTACAAGAGGGCTAAATAATTGAATTTATTTTGGAGAAAAATAAAGTTCGTATAAAAATGCAATCAGTGCAGTCCATGATTTCCTTTAATCCAAACTGGGTCTTGCATATCTGTGTTATACGTTCGTTTTCTTTTTGCATACATTTTGTGTCAATGTACTTGTGTATTCTTTTGTATTTGCCGTACTCTCTTTTATTGCTGGTTGTCTTTCACACTATAACTATTGTATCTTTTTTTGCCATTCTTCGGCTGTTTTCCTTTCTCTCCATGATGAAAACATGCCTCAACCGGTTTCCTTTCTTTCCATGCTGTAAATATGCTTCGTCTGTTTTCTTTTCTTTCCATGGTGTAAATAATTTTCGCCCGTTCTCTTGTCTCTCTATGCTGTAAATATTCTCGTCAGCCACCTAACACCCGTTTCAACACAAGTTCTGATTTCTTTTACTTCAACTGTTATCCCATCCATGCATAGTAATTTGTTTCTGGGGCTATCTTTTATTCTTTCTTTCGACTTCTACCCAGCCTAAAGTTGGTACCAGATATTATTCTAGGCAGCAAAGGCGGCCGGTCTAATATTTACCACACCATCCACTGGGTGCTGATTGGCTTATAAGAATATAGAGTCTAGCATCATATACCCATTGCTGGCTATGGCGTGCAATAGGTCCTTTTCTTTACGTATACACATCATCATCATCAAGTGCCCTGCCAGCTGGCGTAGACGTTCTTGACTCTCCACAGAGCTCGGTCTTCGGTGTTCTGGATAAACTCTACTGATGATATTCCTCCATGCCACCGTCTCAATCCATCCAGCATAATTTCTCTTGGTCTGCCTCTGCCTCTCCTCCCGTCGATCTTCCCAGATGTCACCATGTTCTCCAATGCCTCTCTTCTCATTTACACATATAAGGGATATTTCACGTACGATGGAAATACAACTAGAGAACAATGCTAAAGAAGAGACGTGATCACTCACGCTTGTTGACCAGCTAGGTGAACATGTTGTACCCAGCCTGTAAGGAAACAACACTATAGACATCCTCCTTATGTTGGTTTGTTTGTTTTGTTGTTTTTTGTTCTCTCGCTTTGAACTCATGTGTAGTCCATACACTTGCTACTACTTTTTAGTTCACCGGATTGATCTTTGCGTGTGGATTTTTGTTTATAGTTGCATATCCTTTACAGGACGTTGCAGTTAACACCAGCATTTTACTGCCGTTGTTGATGTCTTGTCAAGTATTACGCTCAGTAGTTTGCTATTGCTTTCCGAACGACCGGCTCTCATACCAACACGTTAAAACCAGCACGACTCGGTCTGCTGCCAAATCGGTTACTGTGTTGTTTCGAACGCGTGTAAGCGGCATTACGAATCGCGTCCACAACGCCATCGTCTTGGAGACCGGATTAACTTTCTTATTACCAGTGTCCCTCGCCACCAGGTGAACATACTCCGACCCCAGAGGTACTTGTAATTTACACCCCTAAGTCAAAGACGAGAAGTCAGTATGTTAGTTCAACTGACCTGTGTAGGGGGTGAACCCGCTACCTCGGGATATTATTATCTATTAATTATTTATTCATTTATTGTTGTTGTTGTTGTTGATGTTTGTGTTGTTGTTGTTGTTGTTGTTGTTGTTGGTTTTGTTGCTAGAAACATTTTGAAAGTGAACATTTCGAAAATGTGTGTGTTTACTTCGGCGTTATTTACACGCAATGCCATTTTCTGTATCTTATTTTCCAATAAGGCTGACTGCTGGGACAGGAAAATACACTTCGGGAAATAAACACGTGAAATGTAATCTCGCCAGAATGTACTCTCGCGCGTGTACACGAATAGTTAATGTATTCTGCACATAACAAACACACAAGCAAGGAGAAAAACGCACATGGGTAAATATGTTGTCATCACAGAGGGACACTACAGCAACCGCAGATGTATGTAGCAGATACTAAACACGAAAACTAAACATCAAGGTTGCAGACAACATCATAGACAGTGTTGTGAATTATCTACAGATGTTGTGGCTATTGAACATAGACACTGAAGATATTTGACATGTTTCTAGTCATCATCATCAGCATCATGTGGTATGTCGGTAAGCCTGTGGGATCATGGTTTACCGTCACACAGCATCACCAACCATCGCTCACTTTTGTTCTATTCCACTTGACCAGACCATGTATGTGTGTATGCATGTATCTCGGTGCATTCTTCTTGCTCTGATCCCCATAACACTTGCCAGTTGTTAGTGAGTGTTCAAGTTGTGTCCTTATAACATGCCCAGACAATCTTAACCGTGTTTTATTTCTCCAGTTAGTGCGCGGTTTTTGCCCGCTTCTTGAAGGACTGTCTTGTTTATTTTTCTAACAGTCCAAGGTATTCTTTTAATTCCCATCAGAAACCATATTTCTGCAGCCATGAGATGTTTCTTGTCTGCTTATTATTCAGTCCAGCTGCATATATTGTGAGAGCGTTGATATAGTGTAAAGTAAAATCACTACAGACGGCATATAAACATTATAGATAACATACGGATGTTGCAGATAATGCACACACGCTACAGAATGTGTGCAGTCGCTACAGATAGCGTGTATATGCTAAGTATAATGTACGAACGAAACAGGTAATATGTAGACGCTACAGATTGTACACAAACTGGGGTGTCAAACTGTCTCAGTACAAACGTTACTGATAGTGTACAGATGCTGCATGAAGACTACATCAGCTACAGATAGCTGCAGGCGCTACTGATATCGTAGAGACGTTGCAGATTGTGTGCAGGCACCGAATATACCAGACACACCTTTTATACGCCATGTAAAACGTGAAAAATACGATATATGGATAACTCAGATACACCACGTAGTTGCCTGAGCCATGACACATGGAGAGATGAGATACAACACTTAGATGCCACAGCCATGACACATGGAGAGATGAGATACAACACTTAGATGCCACAGCCATGACACATGGAGAGATGAGATACAACACTTAGATGCCTCAGCCATGACACATGGAGAGATGAGATACAACACTTAGATGCCACAGCCATGACACGTGGAGAGATGAGATACAACACTTAGATGCCACAGCCATGACACGTGGAGAGATGAGATACAACACGAAGATGCCACAGCCATGACACATGGAGAGATGAGATACAACACGAAGATGCCACAGCCATGACACATGGAGAGATGAGATACAACACTTAGATGCCACAGCCATGACACATGGAGAGATGAGATACAACACTTAGATGCCACAGCCATGACACATGGAGAGATGAGATACAACACTTAGATGCTTCAGCCATGACACATGGAGAGATGAGATACAACACTTAGATGCCACAGCCATGACACATGGAGAGATGAGATACAACACTTAGATGCCACAGCCATGACACATGGAGAGATGAGATACAACACGAAGATGCCACAGCCATGACACGTGGAGAGATGAGATACAACACTTAGATGCCTCAGCCATGACACATGGAGAGATGAGATACAACACTTAGATGCCTCAGCCATGACACGTGGAGAGATGAGATAGAACACTTAGATGCCTCAGCCATGACACATGGAGAGATGAGATACAACACTTAGATGCCTCAGCCATGACACATGGAGAGATGAGATACAAAACTTAGATGCCTCAGCCATGACACGTGGATAGATGAGATACAACACTTAGATGCTTCAGCCATGACACGTGGAGAGATGAGATACAAAACTTAGATGCTTCAGCCATGACACATTGAGAGATGAGATACAACACTTAGATGCCTCAGCCATGACACGTGGAGAGATGAGATAGAACACTTAGATGCCTCAGTCATGACACGTGGAGAGATGAGATAGAACACTTAGATGCCTCAGCCATGACACATGGAGAGATGAGATACAACACTTAGATGCCTCAGCCATGACACGTGGAGAGATGAGATAGAACACTTAGATGCCTCAGCCATGACACGTGGAGAGATGAGATAGAACACTTAGATGCCTCAGCCATGACACGTGGAGAGATGAGATAGAACACTTAGATGCCTCAGCCATGACACGTGGAGAGATGAGATAGAACACTTAGATGCCTCAGCCTTGACACATTGAGAGATGAGATACAAAACTTAGATGCCTCAGCCATGACACGTGGAGAGATGAGATAGAACACTTAGATGCCTCAGCCATGACACTTTCAGAGATGAGATACAACACTGTAGCCAGTTGTCCCTAGGGGGAAAGTGGAGTCAACAAGCACACTGTTTAAAATCCTTTTCCTTATTGTGGGCCTCGGCCAGACCTTTGTCTACATACCCCCTGTAAATCTTAGGTACCCTATCCCTCTCTTTCCTCTTCTTCTTCTTACCACTAAACAATACCCTTCATATTGTTTCAGAACATACCCACACAAGACTGTATTTTAACAAATGATAAAATAAAACATTTAATACAGAAATTGTCACGTGTGTGTGTGTGCACTGTTTGCGTGTGGAAATATGTAGTATTTTCTATGGTGTATGCGAGAATAGATTAGTGAGCTCAGGATCGTTCTTCATCATGTTAGGCCATGCCACATCACACCACAGTAAGTTCAGAACAGGTCTCACCGAATGAAGCCTCAATCCGGACAATGGTTGACTTCTTGGAGTTAATCATATATATATATTCTGGGTGACTGTTCTCCACTACTGAATATGGTATACCAAAGTCCACAAGTTCAGAACCCCCGATGTATTTAATGTGTCTATAACGATCCTGGAACCTAGGAATCTCGGCACCTCTCTTACACGACTCCCCAAGAAACAAACTGATGATGTCTGTTCGAGTAAGTTCCTCCTGTATGTTTGTACAAGTTTACTGAACAGGTTTCCTCACCATTATGCCTTCTCTATATAATAATGTTATTGTCCTGAGAAGTAATCACCATTATACCTTCTCTATATAATAATGTTATTGTTCTGAGAATTCATCACTGTTAATATGAATCCGCCTTTTCAGTACCTCAGTCACTGCCAACCAGCCATTTTTATGTTAACCACTCTGGGCTTTTATGAGGCTATGATTGGTGGAACGGTGTCCCATTGCCGACACCATTTAACATAAATTCACTCAGTGTGACTGCTATTTTTCCTCCTCTCCCAGCTGTCCTTAATTTCTCCGGTACAGTAAAATATCACTCAGTGTGACTGGCTTTGTCTACACCTCGTAGTAATACTTCCTTTCTTTTATACCGTTGAACCTGTAGAGAATAGAACATTCGGTGAGAGAAAAACCCTTTTCGAATCCACTATATGTGATTATAGGCCAAAGGCCACTCAGACATGTGTCCTAGTTAATCTAGAACTACCCTCTGACATCAAGGCAGAGGCGTTCGTCACATTTGGGTGATAAGGGAAAGGAAAGACCAAACGAAAAAACACAGGAGCCCCAGCAGGCCTCACTACCGGAATATCCCACCATTTACATTTCCCCTATTCCCCCAGCCATCCCATTACACTGGTCGTACCCTGCCGAGTGAAATGATATATAACTCTATCTCATTTAAGCTAGGCATCAGCCAGCTGCAGCCGATGCTCCTAGATTATTTTCTCCCCACACTATCACTACGTTCCAGTCATAACTCTATTTATAAATAAACTACCTTATGCTAGTGTTCCCGTTCGGAGTCGGAATCCACAATTCATCACAGTTTCCAAAACACAGGAGACCCCGTAAATCTCTTCTCCATTAGAACTAGGAACACAAAAACACTCCCGTTATCTGTAGTTCATCCACAGACAGACTGAACGCAACTTTCGTTAACTTCTCCCAGTCAAATGTTGCACGAGTGACGTCACTCACGTGACCGGACTTCAATCAAGAAAGCCCCGCCTCTCCCTTCTCCATTCTCCTGAGATCTGAGAAAACAGACTGCCGAATTTCTTTGATGCCGGGCAAATTAACCTGCCGCCAATTGTCTTTGATTGGGGGACTTCTCAGGGAATCCCGGTCGTGTTTGAAACTGGGAACATATTTCCCGACATCAAATAGTTGTGGCGCCTAGCAACGGCGGTTTTCAGGCCTTTCATCAATCTGGATCGAAATTCTTCAGTATTATGTGACATAGGACCCCTCTTAAGAGAGTTGACCGCATCAACTCTTACTCACTGGAGTTTTGATCCAGATGATCCACAACAATCCACTCATCAAACGCATATTCAGTTTCTGGGAGATGGCTCAGCACATCAATTGTTGATAGTCTGCCTGTATCCTCACAGGTATTGCCTCCCCTGCAATTAGGCGATCTCACTGATAGCCTATATCTTCACAATGCCATACACTAGTGTTGGCGTATCGCTCCTGTACGTTCAGTCGGCCAACTTCTGACTTGCGTAAGCGATGGCTCACAATACAGACGGATCGTTCCATCCTGACTGTGGCATTGTCTCCATATCCGCCTGGTTTCCTCAAGTTTTGCATCCTGGGATTTGCGGTATCGTCCTCGTTGGACAGAATCGTCTTCCCCAAAGCTCCTGGATTTTTGCTTCCAGGACCATATCGGTCGATGTTGGATCCGGTCAGCCAATCCTTGGTTGGAGTCCTGGGTATTTCGCGCCGTTCCCGACGTTACCCACCCCTTCTGAACTGGGTTACTAGCGAATGGTTCACTATTGGCCTCTTCCTGGCGTGTGATTTCCCTCCTCTCTTCGGCTGGAAAATCTGATCTACCTCGTACGTTCCCATAGGCCTTCCTATGTAGTACTTGGGATCTCTGGTCTCCGTCTGGACCTGTAACCTTTTTCCCAATGGCTGCCATTACCATAAGGTGAGGGGATTTGATATCGGATCTCTCCTCATACTTCTGCAGGAGATGCCTAGGAAGACTGTTCAGTTCTCCCCCATCCGAATTTCGTAGGTGTTCCGGGACACAACCTTTACCACAGGATAAGGTCCATGCCATCCTGCTTGCATCATGTTGGTCTCTGCTGGTCCCCACACTACTACTTTCTCTCCCACCTTAAGAGCTCCTTTACTCTTCGTCCGATTTTTGGGTGGTGCCTTCTGGCACTCTGGACAAGACTTAACCAATCGGCGTACATCTCCAGTCATTCCTGGCCAGCAATAATGGCCGGAAATCTGCTGCAACGTCTCTCTGACACCCATATGTCGAGTTCCGGATATCTGACTACCGGATATGGTATGTCCGCTCTGAAGAATGTGAGGACGGTGGGCTTCTGGGACCACCAACTGCTCATGCAGTTTGTCTCCCCTTCCAGCTCTCCGATAGAGTAGTCGATTCCTCAGAAAGTACTGCCCCCGTTCTGATGGGTCAGCACTTTTTTGCAGCTTCTTGTAACAAGGACGCAACGTTGTGTCCTTCCTCTGGGAAGTATGCAATTCCCCAGGCACTGGGTTGTGGCATAGCGTGTCTGCCCTCTTTTCCTTCCCTTGAGATCCAGTGGCTGATGTTCCCCGGTGGGCAGGTTGTATGGGCATCCCCAAGAACACGTATTTCGTACCAAGGATCACGGGAAATAGGGAATCCGATAACACAGCTGCTGGAATGATGCCTGTGACGTACCTGGATTTAATCTCCACCTTGGCGATTGGCAGCGTCATGGCAACAGCACTCCTCATTGCAGGCTGTATCTCAATAGTCTCCCCTGTGAGTTGGTCTGGGCGTACCAAGCTGGCATCAATCACCGCTTCCCCGTCCAAACCAGAATCATAGAGACAGGTAACCTGCTGGCCGTTGACTTCAATCAGTTCGACCACAGGTGGCCTCTCTTGGTCCAGAGTTCCTTCAACAACCTCGACCTTTTCAGTGGCAACCACCTTTGGAGCCACGCGGCAGGCTGCGAAGTGAGAGCTTTTCGATTTCGATTTGCAGTCTTTTGTGTTGTGAGAGGGTGACTTGCAGATCGAACACCACTTCTCAGACCACTGTCGTTTCGGTTGAGAGTTGGGTGGGCTCTGTCTCCCATCCTTTGTCTTCTCTGGACTCTTCTCTGAGTGTTCTGCATAAGGTTCAACTTTCTTTGTTTCTGAGCTCTTGAATTTCTTTCGGTCATGTTTCTCCTGACCTTTGGTGGTTGGTGTACAGGTTTCTTCCGTCTCCCCATGGACTTCAACGAATCTTTCCGCCAGCTTATTCACCACATCAAGCCGTTCCGCCCCTTGTTCTCCCAAGAATGTCTTCAGAGGTCCTGACATTTGCTGTCGCATCTGGTCGACAATCATGAGCTCTTCCAGACTCTCATAGTCATGCTTGAACCCTGCCAAATCCATCCATTTTTGGAGGTAGGATTTCAGGCGCAAACTGTAGGCGGTGAATAGCTCTCCTGGCTCTCGTTTCGCTGCTCGAAACTTCTTCCTATATGTACTTGATGTGATCTCGTAATTTTTCAGCAAAGCGGCTTTCAATTCGTCGTAATTGTTCTCGTGTCCTGGCGGCAGGCGAGAATAGACCTCGTAACCGGTTCCAAGCAATCAATGGGATAGCTTAAGATTCCATTTGTCTCGGTCCAGACCCATAGCAACGGACATGGCCTCAAAGCGTTGAAGGTACAGGTCAATCTTCTCTTTGCCCTGATCATAGACCGCTAGAGGAAACTTCATAGCATGGTAACTATGTCCACCTGCTGAAGTTGAGCCTGGGACTGAGGAACCTCCAACTGCACCCTCAGTTTCCCCATTAGATTGTCTATTCAACTTAAGTTCCCTCATCCTGTACTCGTGCTCCCTTTTCTGAGCCTCCTGCTCTGCTTCCCGTTTCCTAGCAGCTTCCTCCACCTCAAGTAACTTAGCAGCTTGCTCTGCTTCCAATTTTTTAGCTTCTATTTCCAGCCTTCTCATGGCTTGCTCAGCCTCAAGTTGCCTAGCAGCTTGTTCTGCTTCCAATTTCTTAGCTGCTTGCTCTAACTCCATTCTTCTCAATTCCAACTCCACCTTTCGATCTTCCCTTTCTGCTTGACGATACTCCCTCTCCACTTCCTGTATGTAATCCGTTAAAGCTAAACCAGACAAACCCATTCCTTCCCCCTTTTCCCTTAGTTCTACAGTGGTTAATTTAGGAGTGGTCCATATTTCAAAGAGGTAAGTCAGCAGGTTGAGTCTAAAACCCCCAAGCAATATAGATAATTAATATCTAAAATTAATCTATATATAAGACACCACACCGTACACCACAACACAATCTCTCAACGACAAGAGTAGACTAGGACCAAGACCTATGTAGACTTGTAAAGTGTGAACAGGAAAGTTATGTGCCTGAACACCTATCCACATTCACTATAACTTGATCTTTAACTGTCCGGCCCTACCTCTATCACGGTAATGTCACCCACAATAATGTAATATCACCAACATTAAGGTAATGTCACCTTCCCGTGTGACGTGCCCATGTAAATGTCGCTATCCTTAATGTGATATCACCATCCCGGACGAGCCCCCATAAATGTAGCCAGTTGTCCCTAGGGGGAAAGTGGAGTCAACAAGCACACTGTTTAAAATCCTTTTCCTTATTGTGGGCCTCGGCCAGACCTTTGTCTACATACCCCCTGTAAATCTTAGGTACCCTATCCCTCTCTTTCCTCTTCTTCTTCTTACCACTAAACAATACCCTTCATATTGTTTCAGAACATACCCACACAAGACTGTATTTTAACAAATGATAAAATAAAACATTTAATACAGAAATTGTCACGTGTGTGTGTGTGCACTGTTTGCGTGTGGAAATATGTAGTATTTTCTATGGTGTATGCGAGAATAGATTAGTGAGCTCAGGATCGTTCTTCATCATGTTAGGCCATGCCACATCACACCACAGTAAGTTCAGAACAGGTCTCACCGAATGAAGCCTCAATCCGGACAATGGTTGACTTCTTGGAGTTAATCATATATATATATATTCTGGGTGACTGTTCTCCACTACTGAATATGGTATACCAAAGTCCACAAGTTCAGAACCCCCGATGTATTTAATGTGTCTATAACGATCCTGGAACCTAGGAATCTCGGCACCTCTCTTACACGACTCCCCAAGAAACAAACTGATGATGTCTGTTCGAGTAAGTTCCTCCTGTATGTTTGTACAAGTTTACTGAACAGGTTTCCTCACCATTATGCCTTCTCTATATAATAATGTTATTGTCCTGAGAAGTAATCACCATTATACCTTCTCTATATAATAATGTTATTGTTCTGAGAATTCATCACTGTTAATATGAATCCGCCTTTTCAGTACCTCAGTCACTGCCAACCAGCCATTTTTATGTTAACCACTCTGGGCTTTTATGAGGCCATGATTGGTGGAACGGTGTCCCATTGCCGACACCATTTAACATAACTTCACTCAGTGTGACTGCTATTTTTCCTCCTCTCCCAGCTGTCCTTAATTTCTCCGGTACAGTAAAATATCACTCAGTGTGACTGGCTTTGTCTACACCTCGTAGTAATACTTCCTTTCTTTTATACCGTTGAACCTGTAGAGAATAGAACATTCGGTGAGAGAAAAACCCTATTCCAATCCACTATATGTGATTATAGGCCAAAGGCCACTCAGACATGTGTCCTAGTTAATCTAGAACTACCCTCTGACATCAAGGCAGAGGCGTTCGTCACATTTGGGTGATAAGGGAAAGGAAAGACCAAACGGAAAAACACAGGAGCCCCAGTAGGCCTCACTACCGGAATATCCCACCATTTACATTTCCCCTATTCCCCCAGCCATCCCATTACACTGGTCGTACCCTGCCGAGTGAAATGATATATA
Source organism: Cepaea nemoralis (assembly GCA_014155875.1). NCBI lineage: Eukaryota > Metazoa > Mollusca > Gastropoda > Stylommatophora > Helicidae > Cepaea > Cepaea nemoralis. The sequence goes on from JACEFZ010019523.1 coordinate 76,401, forward strand.
ACTCTATCTCATTTAAGCTAGGCATCAGCCAGCTGCAGCCGATGCTCCTAGATTATTTTCTCCCCACACTATCACTACGTTCCAGTCATAACTCTATTTATAAATAAACTACCTTATGCTAGTGTTCCCGTTCGGAGTCGGAATCCACAATTCATCACAGTTTCCAAAACACAGGAGACCCCGTAAATCTCTTCTCCATTAGAACTAGGAACACAAAAACACTCCCGTTATCTGTAGTTCATCCACAGACAGACTGAACGCAACTTTCGTTAACTTCTCCCAGTCAAATGTTGCACGAGTGACGTCACTCACGTGACCGGACTTCAATCAAGAAAGCCCCGCCTCTCCCTTCTCCATTCTCCTGAGATCTGAGAAAACAGACTGCCGAATTTCTTTGATGCCGGGCAAATTAACCTGCCGCCAATTGTCTTTGATTGGGGGACTTCTCAGGGAATCCCGGTCGTGTTTGAAACTGGGAACATATTTCCCGACATCAAATAGTTGTGGCGCCTAGCAACGGCGGTTTTCAGGCCTTTCATCAATCTGGATCGAAATTCTTCAGTATTATGTGACAAACACTTAGATGCCTCAGCCATGACACGTGGAGAGATGAGATACAAAACTTAGATGCTTCAGCCATGACACATTGAGAGATGAGATACAACACTTAGGTGCCTCAGCCATGACACGTGGAGAGATGAGATAGAACACTTAGATGCTTCAGCCATGACACTTGGAGAGATGAGATACAACACTTAGATGCCTCAGCCATGACACGTGGATAGATGAGATACAACACTTAGATGCTTCAGCCATGACACATTGAGAGATGAGATACAACACTTAGATGCCTCAGCCATGACACGTGGAGAGATGAGATAGAACACTTAGATGCCTCAGCCATGACACTTGGAGAGATGAGATACAACACTTAGATGCCTCAGCCATGACACGTGGAGAGATGAGATACAAAACTTAGATGCTTCAGCCATGACACATTGAGAGATGAGATACACCACTTAGGTGCCTCAGCCATGACACGTGGAGAGATGAGATAGAACACTTAGATGCTTCAGCCATGACACATGGAGAGATGAGAT
>JACEFZ010019523.1:80000-220872 GCA_014155875.1 Cepaea nemoralis
TATTTGAGACTTGTGACATGTAGCAAATGGAACTAGTACACATTTCATGATCAAAATTCCCGCTTATACTTTTCGGAAAATTCATTAGAGAAAGGTGACGAGGAAGGAAACTGGCCACTCTCACCTAGTAAAGCTGCAGTCTAATTTACGTATGAATAAAATTAGTAGAACTGCGGTAAAGCTGTGGAAATGTAAACAATATAACATAACACGAAGTAATTCAGCTTTGCAAAGCACAGTTACTGAACAAAATAGGACGTTGCTGAGACTAGCCTTCATGAGCAAACAAGCACCACACAAAACACAACCCATATACACCAGAAGGCACTACGGTGACTACATTAAGGCATAGTAAATATAGTCAATGCAGTGTCTTCCCCATGTGTATATGTTGTGTTTTGTGTTTTTGTTTGCTGATGATTGGCTAGTCTCCGCAACGTCCTATGTTTTCCGTAATTGTGTTCTGAAAAGCTTTATTACTTCTTCTTATTTTATATAGTCTAATTTAAAATGACTTACAACATACGGTGGTATGTGTAATAAATCTGTCTTATATTCTGTTCATAATTAAGTTCCATTAGTCTGCAGTTGCCTGGCCTGAGATAAGCGCAGGTGAACTGATAAGTGTTTGGCAAAAATAACCCTGCTGCATTAGATGATGCAGATATTTAAATCACAAGGTTGCGACATGCCTTAACAGGTCATCATGAACTGGCTTATATCAATTCCTGTTTAACATTTCAGGTCATGAAGTCTAAACGGAAGTAAAGAACTCTTTTCTACTCCATCTCTCAAGGTTTGCCAGGAGTAGTGCGTAGCATCCATTGTAGTGCTATCCACTTTCTAGTCTAGTGCCACTTAGGCGAACATCTTCCGAATTAACTGCTGAGTTTTCACTTTATGGATTCCTCCTCCCTTTGGCAGATTGCCTTCCCGGGCTTGTGGGCTCTGCCAGCCCACATTTTCTGTCGGGCTTTGTTGTCCAACACTTTGTTCTTACAAGAACTTCTACAAGGCAGAGAAGTTTGGCATTCAGTGCGTCCTTCACGTATATGGATTTCCTTCCAGGGTTTATGAGCTCCATAAGTCCGTTTTGTTTGCTGCTTTATTTTATCATATCAAGCATTGACTTTTGTCAGGGAGCACAAATGTAAATTCAAATATTAGTAGTGTTGTCTCAATAAATGAATTACGCTTGCATTTCACCACACAATGTGGGAAATTGTATGCATATCTTTTACAGGACATCGCTGTCAACATCAGCATCTTTCAGCCGATTGTTGATTTCTTGGCAAGATTACGCTCAGTAGTTTGCCATAGCTTTCTGAGCGACCGGTTCACACACCCCGTAAGTTACCGACGCGGTTAGAACCGCTACCGATTCTCGCCGTCGTCACGTTACTTACGAGAGTATACTAGATTACGGAGAAGGTCGTGTAACCTCTAGACCACGGAGGCCGGCACACAGTGTGGAACAACATTAAAATACCACTTGGAAAGGGCTCTTCTATAGGCATTGGTACGCAGTTATTCTTATGTTCCATGATGTGTGGTGTTGGTGATCATGTCTATCCACAGCCTTCAGTACCCATAGAGAATAGCTAGTACGAACTGTGTCCGTATGACAGTTGTCGGATCAGATGGATGATATAATTAGTTAATGGTGACACTTTTGAGGGTGTTTTGCGTACTAGGCGTCGAGGCCCACTTGGTCCTTCATTTAACGCACCACTGTTGTCGGTGATGTGCAAGGACAAGTTCTTAATCCCGGTACTTTAAATTTGTTAAATTGTCTAGTGACATCTGATCTCTATTTCTTGTCTTTAGTTCTATCAGTGCCAATTAAAGCACGTGCATTTATTTCTGATATAAGTGGCAAGGCGGCGGCGTTTGTGTAGTTGATATGGGACAAGGCTGGTAAGGTCATGAGCCCGGTTGGACGAGAGTTCGGCGCATGCGTTCGTCATCCGCTAACATAGTAACAGACCGGTCACTTATTGTCCCGTGCATTCAAGTCTGCAACATGTGATGCGCCTGTCATATCACAGATCCATAGACCGGTCACTTATTGCTCCATACATTCAAGCCTGTAACATGTGATGGACCTATCATATCACAGATCCATAGACCGGTCACTTATTGCTCCATGCATTCAAGCCTGTAACATGTGATGGACCTATCATATCACAGATCCATAGACCGGTCACTTATTGCCCCGTGCATTCAAGCTTGTAACATGTGATGGACCTATCGTATCACAGATCCATAGACCGGTCACTTATTGCTCCATGCATTCAAGCCTGTAACATGTGATGGACCTATCATATCACAGATCCATAGACCGGTCACTTATTGCCCCGTGCATTCAAGCTTGTAACATGTGATGGACCTATCGTATCACAGATCCATAGACCGGTCACTTATTGCTCCATGCATTCAAGCCTGTAACATGTGATGGACCTATCATATCACAGATCCATAGACCGGTCACTTATTGCTCCATACATTCAAGCCTGTAACATGTGATAGACCTATCATATCACAGATCCATAGACCGGTCACTTATTGCTCCATGCATTCAAGCCTGTAACATGTGATGGACCTATCATATCACAGATCCATAGACCGGTCACTTATTGCCCCGTGCATTCAAGCTTGTAACATGTGATGGACCTATCATATCACAGATCCATAGACCGGTCACTTATTGCTCCATACATTCAAGCCTGTAACATGTGATGGACCTATCATATCACAGATCCATAGACCGGTCACTTATTGCCCCGTGCATTCAAGCTTGTAACATGTGATGGACCTATCATATCACAGATCCATAGACCGGTCACTTATTGTCCCGTGCATTCAAGCTTGTAACATGTGATGGACCTATCATATCACAGATCCATAGACCGGTCACTTATTGTCCCGTGCATTCAAGCTTGTAACATGTGATGGACCTATCATATCACAGATCCATAGACCGGTCACTTATTGCTCCATACATTCAAGCCTGTAACATGTGATGGACCTATCATATCACAGATCCATAGACCGGTCACTTATTGCCCCGTGCATTCAAGCTTGTAACATGTGATGGACCTATCATATCACAGATCCATAGACCGGTCACTTATTGCCCCGTGCATTCAAGCTTGTAACATGTGATGGACCTATCATATCACAGATCCATAGACCGGTCACTTATTGCCCCGTGCATTCAAGCTTGTAACATGTGATGGACCTATCATATCACAGATCCATAGACCGGTCACTTATTGCTCCATACATTCAAGCCTGTAACATGTGATGGACCTATCATATCACAGATCCATAGACCGGTCACTTATTGCCCCGTGCATTCAAGCTTGTAACATGTGATGGACCTATCATATCACAGATCCATAGACCGGTCACTTATTGCCCGGTGCATTCAAGCTTGTAACATGTGATGGACCTATCATATCACAGATCCATAGACCGGTCATTTATTGTCCCGTAGATTCAAGCCTGCAACGTGTGATGGACTTATCATATCACAGATTCAAGTCTGCAACATGCGATGGACCTATCATATCACAGATCCATAGACCGGTCACTTATTGCTCCATGCATTCAAGCCTGTAACATGTGATGGACCTATCGTATCACAGATCCATAGACAGGATTATATTTTCCCGACCAGTGCGCCTTTTTAGTCGACCCAGCCTAAATTAATTTGTTTTCCCTTTAGATATGTTTGAATTGTTCCTAGAGAAGATCACTAAGATCGAAACGTCGGGTTCGTTGCTTTGTGGTTTAAAATTTGTCTACATTTTAACCCGTACTTTACGTTATTATTATTATTATTATTATTATTATTATTATTATTATTATTATTATTATTATTATTATTACAGGGAGGTGTCGCTATACGTCGCTTCGGTTTACGTCGTGTGGCTATAACGTCGTTGTCACAATGGGACATGGTTAGTTTAATTTAGTCGACCGATCAACATCACGGCACACGGGTTGTAACCCATAAGTGCTCCGTTCTACTCCTAACTCAAGCCTGAGTCCGGAGAATCTCAGCTCAGTGCTCGAACTCCGTAGCACCGGCGAGGATCCTTAAATACTTTGGGTAGATTTTTAACTCGAAATTTTGCCCGGGCAGCGCCATTAGGCTACTTTTTTTTTATTTTCGATTTCCAACTGCCAGGGGATGTTTTACGTGCACAACAATACACACGGGAGTCCGATCTCACTACCCAGAGACCAGGGGAAATTTTGTTATTAGAAGTCCACGTGAAAAAATCCAGGCCCCCTCACATTTGCACTCCTCCGCCCGAAGCCGTTATATACGAATATATAGGAGCTACGTGATTCTGCTTGTGCAGCAGTTTCCCCACATGGCTAGGTCAATGTCAGGTACTCAGTGGTTAAGTCTTGAAAAGCCTGCCTTTGAAGTAATTCTTTTAACTTGTTGGCGAGCGTTTAATCGTGTGCATATCACAATGTAGGAGGAGTATTTTAGGCAAGGGGTAGCATCTGGGTTACATGAGTTGCCCACAGGTTACGTGGTTGTGTCAGAATGGCACCGATGCCATGGATACTCTCTCGCTCTCTCTCTCTCTCTCTCTCTCTCTCTCTCTCTCTCTCTCTCTCTCTCTCTCTCTCTCTTACTCACAGGTCAGCATGACATAATGGATAAGAGCGCTCGTTCTTAAACACCCGGTGCGCTGATGTCGAGTCAGCGGGTTCAACCCCTACACCGGTCAGTATGCTGACTTCTCATATTTGACTTTGGGGGCGTAAATTACAAGTAACTCAGAAATCTGAGTTGGTTCGTAAGGACAGTTAAAAAATGTCCGCCCCACTTTTGACATTCACCAAAGAGGAGCAGAGTTCTGTTATTCGTTTCTTGATCAGTACAGGGGTGAAACCTAAAGAAATGCATCGGCCAATGAAGGTCCGGTATGGTGATGCATGCCTGTCAGTCCAGCAAGTGTCTAAGTGGAGTAGGAAGTTTCAAAACTGTTCGGTCCGATGAAGAGGTACAGCAGGTGGTGCATGAGTGGTTACACACGCGACCAAGGGAATTGTTTTCTACAGGAATCCAAGCACGTTATCGGTGCTGAAGGACTCGCATTGAACGCAATGATGACTACATTGAAAGATGATTCATTTGGTCTTTACTTTTTCAGAATATATTCACCACAGAAAAAAAAGAAGAAAAAACAGGGTTGACATTTGAATCCCCCTCTTGTGTGTGTGTGTGTGTGTGTGTGTGTGTGTGTGTGCGTGCGTGCGTGCGTGCGTGCGTGTGTGTGTGTGTGGCGAAGGGGTTAACGACTTTCTCCGTACTCCCGTAGGGGAGCACAGCTGAGCGAGATTCGGTAGCGGATCGCCTCGCGTTGGTTACTTACCGGGGTATGTCAGCCAGTCGCTCAGAAAGCAATGGCAAATATTTTTTTTTTTATTATTTCGCATATCCTTTAAGGACATCGCTGTCAACATCAGCATCTTTCAGCTGATTGTTGATTTCTTGGCAAGATTACGCTCTGTAGTTTGTCATTGCTTTATGAGCGACCGGCTCATATACCGCTAAGTTACCAACGCGGCGAGAACCTTTACCGATTCTCGCGCAGGTTACGTTCCTCACGTGGATATATGGATTACGGGGAAAGACGTTAACACCTAGGCCAGGGAGATCGGCTAATAGCAAACTAATGAATGTAATCTTGCCAAAACATCAACAACAGCGGTAAAATGCTGGTGTTGACAGCGATGTCCTGTAAATAGGATATACGAAAAAATGTGTGCGTGTGTGTGTGTGGATATAATTAGATAGGAAGTGTAGCACAGAAATAAAGAGCAAATTAATATTTAAAAGAATTGCAATAAGAGCTTCTTCAGAAATATGTCCCTGTCAAAAAAACAAAAAAACATTAACCATTAGAAGAAAGAATTCTTGTGTGTAACCTGTTAGGTAGAAGCATTGTGAATATATAGCTATGACTCCTAAATCAAATCTCTTGAACCCACAGAAACACCAGGATCTCGATTGTCCATTGTTGTTGTTTTTTGCTTCTATTCTTTCTCTGTAGTTCCGTAGAGTTCAGCGTGGAGGAAATATTAAGAGCGATCACTGTTTAACTTTCTGTGGGATGTCAATCTGACTTAAACGTTGACTACTCTTGAGTTTCTCGCTGACGAAAGCTATGGCAAACTACCGAATATAAAGTCGCCTAGAAAATTAACCTGGAGTTGATCGCAACGTCCAGCAAAAGCCATGCAACATTGATGTTAGATCCTTGCAGCTTGGAACTCAATGTTGATTCAGTGCGTCAGTGTTTTTCGCTCAACTCGTCGCTGGTTGGTGTAGAACGTATCTTTTCTTTCGGTATGAAGAACCATCTTCGTGAGACTGTGTCGCAGATGTCTCTTTCCTCTTCCTAAACTCGGACACACGCAGGCTAGGTAGGACCGACACTTAACTTCATATCTACTGACCGCAATAATAGCACATAACCAGGTCATGAGACAGCTCAGCAGCTATAGGCTGGCCGGGGTTAGAACAGAGGCTGGTTACGTTCCCAAAATAAAGTATTCCTTAGTGAATGTAAACACAGAAGTCACAAACAGTCGGCTGCAGGAAGTCACACACAGTCGGCGGCAGGAAGTCACACACAGTCGGCGGCAGGAAGTCACAAACAGTCGGCTCAGGAAGTCACAAACAATTGGCTGCAGGAAGTCACACACAGTCGGCTGCAGGAAGTCACAAACAACTGGGTGCAGGAAGTAGCAAACTGCCGGCTGCAGGAAGTCAGAAACTGTCGGCTGCAGAAAGTCACAAACAGTCGGCTGCACGAAGCCACACAGAACAGGCTACAGGAAGCCACAAACAATAGGCTGCAGGAAGTCACAAACAGTCGGCCGCAGGAAGTCACAAACAGCACACAATAGGCTACAGGAAGCCACAAACAGTCGGCTGCACGAATCCACAAACAATCGGCTGCAGGAAGCCACAAACAATAGGCTGCAGAAAACCACAAACAACAGGCTTCAGGAAGTCACACGCAATACGGTACAAAAAGCCACACACAAAATGCTGCAGGAAGCCACAAACAATAGGCATCACAAAGCCACACACAATAGGCATCACAAAGCCACACACAATAGGCATCACAAAGCCACACACAATAAGCATCACAAAGCCACACACAATAAGCATCACAAAGCCACACACAATAAGCATCACAAAGCCACACACAATAAGCATCACAAAGCCACACACAGTAAGCATCACAAAGTCACACACAATAAGCATCACAAAGCCACACACAATAAGCATCACAAAGCCACACACAATAAGCATCACAAAGCCACACACAATAAGCATCACAAAGCCACACACAATAAGCATCACAAAGCCACACACAATAAGCATCACAAAGCCACACACAATAAGCATCACAAAGCCACACACAATAAGCTGCAGAAAGCCACAAACAATAGGCTGCAGGAAGCCACAAACAGTAGGCTGGAGTAAGCCCCACACAATAAGCACCACGAAGTCACAAATAATGTAACGAACGAGCTATTTTCAAAGGATCACAAATTGGGCACGCAGGCCCTCTAACATTCGGCCCTTCCAATCACTGATCTTTCGTTCATCATTGTGTGTGTTACATTCACATAGGAAAAAAATAGGCTGCAGGAAGCCACAAACAATACGCTGTCCTGACATATTTCGCTGTATCTCGCCTGCAGAGGTATGTGTCACATGAAGTGAATCAATGAATTATATATACTTCGATTGAAATATTTTAAATACATAGGAATTGATATTGTTCGAATGTGGATCATGATTGTGGTAATGTTTCCTTCGCGGGTATTAAGTATTTCATTGTACAAAGGACACAATGCAGATCAGGAGCCGTTAAATAATTTGTTTGCTTTGTAAACTCATTTCTGCTCATAGTGCCACTTCTACATTTATTCCACTTTATAAAACTCTGCGTTAGTATATTTAGATTTGCTTACTTAGGAAAACACTCAGTAGAAGCGAAATACAAACCGCACACTGATACAGGTATAAAGTGCACAACCAACAATAGTGGAACTCGTTTTTGGACATGTATCTGGCATGACAGGAGCCGTGCACAAACTTATTTATTAATGACATAATTTGCCAGTTTGCAATTTCTAAAGCGAGACCGAGGCTGAATGCGTTTCTTTGCAAATATCTGCAGCTTACAGATTCGGTCTAGTTCAAACAGAAACTACATTCTTATGCTAATCACGTATATACAACACAGGAGCGAAGTGGTAAATATATTCCAACATTACATTACAGAGTGAAGACGTTTCTGTCTACAACGTGGGCGTCTGCAAGAAGGCGACGCAGCGTGCATGTATTTTGTGCGTCGCCATTCAACGTGGTATAGTTTTGGTATGTATCGTTAAAAAAAAACCCATTGAGATATAAAATCATTCACATTCTACGTATCAGCATTAGAAAAAAAGTGAATGGGAACATCGTTTTACTTGCTGAATTTATCATCACGTAGCTGGACCTTTGAAGAAGGTCTCTCTCATCATGGCTCGCTGAAAAGTGTCTCGATCTCTGGCCATTTCTCCTGCTTCATGCGCCCTAGTGCCCAAGGTGTTCGCACTGCCGTGTGCCCGTTTTGGTGCTGGTGGACCCTGGCTCTTCTTCCAGGAATCAGGCCGGCTTTCCAAGCCTCTATGCCAGTGGTTCTCAACCTTTTTTGGCCCATTCCCCCCTTCACCATATTTTCAGAACGCCATTCCCCCCCTTCCTATAAAAAAATTGGCCCGTTCCCCCCTTCACCGTATTTTCAGAACGTCATTCCCCCCCCCCCCCTTTCATATTTCCTATCTAAAAATCCCCTCACCCCTACACAGTATACGTAAAAGTGGAAGGCAAATGTAATAGCATATACTAAAACAAGTCTAGACATCCACATAAAACATGATTTGTGGGTCTACTTACTTTATAAAATGAATTTTAGAAGGATGAGACATACATAACTGTAAAGTATGAAGGGAAAAACTATGTCAAGTAATCGGTTCTTGTATTAACACGATCTTGAAATGGTCTTCATCCCCCCCCCCCCCTGGAAACCATGAAATTCCCCCCTGGGGGGGGGGGGAATTCCCCACCGGTTGAGAACCACTGCTCTATGCAGTTTACATCAGCAATTGTACAGGGATTTTGTTGCCGTTCCCAGTTTTGTATTTACCTTTTATGTTGCATAATCTCCAGAGAGGGTGAATACAAAACTTGGAACGGTAATATTTTCAAAAACCCAACAGTCATTAAAAATAAACCCTATATGTTAGTTTCCGTGGCTTGATGATGTTTATAACCCCGTTGTTGTTGTTATTTTTTTTTTCAATGGTGAGATCTTGTAGTGCGTCATTTTTTTAGTCTAAAAACTTGTCTGATATACTTTAATTCCTCCAAGCCCCTGATATATATATCATCATCAAGTGCCGTGCCGGCTGGCGTAGGCGTTCATGGCTCTCCATAGATCTCGGTCTTTGGTTTTCTGGATCAACTCTGCTGCTGATATTCCTCCATGCCACCGTCTCAATCCATCCAGCATCACTTCTCTTGGTCTACCTCTGCCTCTCTTCCCCTCGATCTTTCCAGTTGTTACGATGTTCTCCAACGCCTCTCTTCTCATCACATGACCGAGGAAAGCTGTTTGTCTCTGTCTTATTGTTGTATATAATGTTCTAGTTTCATTAGCCTGTGTCAGGCAGTCGTCGTTAGTTACTCTGGCAGTCCAAGGAATTCGCAACATTCGTCTCAGGAACCACATCTCTGTTGCTTCTAATTTCTTCTTAATTTGTTCATTTACATTCCAAGATTCACTGCCATACAGCAAAACTGGTTCTACATAGCATTTCAGCACTCTCTTTCTTACATTCAGTGACAGTGACTTATTGCATAAGATACTCTTCATTTTCTGAAATGCAGCATTTGCCTGCCCTATTCTGCTCCTAATCTCTGTTGTACATCTTCCATCTGATGTTATAAATGCCCCTAGGTATCTATAATTATCAACTTGGTTAAGGATTTTCCCTTCTATTTCTATGTCACATTTTGGTGTCACCATTTTCTTTGATATTACCATTGTTACTGTTTTCTTGATATTCAAGTTGAGTCCTTTCCTTGCACTCTCTGTTACTACAACGTCTAATAATTGTTGTAGATCTGTTGAATTATCCGCCACCAATACTGTGTCATCTGCATAGCGTATATTATTTATATTATAACCTCCAACTAGTATTCCTGGCATCTCTTTGATCTCTCTCATTATTACTTCGCTATACAGGGAGAAAAGATCTGGTGACAAGACACACCCTTGTCGTACTCCTAGCTTTATCTGTTCGTAACTACCCTCTTTATTTCCTATTTTAATTGCTGCTACTTGGTTCCAGTAAATATTCTTTATTATTCTTAAATCTTTTCCATCAGTGTTGATATCTTCCAACATCTTAATCAGTTCATCATGTTTTACTTTATCAAATGCCTTAGTATAATCTATGAAGCACAAATATATGTCTCTCTGTTTCTCTATTGACCTTTCTATTAGTGTCCGTAATGTATAAATTGCATTGTTTGTGCCCTTTCCTTCCACAAATCCATACTGTTCTTCACTAATTTCCATTTTTATTTTCTTTTTGGTTCTTCTCATTATGATTCTGAGTAGAAGCTTAGTGATATGGTTTATAAGGTTAATTGTACGAAAATCTTCACAATCAATTGCTCCTGGTCTTTTTGGTATAGCTATAAATACAGATTTCAGCATATCACTGGGTAAATATCCACTGCTGTAAATATCATTCAACATTTTGGTTAATATATCTACTCCAAATTCTCCCAATACTTCTAATTCTTCTATTGTGATTTCATCTGGCCCAGCTGTTTTTCCTTTCTTCATACGTTTCATAGCGTCAGCGACTTCTTCTTTCAGAATAGGTGGACCTTCTAAGTTACTATCTTCTGTTAATTCTGCCCTTTCTCCTTCATATAATTCTCTTATATACTCATTCCACCTCTTCATTATAGCATCTTCCTCTAATATTATCTTTCCTGTTTTTGATTTCAAACACCCTTATTTTTTTTCCTGTAAGCTCACTGATTTGTCTGTGCATATTTTTTGTATCTTTAATGGAATTTAATTCAATTTTTTTGCATTGCTCGTTTAACCAACTTTCTTTAGCCTTCCCACATTTATCTTTTATTTCTTTATTTATCTTAGCGTATTCTTGTTTGTCATTTTTATACTGTTTTCTTTTGTCCATCAGGTTTAAGATATCTTCATTCATCCATTTTTTTCTTAGCTATTTTGCCTCTCTCTGGTAATACTTCTTTGCTAGTTTGATGAATGGAGTCCCTTAACATTTCCCATTGTTCATCTATACTCTGTATTTTAGTTATTGCATTGTACCTATTTTTCACAGTCACTCTGTATTGTTCTTGCATTTCTTTATCTATTTTTAGAACCTCTTTATTAAGTCTCATGTTCTTAACCATTTTTTTCCCTCTCTTTAATCTTACTTTTATTTGTCCACATAGTGGTACATGATCACTATTACAGTCAGCACCAGGCATTGTCTTTACATTAATTAAAGCATTTCTAAATCTTTTATTAATTAGTATGTAGTCAATTTGGTTGCGTATTTTCTTATCAGGGCTTATCCATGTGTACAGTCGTCTTTTATGGTGTTTAAACCATGTGTTTCCAATTATCATATCATTGATATTTGCCCATTCTATTAGCTTTTCCCCTCTTTCATTTCTTGTACCTAAACCATAATTCCCCACTACATCCTCCATTTTTCCCTTTCCTACTTTTGCATTAAAATCACCAAGTATTATCTTTATTTCTTGTGATCCAATTTGAGCCATCGCCATTTCTATTTCGTCGTAAAAGTGTTGTATTTCTTCATCACTACTGCTTGCTGTTGGTGCATATACTTGTATAATATTTATGTCTATTGGTTTGCCTTTTGATTTTTACCATAATAACTCTATCTGAAATACACCAGTATCCATTAATTGACTTGGCTGTTTTTTCGTCTAATATTATTCCTACACCTTTTTCATGTGTATCCCCTCCAGAATAAATTATTGTGTGATTGTCAGCTATAATTTTGCCCGATCCCTTCCATCTCATCTCACTAACGCCTAGTATATTCATTTTCATGCTATCCATCTCTCTTAGAACATTGGTCAACTTTCCTAGCTCATTTAATGTCCTAACATTCCATGTTCCTACTCTAAATTTATTTATTTTAGTTAAGATTTTGCCATCAGTAGCTGGATGACGGTCTGGTGTCACCTGTGGCTCATGACTGTCCCTACCGGACGAGGATGCCCTAAGACAGCCATTAACGTCCTTCACTAACTTTGATTTATGTTTTGCCATGAAGTCTTGGGAAGATAATGTGGTGGTTTCCCCTTGCCTTCCACATTCACATGGTGGTCTTTTTACCTCTGCTTTTGACAGCCATTTCCGACTGCAAGGACAAGTGAGTGCCCTGCTCTGCTCAGCTGCAGAGTTGTCCACTTATTCCGGTGGATACTCGGTCCCCAGAGCTGTGTTAGCCACACCGTAGTGTGTTTCCATCCTCTACCGCGGGGAGGTGCAGTTGGGATTTTCCCTTCATAAAGTTATGGTCTCTGACCAAAACTCTCCAGTACTTTTAGAGGACATATATTTATATATATATATATTCTGTATTTGAACTGATAGTTTAACTCTTAAAGTTCATGTAGACAGTATTTTGGACTAATAATTCCTAGCTTTCATAACGAGAGTCCAGCGTTTGTGGTGAGTAATTTAAACACAACTTAACGAATCGTTGTGGTGGTTATAATTTTTAGTTTAGTGTTCTTGCTTTTAAGCGGCATGTCCTATGCAGGATAAGCGCCAGCGTCAGGTTGATGTGTTAGGCAATTTTACGTCCAATAGTAGTAGTTTAATTGACGGTCTCCCTGGCCTAGGTTTTAACGTCTTTCTCCGTAATCCCGTATATTCTCGTGAGTAACGCAGATGCGCGACAATCAGCAGCGGTTCACGCCGCTCTGGTAACTTACGGGGTATGTGAGCCGGTCGCTCAGAAAGCAATGGCAAACTACTGAGCGTAATCTTGCCTAGTACATCAACAGCAGCTGAAAAATGCTGGTGTTGACTGCAACGTCCTGTAAAGGATATGCAACATAAAAAAGTACTAGTTTGCCATTGCTTTCACAACTGGAAATCCAAGTGAGCTAAAATTGCAATGTAATATTAGGGGGAAATTTTGTAACTGTAGCTTGAATTCAGCATGAAAACTAGAAGCGAAAGGGAAACCACACTGCATCAAGAATGAAGAAATCACGACTGCCCCTAACACTTTTCAACCTCCACGGGTTTCACAGAACATGCCCAAGGGAAAGGGGAATAACCACTATGTAAAAACAGGCAGACACCCCCTCCCCACCCCCACTTCAACCCCGCGAATTTACTGCACTCAAAGAGGCTAAATATACACATTTTATGCGTTGACTAAACGTAATGAAGTAACAAACCTATTATGCGATGGGTGAGATTTACGGGAAAGAAAGAACCCCACTTGGCTCGATACTTGGTGCTCAAAGAGTTGACAGTTAAATCCTTATGACAAAGTCTGTTATTAGTTGAACTTATTCAAACATTTCCTGGGAGGATATATAAGTCATATAGACAACTTATTACAAACGTCTGGAAGAGACAGTCTGCAGTTTTGGGTCACAATATGTAAAGTGAAAAACTGGAACATGTTGCAACCGGTAAGATGTGTGGGTATAGCGATAGAACAAGACAGCGAGAGAAAATTCTTGCTAGTCTTGTGTCATGGCACGGAAGGGAGTCAGCGTACGAATTGATACATCTCGTTGGAGATCGCAAAATGTGGAGGGACACGCTTGTCCACGTCAGTCGGCAAGGCACCTAATAATGATGAAATATATTATGATAAATAGAGTCTCCTTGAGATAGAAATAACAATAGCATTAAAATGTCTCAGACAGGAGCAAGTTAACAATGCATGATTGGTTTATGTTTCCTGTGTATGCCTGTATTTGTCAGCCGGTCGCCTGCTTTATATCCTATAGTACCACAACGCGCGGGCAGTCAGTGTGATGGTATTGTTGTTGTTACTGCCGGCGATTGACTGATTTCCCATCAATGACAGGACTGGATTTTATTTTTCTAACCAGCACATCGCTTAACATACATCTTTCCGTGTGTATATTGGGATGGCTGAAAATGCCGAAAATTTATTGGACAGGTCAAATAAGCAATCTGAACATTTTGAGTAAAGCTAACGTCGCAGAGACAACTTGTCACAAACATCAGAAAAAGGCAGTCATAATTTTTTGGCCACATTTTGAGAAGACAAAAACAGTAACATGTCGTGACAACACGGAAATATTTGTAGAAAGAGAGACAGAGGAAGACAGCGATCGAACATTCTTGACAGTCTTGTGTCATGGCACGGAAGGGAGTCAACACATGAAACGATCCATGTCATTGAAGATCACAATTTGTGGAGAAACATGAATGCCTGCGCCAGCCGGCAAGACACGTGGTGATGATAATGACTGGGATGTCAGGGTAGGACGTAACCTTGATCAAAGGAGTGGTAAGACACTTCCATCCGCTAGTCTATGGGACACTCTTAGGGCAAGGTGGAAGACCCATGTAGCCTCCCAAGCAGTTTGACGTGAACCTGAACCAGTTGAGCATGTGGTGGACTGAACTTGAGAGCAGCCGATAGGTAGTTAGTTGTTGGTTGTAGTCTACAGCTCGACTCGTTTGGATATTTGCGAGAGAAATAAATTGACCTCGTTCAACCTGCTTCTACAGCGTCGATTATAATTGAGGTCCGTTATATTTTTTGCAGATTTTGTTTATCTCTCCTTTCTTTGCTGTCTTTCGAGTTAGTCCCAAACAGACTTTTTATATGTTTTAATTTGTCCTCGTGGGGCTTGGTGGGGTCTTTCGGGGCTCACAGCTGCTTGGCATTCTCTTGTTTGCGTTGAGTTGGTTCTGATGAGGACCTGCCAGATGCAGTAGCTCCTAGTTGTTCGTCGCTTTCTGTAGTTAGTCCAGACCAGGACTGGTTTGTGTCAAGACAGATTTGGTTATATCTTCTTTGACGATGTATTGAGATAGTCCTGACAAGACCTGGTTTTGATCTAACTTATTCCTCACAAAGACTGGTTTTGATCTTATTTAGTCCTCTCAAGGACTGGCTCCGTGACGGTGATCAGAGGATCTCTTTCTAGACACAATGGCTACGTTCACCGACCATTCCGGCCACTGCCACGGAGGAAAGCAATGGCAGTCTGCCTTCTTTACGGATGCTTAAATAACTATAGTAGAATTATGGAGATAGACTGTCACGGTGATAAAGTTCTACAAGGGACAAACGCTATGTGATCATGATGATGATCGTGATGATCTGTATAAATTATCATTTCACGACAGTTCGTGTCCTATGTTTGCCTCTTAAACGTAAAGAAGGTTAGGCGGAGGGTTGCAGTTTTCAATCTTGAGTCAAAAATGGCGTCCGGACGGCAGTGAGTTTGTTAGATATAATCTATCTGTCCCATTCTTGTTCTTCCTCTGGTTTTATAGCCAGAGCTTCTTTGATTGTAGCCACAACAAGCTAGTTGATTGCGCTTCACTCTCATGATATGATCAAACCACTTTATTTGTTGAGTCTCTCTGAATTGCATCTATAAAAAGGTGGAGGATGGGGTATTTATGGTCTAATGTCGTCATTTCTAATTAGGTTGCTTCAAGTGATGTCATCATATTTTTCACAAGAAGTTTATTTCAGATGTCTTGTGATTTAGGCAGCTTAGATGTCTCGAGTGTCATCTCTTGTGATTTAGACAGCGTAGATGTAATGATTGGCCTCTCTTGTGATGTAGATAGCGCAGATGTGATGATTGGCCTCTCTTGTGATGTAGATAGCGTAGATGTGATGATTGGCCTCTCTTGTGATGTAGATAGCGTAGATGTGATGACTGTCCAGATGTAGAAAGATATGATGTGATGCTGTCCACTCTTGTAATGTAGACAGCGCAGATGTGATGTTTGACCTCTCTTGTAATGTTTATGTTCATGTCTGTAGTTGTAACACATTTACTGTTCTCTATTTTTCTATGTTTATGTCTTTAGTGTTAATACATTAAATGTTTTCTATATTTCTTTTATCATATCTGCACTGTTAACACATTTCTGTCTTATATGTTTTATATTAATGTCTGCAGTGTTAGCACATTGCCCGTTTTATATGTTCATACCTGCCGTGTTAATACATTGATTGTTTTCTATGTTTATGCCTGCCATGTTAACAAATTTGCTGTTTTCTATGTTCATTTCTGCAATATTAATAAATTGTTTTTTCCCCCTCTATTTCAGAGACCTTAGATTTAATAAAATCTCAAAAATTCCACGAGGAAGTTTCCCACACTTGCCCCATCTACACACATTGTAAGTACTTTCTTTTATTTAACAATGAGTACTGTTATAATCTTGAATTCTTCCTCGCAAGTCTTATTCATTTTCAGATTCAATGTCTTCTTCTGTGATGAATGCCGCACCATTCTCTCCAAACAATGATAGTGTATCTGTACTTCCACACTGTACACAAGGCCCTCACCGTATTGTCATCAAAACTGTCATTTACTGCCAGTATACTGTAATGCCTTGCGGTGTATGGCGGGGGGGGGGGGTGTCTTTGAGCCTGAGGAATTAAGGCGGCCTGGCTAGTACAGTCGTCGCGAACTGTGCAGGTTAGGATTTTCTTTTTGCCCCCGACAGAAAAAAAGAATCCCACACCTTACCGAGGATTCGAACACGGATCTCCCGAAGGAGAATCCCGCATTCTTGCCACTCGGCCAGCCGATCCCCGCCGTATTGTGCAACCTTTAAATAATAGAAGAAAGAAAACATAAAATTGCTGATTTCGATAATAGCAAAACCAGAGCTATGAAACCCACAGACTAGGAAAATTACACAGAGGCTAATAAAGAAGATAGTAAGTGGGTAAGGAGGATTAAAGACAATATTTAGATGACATAGCAAGCGAGGCAGAAAAGGCAGCATCGAAAGAAAACCTTAGAGACTATTAAAGCACCACAACGAAGATAGTAGGAACATATAATGATCAAAGTGGACTGTTTAAAAATAGAAATAGAGAAGTTGACTACAACGTTACAGATCAATTTAAAAGATGAGCTAAGTACTTTGAGGAGCTCCCGAACAGACCAGTCCCAGAAGAAACTCCAGATACCGAGCTTGCAGAAGTGGAGCTGGATACCAACTTCGAGAAACTATCTTAAGAAGAGACTAGAAACGCTATCAATATTTTGAAGGATGGGATGGCTGCTGGTACAGATGGCTTCCCAGCAGGAGCTGTTAAAACTAATTTAAATACTTCAACTGAATTACTGTGTACATGTTTAGTAGAACGTGGGGACTAAATAAAAATATCAACAGTCTACAAATCTGAAAATAGTAAAACTAAAAAGTCTTTGTCTGAAACCCACGTGGCAAGCAAAATAGAAGAGGACTTCAAACACACGCAGCAGAGAATTAGAGATGGAAATGAATCATATGGGGAGGGCATGGATTGATCTTCAAAGATAGGACTGCCAGGAATGGGTTGGTTGAGGATCTATGCCCTGATGGGGGATAATGGGCGAAAGAAGAAATAAGAAGAAGTGTCTCCGTTTGTTGGAATGTCAAGCGTCTTCTTTAGTTGAGCTGAGTTGAGCGAAGAACCGACACCACTTCACTCAGGACATTCCCATACGCCTTGTTCAACAGCCAACGAAGAGTCACACTACTAATCGTCCCCATCGCTATTTGATTGAAAGTTCCCCTGGGCTTCCCTCTCAGTCTTGAGATTCTTCCAGAACTCCTGTCGATCCCCCCACAATCTCATTCTTTTTCAATGGTTCTCAATCTGTTCCCCAACTTTCCTCACTTGGTCCCACAGGCGCACGACCACCTCTCCCTTGTCCATAGGTAATCTACCACCAAGAGGTGTATTCTTTAAAAAACAATGTCCCAAGCCAGTTTCCGGCAATGAGTCTGTGATGTGATAGAGCCATCAAATGTTGTAGGCCTGGATGCAGGGAGGAATGGGTGGCTGCTCTTTCTCTCACTTAAGGAGACGACACATGCAGGTGTCGAATTCTGATCCGCCCACGCTCATGATTGGCCTCTCTTGTGATGTAGATAGCGTAGATGTGATGACTGTCCAGATGTAGAAAGATATGATGTGATGCTGTCCACTCTTGTAATGTAGACAGCGCAGATGTGATGTTAAGGAGACATATTGCTTCAGCCATAATTCGGATATTAATTTGAAGGTGACTGTTGTCCAAATTATATTAATTTGAAGTTGGTTGTTGTTCAAAGGACATTAATTTGAAAGTGCTGCTCCCTAACAACTATGCTAATAGCGCCACTTTTTACTGTATATTTTCTAGTCATACAAAAATGACTTTAGTTAGTTTGGTCTTGCTGAAAGCCTGCATTTGTTTTGCCTATTCATATTTTTCATGGTTATTCTTTAAAACATGCAACTATCTGTCAAGATTTTCCGTCATTTTCTGAAGACGATAATCATTGTTCGGTATTTCCCACCAATTCACTGCCGACGCATATTTTGAATGCTTTACTGGCATTATTATTAACAAGGACATAACTCTTTGTCAGGCTGGCAAATCCTCTTAAATGCTATTCTGTTCTTAGCACTGTGTAAATAAGAAATTATTTCCCTTTGTGTCTCCCTGATCTGCATTATTTACATATTGTTTCTTCTTGAATGTTGTAGTCTCAGTCTTTCCAAATAGTGTACCTTAGACATGTATCTACACATGTGTCTGTTTATTGTTGTGCTATTACTTATTTATTCTTTTTCAATAAAAACTGTATTTGCCACTCAAAGAAGAGCATTTTATTACGCAGGTGTCTTGTGACGTTTATTGCATTATGTGTATGTGTTTATACCACACAGCTATTTCTTTTTTCTCCTTTGCCTTCCATTTCCAATAGCCAAGCTTCAAGTATTTCGTTATTTCCAGGTTAGTTTGTTAGTCATCAGATGATCCCCAATGTACAACCATAAGTACTCGGATTCCCTCCTCAGTATCTCCCTCAGTTCTTTTCTAATTCAATTCTACCATTACCCCTATCCCGCTCAACCTCAGGAAGGAAGTTATATTAGGGTCCATCACCTGGCTCAGATTAATGATCATGTGACCGAGTCAGCCATAATTCGGATATTAATTTGAAGGTGACTGTTGTCCAAATTATATTAATTTGAAGTTGGTTGTTGTTCAAAGGACATTAATTTGAAAGTGATTGTTGTCCGAAGAGGGTAAAATGGCTCTATGACGACCTCCCTCAGCATATAGCAGTCGACGATACCGCTTCTGTGTTGGCTTACAATTCTGCTTTGGTCCCCTGCATAGCGCTCTTGTCTGTCTTCGGCCTTTTTGACTTGATCTTTTTGCAGTCTGGGCAAGGTTGCAGATACACAGTCGTCTCTTAATTCTTTATTATTTCCGTATAAGAAGTTAAACATTAGAATAATGAACGAAGCACCATCATGCACCATCTTACGTCTCACACGCTTGGTGTATGCTTTATTTGCAATCATTTTCTTCTTTGTCTTTATTCCATTTCTGATAGTTGCCCTCCATGCAACACATTCATAGGCGTCTTGCTTCCGATGTGCATTATCAGTGCCTGTATCAATCATGTCCCGCTTACACATATCTTTGTATCGTAGTAGAGGCCGACCCTGAGATCTCCTACCCATCTGTAATTCACCAAAAAAAGATGTCCTTTGGTATTATATCATCATCCATCCCCCTAACGTGTCCTATCCATCTAAGTCTACGAAGACTGAGCATGGAACACACCGTCACACAACCTGATCTTTCCAATACTTCAGTATTTGTGATTTTGTGTTGCCACTTAATACCAAGTATTCTTCGCAGACACCGCATATGAAAGCTGTTTAAACGTTTCTCTTGGTGTGGGTAACTTGACCAGGTTTCACCACCGCAAAGAAGAGTACTAAGGACACAGGCCTGGTAGACGAGGATTTTTGTTGTGGCAGTAAGCTTCCTGTTCTCCAAGACTCATTTTCTTAACCTGTTCATTGTTGTTGCTGCCATACCAATCCTGACGTTGATGTCCTGATCGCGGGATAATTTGCTATTTACCTCTGATCCCAGATATGTAAAATGGTCTACTATCTCCAGTTCGGCGTCGTCAATAAAGACTGATGGTACCCCATGTGCACCTTGTGACATAATCTGTGTCTTTTTTTATTTTGATAATTGTTTAACCAAAATCAGAACAAGCATTAGAGAATGTAGATAGTAGTCGCTGTAATTCTTCCTTAGAGTGGGTCGTAAGTGCAGCATCATCTACAAAAAGCAACTCTCTGATCAGTACCCTCCTAATTTTTGCCGTTGCCTTCAATCTCTGAGCAATTCTGAGGCCGCCATCTGAGCGTGAGTGAATGTATATACTGGCATCCTGATCACGAAAGGCATATTTCAGTAGAAGTGAAAAGTATATTCTAAAGAAGGTGGGGGATAGTACACAACCTTGCTTAACTTCACTCTTGATTTCAAACTCTTCTGAAGTTGTACCATCAAACTTGATTATACCCTTCATGCCTGTGTGGAACGATTCCACAATGGACAGAATAGTTGGTGGGCAGCCAATCTTCTTTAGTGCCTTGAACAGACTCTCACGACTGACCAAATCAAATGCCTTTGTGAGGTCGATGAAGGCAATAAACAGTGGTTGATTCTGTTCACGGCATTTTTCTTGCATTTGTCGCAATGAGAGTATCATATCAATGGTAGACCGGTTCTGTCGGAAGCTGCACTGTGATTCGGGGTAGACTTGATCTCCTAGGACTTGATGTCTGCACAGAACGATTCTGGTAAATACTTTCCCAACAGTACACAGAAGTGAGATACCCCTATAGTTGTTACAGTCACTCCGATCGCCTTTGCTCTTGTACAGTTTTATGATGCTTGAATCTTTGAAATCCTGTGGGACTTGTCCTTCTCGCCAGCATAGCTCTATTAGCTGGTGGATCTGTAGAGTGAGTGTGTCTTGCCCACTCCTGATTACCTCTATTGGAATTCCATTCTTACCTGGAGCCTTGCCAGATGCAAGTTCATTTATAGCACACTTAACTTCTGTTATGGTTGGAAGTGTGTCCAGGTGGTAAAGAGTTGGCAAGACCTCTATGGCGTTGAGGGCATCATCCGCTAGTTTTGTCTCACTTGAGTAAAGCTCTAAATAGTGCTCTACCCAACTGTCCATCTTCTGTTTCTTATCAGTGATGATTTCTCCAGTCAAGGTTTTCAGCGGTGCACTTCTTTTGATCACTGGACCACAGGCTTTCTTTTCTTTGTCCCGTCATACATGCTTCTGATGTTTCCCTTATCACTTGCGTTTTGAATGGACTCACATAACTTGATAATATAAACTACCAGACATATATTACTTGTCCCCAACGTCACCTATTGTTATTTTTACTGTTTCCTTCTAGTTACTACTTTAAATTGAAATCTATCAGACAGTTATTTGATCCCACAACTGTTATTTATAAATGCTGCCGTTCTCTGTATTACTGCAAACCCTTAAATACCAGAAAATTATTTATTTCATCATCACCGTTACAATCATCATATGTCATGCCGATTTTGAACAAAACAGAGAACAAGCAGTATTTTTTTCCTCGCATATCCTTTGCAGGACATTGCAGTCAACACCAGCATTTTTCAGTTGCTGTTGATGTCTTGGTAAGTTTTACGTTCAGTAGTTTGCCATTGCTTTCTGAAAGACCGCCTCACATACCTCCGTAAGTAACCAGCGCGACGCGATCCACTGCCGAATCTTGCGCAGCTATTTTTCATACGTGAGTATATGGGATTACGAACAACGTTCTAAACCCCTTACAAGCAATGTTACTATCACGTATATAAATGGGAACTGAGGCACTAATGAAGTCAGTGTATCTTTTTTGTTAAATGTTAGCTCGCTGTCAACTCAAGCGTAGTCCATTCATATGTACTACCTTTTTAGTGCACTGGATTGATTTTTGTGTATGGATTAGCTTTTCCTCGCCATCAGGCGAACTCACTCCGACTTTAGAGGTACTTGTAATTTACGTCCCCATGTCAAGGACGAGAGGTCAACATTTTTGTCTAACTTACCAGTGTAGGCGTTGAACCCGCAACCTTGGCATCAGCACACCAAATGTTTAAGAACACGCGTTCTTAACCATTCGGACAACACGACCTCCAGTCAGTGTATCTAAGTTAATGTATTTCTTCTCCACCACACAGAGCTCACAGTGTTTGTTGTCAATACTTTCTGTAACATTTCTCACATTGTTTTCAGTATGCAAGTTAAACAGATGAGGGGACAAACATAACCCTCTCGGCCCTTCCCTTCCCTTCCTGCTATATATCATATCAATATACTGTATCATCACATGTTCTCACGCTGACGTTTGTTCACTGTAGTGTTTTTAAGAGCTGTATTAAGTGTAATGGGAAGTTCAATTCCCCCCTCCCCCCCCCCTTTCTGTATTGTAGTTGTTTTTTTACACAGCCCCTTGCCTTTGGGTAGTCTATAACGCAAAAGTACAGATCTACATTATTTATAATGTTTTTTCTATAATTGCCTTCACGTTATATGTGTCATCTCACGCAATTTTATTTCGTCTACAGTCAGCTTTTTTTTTTTAGCATATCCTTTTTACAGGACTTAGCTGTCAACACCAGCATCTTTCAGCTGTATGTTGATCTCTTGGCAAGAATACGCTCAGTAGTTTGCCATCCATTATTAATTTTAATAAAAATTTTGCTTGCGTGACTTATAAAGGCGACTATTATGTAACTGGTCTCTCTCTCTCTCTCTCTCTCTCTCTCTCTCTCTCTCTATATATATATATATATATATATATATATATATATATATATATATATATATATATATATATATATATATATATATATATGTGTGTGTGTGTGTATTGTGTTGTGTTTGTGCATGTGTGTATAAGTGTGTGTGAGAGAGAAATGATGGTGGACGGACTGCGACGGTGCCATGGATAATCTCATAGTACTGATCCAGGTCACAAAAGACCGAGATCTGTGCAGATCTGTGACAGCGTATGCTAGCCGGCTGGGTGCATGCTGATGATATTGATCTCAGCAATTCCATTGTTGATTCTGTGCTTGAGAAGTTCACGTTCTTGATTCTATTATAACCTCGTTCACATATTTCTCCCATCAGATTTTATCATAACCTCGTTCACATATTTTCCCCACCAGATTTTTAAATAACAATGAAATCCAAGAGCTGGAGGATGGATATTTCGATGGCTTGCCAGAACTACGAAAGTTGTGAGTACCTGAATCCATGTTGTAGATTGTGTAAGTTGAGTTAAGCTGGGCCGAGAACCGATTTCACACCATTCGAGACACTCCCATCCGCGAGTCGTTCTCATCTTCAACAGCCAGAACAGAGTCGCAATACTAATAGGACAATTTGCAGTCTAATTATCTGTCCTCGGAGTACTGAGCCTCAGCGAGTTCCATTGGTTACTACCCTGTCGGACCATCCTCTCAAGGCTGTGATGTATTTATGTACTTCCACACTTACACATAATCCCAAAGGGATCCCAAAGGATAAGACCCATGTCTGCCTTATCATGCACCATTACCCCAACCAACGTGCAGATTCAGCCAATATGTCCACCTGATAGTTTCCCATCAAGCCTGCATGTCCTGGGGAAAAGCCCCAACGGATGCTTCCTATCTTTGATTATTTAATTTAGGCTTGGTACTCTGCACGAAGCATGCCTTTCTTCATCATTTTCAGCATGTGAGTCCGTTACAATCAAGACATGTGTGTTTGTGCTGTTTTTTCTCCAGCCAGGCGAAACGCAGCAGTGACCGCCTCCACCCCCATTTGCAGCTAGATGTGGTTTATCCAGATTGAATAATTAAACTTAGAGGCAATGAAAAGCGCGATGCCTGAGTATATGTGATTAGTGAATTACATGACAACCGAGAGGTTAGCATAACGGAAACTCAATCAGAAGACCTTGGTTATAACTAAACCATTATTCTGAGTCTCAGAATAGGATACAATCGTATACACAATTAAAGATTGGCAAATCAGTCACATTCACATGTAGACTGGCGCCGGCGACAGCAGACCACATTCTTCAAGACAGCCTCAAATACAACATATCTAGACAAATCTTCCGACCTAGAGAAACAACAGTGAAGGATAAAAATTACGAACCAGTGGGTGAACTAAACAAAACTGAAGTTTATAAAAGAGACAACGTTGCAGATATAGACAAACAATTTCAAGCGAACGAAAAAAAAAAAAATGTTTTTTTAAAAAGCAACAATCGGTAAAAGAAATATGGCGTCCGTGGATTTAGTGATAGTGAGACGTGGTTTTACAGTACCCCGTCATACCGAGTCAAATGTTTGAAATCAGCTGCGACTGATTTGAAAGCAGAGTTCTTTGCGTTGTTTTTGATAGGGCATCGGTCATTCAGAAAACAAAGTAAATTACCGAATGTAAAATTGTCTAGTAAATTACAACCAGCCAATAAATGTAGGGGTTGATTACAATGTTCTGCAGAGGAATAAACCTCGCAAAGGTAAATAAGAAGCTTCAGAGACGTGGTGTTACAGAAGATTGCTGAACATTTACTGGACTGCCAAAATGAGTAATCTGAACTTTCTGACAGATACTAAGACGTATTGACAACAAACCACAAACATCAGAAAGAGACACTCATAATTTTTTGGCAACATGAGAAAATAAAAACTAGAACACATTGTAACAACTAGAAAGATTTGGGCAAAGAGAGGAAAAGGCAGACAGCGAGAGTTATTTCTACCCAGGTCTTGTGTCATGGTGAGGAAGGATATCATTATCAGCGCATGAGCTGACATGTACTGTTGGTGATAGCAATATATGCAGAATCATGATCGTCAACACCATTTGGCAAGCACTAGCTGATGATGATGTTGATAAAGGTAGGTAAGCTGTAGCTGTCGAAGGTAATTAACATCACAGCCAGCACCATACTGTGAGGAGGCTGTCCTACGACACAGCAGCCTTAATTCATTAACTGCCAAATTAAAAACAAATAAACAAACAAACAAAAAACATGCTGTGGGGAAATTAATTTCCTGACATGTTTAAAACAAATGTACGTTTTTAATTTCAGCTGCAGTTTGTTTATTTCCATCACTTCTTTTTCTTGTGCTGTTTGAACATTATGAATGAGTTGTGGCTAATTTGTAATTATTATTGCCCGAATCCAAATTGTTTGATGCTTTCAGCACATGGTGATAGTTCATGAATGGTGTTCGCAGCTCCTGTTAAAAAAAAACAAAAAAACACTTCCTCCCGAAAATAGCACAAATGTCGTAATACGAGGGAGAGTCATTAAGTAAGAGGACCTTTATTATAAAATGCATGGGATAGCATGGACAACGAAACATCTTATTTAAGGACACAAATTGGCTATAGAGCAATGCCACATGTGGGGGTCATGAGAATCGAGAAGTTAGTGCATGCGGAACAGCAAGTTCAAAATGGCTGCCCTATCGACTTGCATCGTGGAAGAACACGCCAGGTGCATTTGGGCCGTCATGCTACAGAGGAAGATACTTGTTTCCATCAGATTGTGACTAAAGACGAGTCCTGAGTGCCCGCATACGGCTTCGCATACAGTGGATACACTGAAACATCCATCATACAGTGGATACACTGAAACATTCAGCATACAGTGGATACACTGAAACATCCAGCACAGAGTGGATACACTGAAACATCCAGCACATAAGGGATACATTGAAACATCCAGCATACAATGGATACACTGAGACCTCCAGCATACAGTGGATACACTGAAACATCCAGCATAAACACCCAGCATATAATGGATACACTGAAACATCCGACATGCAGGGGATACACTGAAACATCCGGCATACAGTGGATACACCGAGACGTCCAGCATACAGTGGATACACTGAGACGTCCAGCATACAGTGGATATACTGAAACATCCGGCATACAGTGGATATACTGAAACATCCAACATACAATGGATACACTACAACATTCAGCATACAGTGGATACATTCAAACATTCAGCATACATTGGATACACTGAAACATCCAGCATACAATCTAGACTTGGCGCCATCGGACTTTCACTTGTTTAGACCCTGTGAAGAACAGTTGCGGGGTCAGAGGTTTGCAGATGACAGCGAGATCATGTAGGGGGTGTACAACTGGTTTAAGGCCACATCCAAAAATGTTTTCCTAGAAGGTATCAACAAGCTAGTGGACAGATGGACCAAGTATGTTGCCAGGCAGGGGGGAACTATGTTGAAAAATAATACACACATTTCTGGGTTGCACTATTATAAAGAAATTATTCCCAACATTCCTGTTACTTAACAGCTTACCCTTATCGTAATATATAGTTTTTTAATAACCCTCTCCGGTTTGTACTGGGAGAGAATGATATAAGTTTAAAGGATACTTTTACACACATTGAGTTATACTGGGCAAATGGTGCTAGACTCATATATTTATAGACAAACCGGTCATAGGTGGGTGATGTGGTCAATATCACGCTGCCTGCCTTTACTTCCCAAGCCATTTCCTGGTACTAATTTTAGGATGGGTCGACTGGGACAATTTAAAATCCCAGCTCTATGCAGGCCGGTCTCTCTGGCTAAGGGTTTAACGACTTTCTCTGTAATCCCGTATATCCACTTAGGTGACGCAGCTGCGCGAGATTCGGTAGCGAATCGCGTCGCGTTGGTTCCTTAAGGCCGGTCACGCAGAAAGCAATGGCAAACTACTGAGCGTAATCTTACTAAGACGTCAACAACAGCGGTAAAATGCTGGTGTTGACGGCGATGTTTAGTGAATAGGATATGCGGGGGGGGGGGGGGGGGGGGAACTAGAAAAAAAGTTCTATGCAGATTCGAAATTATCGCCTTTTGGTCGGTAGGGGAGTGTCTAGCCACTACGCGACCGCGGCTTCCCAACCATACGTGTGTGTCTTGACTATTTAATCGTTCTGTGCATGTGTGCATCGGCAGAGGGTGATATGTTATTTATGTTTGTTTTTCAAACAATAATTCGTGGTGTATTAGGAAATAGCAGCCCTCCACTAACATGGGCATTTACATTCCAACAGCATAAACAACAGCGCACCATATATATCGCATATGTATGGTGATGTCACCACCCCCCCCTCCCCCACCTTCCTCCCTGGGGTCGCTTAAAAATAAGTTGGGGTCGTAGACACGTAATTAAGACACCATTTTACACGCCTTAAAGTGTCTTTTATAAACGTCCACATTTTAATTTATTATCGAATTGTTATACATATTCTTAGTACCTATAACAGTATGAAGGATTTGCACACATTTTCGTCTGATTAAAATGAGTTGCGAGTAAGGTGGGGGGGGGGGGGGGGGGGGCCCGCACTTTGCAATAATAATTGTGGAAATTAACAAATTAAGAGACTAAGACACAAAGACAACGTATCACAAACATCAAGTAGGCATTTGTTGCCACATCAAAAGATTTAAAAAAAAACTGGAACATGCAGCAACTGGACAGATTTATGGAAAGATAGCAAAAGAAGATTCTTGACAACATTTTGTTATGGCACGGAAGAGTGTCAGCCCACAAATTGATTGATATATGCTGTTCGAGGTCGCACGATGTGGAAAGGCATAATCGCCAACGCCAATCGACAATGCACTTGATGTTGATGATAAGGGATTAGCGGGACAGCAGAGACAAGAAATAACGTCATACCTGCAGCCCACAAAAGGAATTTGTCCAGAAACCACTTTATAATCTGATGCAGCAACGCTAACAGGGACCGCGGAAAGTAAAAGAAAGTGAAAGAAAATATAAACGCACATGTACGCAATATTTTCACGCATACTTATTTGTACTGCAAAAATATAGACAGCCAAAGCCGCGCCACACGACAAGGATTAGGATTATACAAAAATGGAATAACTCTGAAATAAATGTATGGATTCAGCTATCACTGATTAGTGGAAACAACATATGAAAAACACATTTTTCCATAACATGTAGAATAATCCAAGCAAAGACATTTCTCCATCTAACGAATATCTATGTCCAAAGACCAAAGGAGGTATGAAACAAGTTTCATGACGTTATATACTGCCCGTACTACTGTATGCTTGAGATTCGTGAACACGGAATGCCAAGATTAGAGGGGGGAAAGATAAAGCTAGAGTACACAGAAATGTGATCTCTTCCTGGAAGGCTGTAATCTCACAGACGGCAAAGAAAACTCACCCAGGTCTATCATTACAGCATTTATGCCAATCCTCGAGTCCGTTGGGAGGATTTCTCAAGCTGGGGATATAGGTCACTGCACAAGAAGCCACCATGGAATACACAGGATAATCATCAAGTGTCTGGCTGATTGACGTGCGCGGGTGATCATGTTTCTGCACAACTTGTGATCTCCACAAGTATGCGTCAGTTCTTGCGCTAACATCCGTGCCATGTCACAAGACTGGTGATTTTTCATTCGCTGTATTTCTTTATCTTTCTATCCACACATCTTTTCACATCTCACAAGATGTATTTTTTCTCTTCTCAAAATGTGGCCGAACAATGTCGACTGCCCCTTCCTGATGTTTGTGATCATATTTGTTCGTATCTTGGTCTCTTTAAAAACAAATTATTTAATATGGCTGTACAAGGAATGTTCAACATTCTTATGTAAAACCACACTGTTGAGGTCTTGGGCGGTGTTTTTTCTTCTTCTTTACTAATAGTTCATGATTCACAGTCATATGTTGAAACTGATTCTATGTAAACTGCGCAGGTTATGGGTGTTAGTTCACGCCCTTACTTAAGGACGGAGGTATAGAGCACACATCACTTGATGTGTGAAACGGGAATCCTAAAGTCTCATCCACGCGTTTATGTTGACAAATACACATATACAACTTGACCCATAGGTAACTCTGCAGTATGCACATGACGAGATATATGCCAGGTAATAAATCATGAGAAATATTGTTTGTGGCCTCTGTGTTTAGCTTTACCCACATAAAGACAAGCCAGTCGTCATTATTTGGTCAATCAGAAGAAATCTTTCATTATTTGGCCACATAAGAAGCTGACATCCGCCATTATTTGGTCACGCCAGGCAAGACAGTCATCATTATTTGTTCACGTTATTAGAAAAGTCAATGTCCTTGAAAGTTAGAAAAAAGAGTACTTGCGTGTTACATAGAACCAGTTTTAAGATACGGCTGCGAATCCTGGACAATTAGTAAACAGACGAAAAAATCCCCGGAAGCCGCGGACATATGGTTTTATAGAAGAATGATGAAAATTAATTGGACAGCCAATTGAGCAATCTGGACGTTTTAAAAGAAGCTGAGTCGCAAAGACAACTTATCACAAACATCAGAAAGAGGCAGTCCTCATATTTTTGGCCACGTTATGAGAAGACAAAACTGGAACATATCATAACAACCGGAGAGATTTGCGGAAAGAGAGATAAAGGAAGACAGCGTGAGAAGATTATTGACAGTCTTGTGTCATGGCACGGGAGGAAGTTAACACACGAAATAATCTATGGCGTCGGAGATCGTAATTTGTGGAGAGGCATGATCGTCCACGCCAGCCAGCAAGGCAATGGATAACGATGATTAGAAAAGAGTGTCCAGAGAACGCTGTGGCAACCGGGGCGATTTAAGGTATTAGAAACACAGATCGACAGATGGAGAACATGCTGGGTAGGTTGGTACAGTGACATGGACGACGAGCAGTAGGCGAGCTGCTCAACAACACAGAAAACTGATGATTGTGGCGGAACATAATCGCCTGCGCCACCCGGCATGGCTTTGAAATATAACGATACTTATGCAAGCAAACATACATACATGTTATATCAGCTTCTTTATTCCCTTAACTTCTGAACGAGTTCCTCCACAATAACAACAGCTTTGCGTAACCTTCTCTTGCGTAGGTTTCGTGGGAACCCGAACCTCCCCAGGGAAAAGACATTTCTTGGCTGATGGTTTAATACCAGCAACTGCGAAAACAACGGTTTCTGCCAAAGTCATCAGTGCCAAATGGCGGCCATGTATTCCTGCATGCCTGCTAGAGGTCAATGTTTGCAGTGCAGTTCCTGAAAAGCGCTTAAACGGTTACGGGGGGTGAATGCTGCTTTGAATTAGATCTGTTTAGTGTGTGTAGACAGCGGATCATTCATCTAAATGTAATGAAACACAGATGCTAAGGAAAGCGGGATTACAGGGTATGTGTGTGTGTGTGTGTGTGTGTGTGTGCGTGCGTGCGTGCGTGTGAAAAAAAAATGCTCTGAAAGCAATGCTGGTAGACTGCGTGCGCTGATTTAAAAATCAAAAACCCCTACATCAAAATAAACGATTGAAAGTCAGTAAATGACATCATAGAAATAAATATAATGATGTTTGTTAAATGAAATACACTAAAGTGGCAGATTGATCCTAAATAGATTGAAAAACAAAAGAGAGAGAGAGAGAACAGAACAGAAAAACAGAAGTAACACAAGTAGAATATCTGGTCATTAAAAACGTGAATGGGAACTACGGTAGGGCTGTGGCTAAGACGCTTCTTGTGTTCGAAAACCTCTCAAGACGGGAATTGTGAACAATGTCCCGGACTCCCAGGAAGACTCATCTCTAAAATGGATACCAGTAAATGTTTATGGGAAGTAAATGTGACCGTCTGGATATTGACCACATCGTCCATCCAGTGCCGATTGGTCTATACAAAAATGGAGTCAGTACCAGTTACCCAGCATGCTTCAAGGTGCGGGAAAGGTGGTGTTGAGATTATTAATTACGTGTAAAGAAGCAGTAAGGGGAGAAGGGGGAGGAGGAGGAGAAAGAAGAAGAAGAAGAAGAAGAATGAGAGAAGAATGAGAGAAGAAGAAGAAGAAGAAGAAGAAGAAGAAGAAGAAGAAGAATGAGAGAAGAATGAGAGAAGAAGGAGAAGAAGAAGAAGAAGAAGAAGAAGAAGAAGAAGAAGAAGAAGAAGAAGAAGAAGAAGAAGAAGAAGAAGAAGAAGAAGAAGAAGAAGAAGAAAAAGAAGAAGAAGAAGAAAAAGAAGAAGAAGAAGAAGAAGAAAGAATAATGGAAAGAAGAAGAAGAAGAAGAAGAAGAAGAAGAAGAAGAAGAAGAAGAAGAAGAAGAAGAAGAAGAAGAAGAAGAAGAAGAAGAAGAATGAGAGAAGAAGAAGAAGAAGAAGAAGAAGAAGAAGAAGAAGAAGAAGAAGAAGAAGAAGAAGAAGAAGAAAGAATAATGAAAAGAAGAAGAAGAAGAAGAAGAAGAAGAAGAAGAAGAAGAAGAAGAAGAAGAAGAAGAAGAAGAAGAAGAAGAAAGAATAATGAAAAGAAGAAGAAAAAGAAGAAGAAGAAGAAGAAGAAGAAGAAGAAGAAGAAGAAGAAGAAGAAGAAGAAGAAGAAGAGAAGAAGAATGAGAGAAGAAGAAGAAGAAGAAGAAGAAGAAGAAGAAGAAGAAGAAGAAGAAGAAGAAGAAGAAGAAGAAGAAGAAGAAGAAGAAAAGAAAGAATAATGAAGAAGAAGAAGAAGAAGAAGAAGAAGAAGAAGAAGAAGAAGAAGAAGAAGAAGAAGAAGAAGAATGAAAAGAAGAAGAAGAAGAAGAAGAAGAAGAAGAAGAAGGGAAGGGGGATGAGAAGAAGAGGAAGGATGGGGAGGGGCAGAAAACGAAGAAGAAGAAGAATGAAGAAGAAGAAGAAGAAGAAGAAGAAGAAGAAGAAGAAGAAGAAGAAGAAGAAGAAGAAGAAGAAGAAGAGAGAAGAAGAAGAAGAAGAATGAGAGAAGAAGAAGAAGAAGAAGAAGAAGAAGAAGAAGAAGAAGAAGAAGAAGAAGAAGAAAAAGGGAAGGGGGGTGAGAAGAAGAGGAAGGATGGGGAGGGGCAGAAGAAGAAGAAGAAGAAGAAGAAGAAGAAGAAGAAGAAGAAGAAGAAGAAGAAGAAGAAGAAGAAGAAGAAGAAGAAGAAATAAAACAAGGGAAAATACAAAAATAATTTTAAGACGATGTTAAAAAACACACACACACAAAACACATACTTCGGTAGAGATAACAAGATGGTTTTGTTGCAGAACACACGGAATAAGAAAATATACTGGGATAAGAAAATGTGTTTTAAAACATTCATACCTGTAGGCATTCTGTAAATATCCCGATTAAATATATTATAAACTAGATGCTTATCAGGCAACATAAGCTGCTGGTAATAACAGAGGGAGTAGTTAATGCAATTATCTGCGTTTATTTTTATATCAGCGTCTGTGAGACTGACAATCTTCGGGAGGGGTATTGCGATTGTAAGGTATGCTATTTGGGGGTAGGGTGGTTGTGATACTAAGAGAGCTAGATATTTATCATCATCATCTTTCACTTTTGCCATCAAGCGTCGTTGGGAGGAAGTGTTGATGCCCCTAGCGCCCGATGGGTGGCACTGGATTGTGTAATTCCATGTAAGATAATAATTCCGCCGTATCACATTTGGCATTGCACTAAAGTATGCGAATGACCCTTTTACATTCCTTCAGACTTAAAGGACACACGGTGTTAGTGCTAGTCTATATTTGTATAGATCACTCGACACTCGATGTGTGATGTCGTCTATATCACGCCGGCTGCCTTTATTTCCCAATCCATTTCCTGGTACCCATTTTAGGCTGGGTAGATTTGGAAGCCGGGTCACTTACAAGACTTCGCCTTCAGGGAGATTTCAGTAGAGGACTACCAGACCGACAGGCTAGCACGCTAGTCGCTGACCTTTTGCAGTTCTCGGCACCATTAATACTCAGATATAATGCATACATGACAAGGCAACATTAATACTCAGATATAATGCATACATGACAAGGCAACATTAATACTCAGATATAATGCATACATGACAAGGCACCATATTTGGCGAAGGATTGTTTTCTTGGTGTTAGTCCTCGTTAACTATTACGGTATATAGATAGGCTATTTCTATGCATGTTCAAACCTGTATGATAATAAAATAAAGGGTACATTTTTCAACCTGTAATCATAGCCTTAATGAAGCGAAACGTTTGGTAGAAGTTGCAGAATGAGTAACATTTGTTAACCTGTGGTAAAGCTGCGGAAATGTAAACAACATAATTATAAATACATGATGTATAGAGCAGCTTTATAAAAATGTACTTATGGAAAATAAAGGGCTTTGCGGCGACAAGACTTAAACAGCAAACACACAAAAGAAAACACAACAACACATAGGTAGACCGTGGAGATGACACTGCAGTGACTACATTAAGGCATAATAAGAGAATGAGAAGAATGAAAAAAACATTTTTGTTAATGTGTTAATATGCTGCGAGTATATCGGTTTTGAAATAATTGCTATCTGAAATAAAGGGATCAGTTAACAACAAAGAGACAATTAGGATATAGTGGATTTATGTAAAAATTGGATGGGACAGTTCATCTAAGTTTGTCATGTATGGAGTAACCAATAAACATCTGCGATAAGTAAAAAGTAAAGTTAAATACAGTTTCAACGTTTTGATGTACAGGGTGTATTTTTAATGTCTGTGCAGTGTTTGAAAACATTGCCGTTCCAAGTTTTGTATTT
Source organism: Cepaea nemoralis (assembly GCA_014155875.1). NCBI lineage: Eukaryota > Metazoa > Mollusca > Gastropoda > Stylommatophora > Helicidae > Cepaea > Cepaea nemoralis. Next base: position 113,857 of record JACEFZ010019523.1, read on the forward strand.
ACCTTTTATGTTGCATGAACTTTACAGAGGGTAAATACAAAACTTGTACCGCCAATATTTTCAAACACTGAACAGTCATTAAAAATACACCCTATATATTGGGTATATGGTGCTAGCGCTGAGTGGGCCGATGTGATCAATATCACTCCAGCCACCTTTACTTCCTAGAAAGGTTCCTACTACTTATTTTAGGCTGAGTTGACGTGGAAGCCCAGGTGAAAGGAGACAATTTCCACCTCAGGGGGAATAAACCACACGACAACCTGGACATGAGGAAAGCTTATGGTTGGTAAATAATGAGTGAAGTCACGACAAATTAAAGATAATGTTAGTTCCGTGGCTGTAGTGAAATAAGACAAAGGAAACTGAATTTGGAACAAAGGGAGAAAACCGTGGCTGGTGTGAAATAAGACAAAGAAAACCGTACTTTGGAACAAAGGAAGGGGAGGGGGTGGTGTTAAAGAAAAGAAGAAAGTAAAATGCACCAACTCTAAGAAAAGTTATCCAATTGCAAAATAGGTTACATACATCTTGGCATGAAAATCTTTACGGAATGTGCTAAATATCTAGACAGACAAAGGAATCCGGTTTATTTGGACTGAAAATGCAAGGAGAATAGGAAAAACTGCAAATGGTCATTTTTTATAAGAACACTGATCACAAATAAAGGAGGATATTGTGGCCACAAGCTTTCATCTTCCTAATACACAAAACAACAGCAATACACACAAGAACAGCAATACATACATAAAACAACATCAGTATATGCAATAACAGCAACACACACAACAACAACATCAATACACATAACACCATCAACACACAATTCAACATTGCACACGACAACAGCAATAAGCACAATATCAATATAAAGAACAGCAATACGCACATAAATGGCATTATAAAAAAAGCAATAGACACATCAATAGCAAGACACACAACAAACAGCAATACACACATCAATACTAATATGCATATTAACAGCAATACACAAAACAACAGCAATATAAATATACAGCAATACACACAAAACTAGTAATATTACAATAGCAGCAATAAATACACAAAAACAATACATATAACAGCAGCAAAATACTCAACACCAACAATACATAGCGTAATGCACACCAACAGCCAGCAATACACACAACACAGATACACATAACAACAGAGAGTGGGCAGCAGGGAGCACTGAGTTTTAAGTCAACAACTGATCCAGAGTAACACACTTCAAGGTGACATAGTTATTTACACCGATGGGTCAGTGGTGAGAAACAGACTGTAGTGGTTAGGGTTTTATTGCAAAGGCTAATGGACGAGTCTTGAAAAAGGAGAGTCTGGCATATGAGACTACGACCTCCAGCATGAGAATGGAGGTGGAGGCAGTAACAGCGGCATTCCAGTTGGCTTAGAGGAGACTACTGCAACACACGTTGTATTCATTACGGATTCAAAGAGTATGCTTAGTAAGATGGAGAAAGGAATGTTTCGTGTGGAATGGCTATCGTCGCTTCAGAGGTCACATATTGTGAGAACTGTATGGATATTTTGCCCTGGCCATGCGAGAGTGTTGGGGAATGAATAGGCTGAGAGGCTAGCAGGGAATGCACCTCTTGGTGGTAGACTGCCTATGGACAAAGGGAAAGCGGTCGTTTGCTTGTGGGGCAGGTGCAGAAAACGAGGGAACAGAGAGCCCATATAGTGGAAAGACTGAGATTGCGGGAGATCGGCAGGGGTTCTGGAAGAATCTCAAAACTGAGAGGGAAGACCAGGAGACCTTTTAATTAGATATCGGTGGGAACGATTAGTAGTATGACTCTTCGCTAGCTGTTGAACGAGGAGTCGGAGCACGTAAGGGAATGTCCTGAGAGCAGTGATGTCGGTTCTTAACTCAACTCAACATAACAGTAACAGTAGTAAACACACGAACAACAATACACACAACAAGAGACAAAAACAGAAGAGACATGTAATCTCATTTACCCACGCAGGCTGGTCACCTCAATGTACTCTGCTATTTATGATCATATTCTTGTAAAACAGACAGTTTCCACATCATATTTTTTTTTCTGGTTGTTCACTAATTATAAAAACTCCGCTGCGGAGCAAACACGGCAGGTTGCTTCTGATCGTCAAAAGTGTATGCCCTTCCTCAAGTGTTTCGGATCTTTTTACTCTGCAGTTGGTGAAGCAGACATACAGACACAAAGAATAGAGTTAAGCAGCTAAACAGGCAAATGTCACAACAGACAGTCATAAATGAACAGAGACAGACAAGAAAGCAGTCTGGAAAACAAGGAATCTTCACCAGCCTGCCACATATCCCTGCACTCTCCTGTGAAACCTCACTTGCTAATACTGCATAACTAAACCCAGAAAAACATCTGTGTGCACGAAGTGAGGAGGAGTGTGCAGCCATGTCACCAATTCTCCCATGCGAGAGACAGACCTGAATGTAGATGTTCCACAGCTGCTACACAGATTTCCCACGTCTGTTTTAATGTCACATAAGAGCATGCATATTTATCATCTTTCAGTATACACAACCACTAATCCGTTCATGCTGTTTCATTCTTCCAGATATTTGTACAAAAATAAAATACAAAAGATTCACCCAAATGCATTCAGAAGCATCCCACACCTAGAGGAGCTGTAAGTATAATTCTTGTTGAGTATTAGTGTATGTTCACTGTGTGTTACTGGGGATCTAGGGGAAGGAATGAATAGTTAGAGTGCAACCTGCCATGCATGTCCTCAGAGGCGGCTAAGGAATGTTGGTGTGGTACTGACTACCCCAACCCCTAAACAAGTGTAGCTGCATGAACAAGTTTAAACAAAAAAGTTTGTTGTATATCCTTTACAGGACATAGCAGTCAACTCCAACATTTTTTAACTGTTTGTGACTCCTGAGTAAATTTATGTTCAGTAGTTTGCCTTTGTTTTCTGAATGACCAGCACTCATACCATTGTATAGAAACCAACGCAAGGCGGCCTGCTTCTAAATCGTCTGCAGCTGTGTTTCAAACACAGTATGAGGGATTACGAACTGCATTCGTAATTCTTTCGCCACAGAGCCGGTCTAAAGAAATAGAAAGAAAAAGAATTCAGCCCAGCCAAGATAACAGAAGTTCTTCAACTAGAAGTAGACTGACTGTAAGGAGTCTGGATTGCTCATTTACCTTTTTTCATCTTGGCAATTTTTCATAATTGTTACCTGTAATTGATTATGTGGTTGTTTCGGGATTTGAAATTTAAATATTGAGCACAACCCACTACTGGCAACGCCGATCGCATTCTGGTATGAACCTAAGGTCTATCCACGTCAATATGGAAGCACTATACTCGAGTTTCGCCCTCAAATCCCGAAACAACCACATAATCAATTGATTATTGCTCACTGGATTTAGGAGGCCTGGTGTTCCTTGCCAGTGAGAAGTCCTGATCGTTCGGGTCCCATCGATTGACGGACGTCGGTCGCTTGGGCAATCTTGAGCATAGCCTACGATGGGTAGCGTTGTGATATTCTGTTGTGATAATTTGGTGTGTCCAGTGTGTGCCGCGTGGTTACACACCCGCTTCACACGCGTGATCCGGGACTGTTTCCGGATCCGGTCAGGGATATGCACTACTGACGAGCTCAAAAGAGGGCGAAACTCGAGTATAGTGCTTCCATATTGACGTGGATAGGCCTTAGGTTCATACCAGAATGCGATCGGCGTTACCTGTAATGTTAGAATTATTTCACGTGATAAGGGAAATAAGATAGTATAACATAACATTACCATTTTCGGGTTATGGGAAACAAGGGAACATATACAAAAACTTATAAACACAGATGAAACAATGAAATTCTCAGGTCATACAGAGGAAAAAGTTCCTCACAGTTATAGAGTTGCCCTAATGCTATCTAAAGAGGCAGAGAAAACACTAATAGAGTGGAAAGCAGTGAGTTTTAGAATAATAACTGTGGTGTTTAGAACCTTAAAAAAAGCGTGAATTTGATCCAGGGTTACACACAATTAAATGATAAGTATGAACCAGTTAAGGAGTAATTTGACATGATGCTTCAAATTACTCTAAGCAATCAAAGAAATGAAAATTTAAATATTTTATAGGTGACAAAAATGACAATTACGGACTGATAACACAGGTTATGAAGAGATCATGGGAAAAAAATGAACTCAGGGTAACAAATTAAATTGAATAATTCACAAATTGTTTTGCATTGAATGAATATGTCAATAGAAGCAAGTGTTTTTCTCCATAAAAGCAACATGAGTATCACCAGACCACAAATTGGAAACCAAATTTATAATAGCTGTATTAACAAGAAATTTAGACCATCTTTATATGGTGTAAAAGCTTTTAGAGTTACACATATAGATTCAGATCATCATCTGCTGATAAGTAAAATTGTATTGAAATTCAAGCAAAACAAAAGACTTCATGAGCATGGAAATCAATGTCATGTAGGATATCTAAGAAATAAAGAAACCAAAGAACAGTTTATGGTCACAGTCTCTAAACAAATGCCAGGTGGTGCAACAGTTGTAGATGAAGTGGGTACAAATGACTGTTGACTGCAGGTTGAAAGCATTTGGAGAAAAGGAGCAAAAGCATAAGGTGTGGATAACACCTTAAACCCTTAAATAAAATAGAATAAACAATTTTTACCAGCAGCGAAGGAAATGTCAGAGACCTTTGCAGCACTACATGGAAAAGAGCAGGAAAATATAATCAACCAATTGGACTGATCACAGCTAATAATGGAAAAGTTCTCATCAGCCTTAAAGATCAAATTAATAGATGGGTTGAGTACTTTGAGGAACTTCTGAATAGACCAGTCCCAAAAGACCCCAAGATACTCAGCCTGCATAGTGGAGCTGGCTATCAACTGTGAGAAACCATCTAAAGAAAAAAATTAGAAAAGCTGGCAAACTTTTGAAGAATGGGAAAGCTGCTGTTCCAGATGGTATTCCAGCAGTAGCTATTAAAAGCAATAAATATAAACGCTTCAACTGAATTGCTTCACAAGTTATTTAGCAGTGTTTGGAAGACTAAAGTAATACCAGCAGACTTTGGAGAAAGATGTCTGGTGATATTGCTAAAGAAACGAAACCTGCGGAGTGTAAAAAATGTATAGACAAAGTATTATTGTCAGATTCAGCGTGATCATTTTGGAAAGATGAAGAGATGCAATTGACAAATAACTAATGGATGAACAAACAAGTTTCCAACAAACAGGTTTCCAACCAAACAGATCCTGCATTGACCAGATAGCCACATTACTTGTAATAGAATAACGTGTCGTAATGAATTCTCATTTTTATATTGGATATGTGATCTATGAAAAGGCTTTTAAAAGCATTCATAGAGAATCTCTTTGGAAATTGATGAGGCACTGTAGGATCCCGCAGAAATTCATTAACTTGATAAAGGCAACATATGAGGTCATGAAATGCTGAGTTCTTTATGAGGGTAAACCGAAGACTTTATGTGAATAAGGACAATAGTGAGGTAGGTATGCCTTTTGTCACATTTATTATGCTTACTGACTATAAACTATAGTACCAATGGACTGTCCCATGTCCATAGAATTAGATCTACTGGATAATAGAATGCCATTTTAAAACATTTTTTCAGTATCTGTGAAATCTGTGCATTTCTTTCGTGAGGCAAATTTCATTTCATGGAATCATATTGCAAATATTGTTGGATGTAATCTGAACAATGTTTATTTTCTTTCAGATACCTTCATCACAATGAGCTTTCCAAATTCCCAGAGCATCTGTTTGACGGCAACTCAAATTTAAAGAAGCTGTGAGTTTATTTGATTTTGTTGTTGTTGTTGTTGTTTGTGCATCTCAGTTCATCTTAATTTTCGTCGACTTTCCAAATGAAACTGAAAATAAGTTCAGCTCTTGGACATCACGGTCCACTAATCTTTGTGTCCAGTAAATAATGATAACATTATTAGTAAAGAGAACTCCACAATGACAGGCATTGAAATGTGTCAGGGGGAAAGTGGCTTATGCAGATCTGGTTTGATTCATGATGTTCGCTGTGTGAATGTTTACAAAATTAGAAAAGAATGATATACCCCTCACTGATCCTAGGGTAGAGGACAAGATGTCTAGCCTACTCAGACAAGGGCAACTTGGAGGACTAAAATGCACATTAAAAAAAAGTTGTTACATATCCTTTACAGGATGTAGCAGTCAACCCCAGCATTTTGTGGCTGTTCATGATTCCTGGGAAAGTTTATGTTCAGTAGTTTTCCATTGCTTTCTGAACAACCAGCACCCATATTATGTCATAAAACAACCAACGTAAGACAGTCTGCTGCCAACTCGCCCACAGCTGTGTTTCGAACACGGGTATTTGGAGTATGTCCGTAACCTCTTTGCCATGGATTGCATATGTTATAAATCCCTCAGGCAGTTGGAAATTGATAAGAGCAGGCTGAATAGGCTGCTGCATAGGCTAATTTTGACATGATAAAAAGCTGCCTATAAAAAGGAATGTTTATACATGTTTTTTATGCATGTGTGATTGTGGTATACAGCATGTATGATTGTGGTATACACACATTTGGATCCTTGCCAGTGCTGCGGAGTTTGTGCACTGTGTTGAGATTCTCCTTGTGTGATCTGTGGGAGGAATCAGACCAGTTATGGAGATAACTGTGTGCGATAAAAGTTATCCTTTAGTGTAACCAAACCAAATCTAAACAAGACAAATGCTTTGGTCTCTCTTGATCATGCTGGGAGTAACAGGGAGTGGAGTTGAGTTGTGTTGAGTTGAGTTAAGAAAGTTTGTTTATGCAACATAATAGGTAAATACAAAACTTGGACCGTCAATATTTTCAAACACTGCACAGTCATTAAAAATACACCATGTATTAATCAAAAAGTAGACAACAAATTTGGACGGATTTAAACTAGAAGTCTTCTTCTTCTGCCTTACATCTCCCACTGGCACTCACACCAAGTTCTTTGCAGACTTGTTGATGGTTGATTAGTTGGATTTTGTGGTTAAGGTTTTCTATTTTATTTTTTAATTCATTGATCTTGGGTGAAAGAAATTATATTGTTTAAATATTTTATGTTTGTTAAAAATATTAGTATAATTTTATTAACTGATTAAATGTCATGGGATGATTAATCATCTTAAACGACTTCCCTTAGTTGCCATGGGCTTATATACAGTAGTTTTCCCTATGCAACCCCTTTCCGGTGATATAATAGGCAGTTTTCTACCATATGAACAACTTTGAAGTCATAACTGTGACATGCCCCAACTTACCATCCTTTATGTTTGATCCAAACCAACTTTTTGTTTGGCGCTAAATCTGTTAAAGCAACAACAGATGTTTGTAAGCAGTCATTTAAAATATGCCACTCTGAAATAGTAAATAAATATTTATTACAAACTTTAATACTATAAAGTAATTTTAAAACATATATTTTAATCAATTCCCATTTATATAATATACTGGGTCTTTTCATGTTTGTTCAGTTTGCTGATGATAAGAGCTTCTAATTGCCTTAAGGTGATATACTGTTTATTATTGTAATTATTATTGTTGTAAGGCGCCTGGATTCCAACTCCCTTGTGTGTGACTGTGACATGATGTGGCTGGTAGACATGTTGAAGGAAAAAGGTCCAGAAACGCAGGCTGCTGTTTACTGCAGGTACCCCAGCAAATTCCAAGGGCGCTCACTCATGAGCATGGCCAAGGAAGATTTTCACTGTGGTAGGTATTGTGAAAGTAATTGTCTCCTCTTGTCTTTATTCCACATTTATCATTTTAAAACTAAGCAGTTTACACATACCTCTTGACAGGTAGGTGGGTAGTTGATAACTGCCTGCTGTTCTACCTCTGTGTAAACACAATGCCCTATCTGTTGTGTAAACATGCTGCTGACACAGGTAAGCTGGAGGGCTGAAAGAGAATATCCTTAGTGAGTGACATCCCCTGATTGTATTCTGTGTGGAATTTAGGTAAAGGTAGTGCCATAGCACACATTGGGGTGTGAAGTGTTAGGCCTTCACATATTCTAGGCCATGACATGTGAGGTTAGGGTGGCCAGGATTTCCACATTGCTTTCTTTTCCCAGATAATTCTGAAATTTTCTAGTGTGGTTTTTATGAGGTCGGGTCAATCCCAGGACCTTACTGGTTAAAAAAAAAAGTTAGCTGCATATCCTTTACGTGACGTTGCAGTCAACACCAGCATTTTTTGCTGTTGTGATCTCTTGGTACATTCAGTAGTTTGCCACTGCTTTCTGAACGACCGGCACCCATATCATTTTCCTAATAAAAAGCAAAGCAACGCGGTCTGCTGCCAGATCGCCCACAGCTGTGTTTTGAATGCGGGTATGTGAGATTACAAACTGCATCTGTTACCCCTTCACCACAGAGCCGGCACCTTACTGGCAGGAACAAATAATCCTGTCTCTGCTGGGAATTGAAACCAGACCACTATCTTGGCAAGCAAGGGCCTGACCTCTGTGTTACAGTTGAAGAATTATCTGAGAAAGAAAGGTATTGAGGAATGGAACTGCCACCTCACCTCATATGTCTTTGCTCAGAATATGTGAAGCACTAACACATCTCATCCCAATAGTACAAGGTGTATTTTTAATGACTGTGCAGTGTTTGAAAATATTGCCGTTCCAAGTTGTGTATTTACCTATTATCTTGCATGAACTTTACATAGGGTGAATACAAAACTTGGACTGGTAATATTTTCAAACACTGCACAGTCATTAAAAATACACCCTATAGTACATGCTATGGGACCAATCTTTCCTTTATGGAATGTAATTGTGACCTGCAGATCTGTGTCTGTCTGTCCTCCTGACTGCTTATCTGTCTGTCTGCCTCCCTCCCTGCCTATGTCTGTCTGTTTGCTTGCCTGTCTGCCTGTCTGTCTGCCTGCCTCTCTTTATGTTTGTTTACCTGTTTTTCTCTCTGCCTCTGTCTGTTGTCTGTGTCTGTTTACCTCATCCTGTATGATACATTTGTAGACATACATATACATGTAGCTGGTGTGTGTTTGAGAGAGAGAGAGAGAGAGAGAGAGAGAGAGAGAGAGAGAGAGAGAGAGAGAGAGAGAGAGAGAGAGAGAGAGAGAGAGAGAGAGAGAGAGAGAGAGAGAAAAAGAGAGAGGGAAAGATCAAGAGAGAAAGAGAAATAAAGAGGGAGGATAGCTACCAATTAGATTTTTAAGTCTCTTTAAATAACCATTATCTGTCTTTACTATGACATATACACGTATGCATCATTAACATCGCAGGAATCACTTTACAATTGTGAGACAAGATATACAGCCAGATACAAATATTTGTTTTCGGGGCCAAGTTATTAAAATTTAAAAGAAGGCCAAAACATTTATGACACGATGCTGTCTGATGAATGCAGTAATTTTTAGAGACACATAATATTGTACACAAATCATCAACGACTGTTTTTTCCCCATATAAAATTTTATTGTAAAATATTGATACATCATAGAAGATTAATGAAGCATTTACCATTTTTGCTACAGATAATTACGTGAAAAATTGTTTTGAAAAAATTTTAACTTGTGGATAATTTTCTTTCTTTTTTATTTTTGTTATCTTTGTTTACCATTCATACATAATTTGCATGCATAAATAGTAGTACAGTTTATGCGCAGAAAAGTAAATTGTAACAAATATTGTATTTTTTCTGGTTTGTTGATTTACATATTATTGTAATACTTTTCTTGCTGCCAGGAACTAGTTAAGGTCAGTATTAATTATGGTTTATTTTTATAAGAACATAATGAACTGAGAGAAAACAATAAGATAATGACAGGCAGATGAATGCAGTACCTGGGTATTACCGAGGTCCATAGGGGAAGGAAAGAATAGTATTACTGTAACCTAACATGCATGTCGTAAGAGTCCACTAAGGAGGGTTGGCATGAGAGTAGCTATCTCATCCTGTAGAAAACGTTAACTGCAAAATACAGCCAGGTTGTGAGTCTACACAGAGCTTGGCCTGAGTTGGTTGAGGGGTTATAAGCCAATGAGAGATAAGAAGAAGAAGTAAGAAGAAGAAGAAGAAGGAGCAGGAGCAGGAGGAAGAAGAAGAAGAAGATGAATGAACATCTGACAGTAAGTTAAGTTTTGCTGCTAACCACTTAAGTAGTAACAAACTTTGTATGTTTGTATGTTACATAAAACCAGTTTTAATATATAGCTGTGAATCCTGAATAATTAGTACACAAGTGAAAAAATCCCCTTGAGGTCTCTTAGATGGGACTTTACAAAAGAATGCTGAAAAATCCTTGGACAGCTAAAATTAGTAATCTAAATAATTTGAAAGAGGCTTAGACACAAAGGCAACTTATTAGAAACATCAGAGAGAAGCAGTGAATATCATTTGTCCACATCATGTGAAGAGAAAAGCTGGAATGTGTTGTGCTGGAAAGATTTGTGAAAAGAGAGATGGGGGAAGACAGTGAGAAAAGATTCTTGACAGCCTTGTTTCATGGCATGAAAGTATGTTATTGCACGAATTGAGACATGCTCTTAGAGGTCACAAGGTATGGATTAGCATGACTGTCCAAGCCAATCGGCAAGACATTTGAAGATGATTATTGGCTTTGAAAATTAGAAGGTCATTTCTGCTAATCATTATGTCTTTTATATTTGTTTTGTAGCCGAGCCCAAGATTACAATGCGACCAAAAGATGTGGATGTGTCTTTTGGAAACACTGTGTACTTCACATGCAGAGCTGAAGGGGCACCTAATCCTGAGATCATGTGGTTTCATAATGAGTATGAATACTTTGTTCTTTTAGCATGTAGTTTATCTTACATGTTCTATTTGTACTGCTTTTACACCTTGTATGTTTTAGTTGGTGGTGGATTGAGCTTCAGAGCAGCCAACAGATAGTTGTTGGTTATTGTCTCATGTTAACAACGGTAGGGAGACGATCTTTTTATAGAGAGAATCACTAGGTAACTGACCAGTATGATCACTGCCAAGAAGGAAAGCAATGACAGACTACCTTCTTTACGGATGCATAGAACATCAAGATTCATCAATAACTATGGCATAACCTGGACAAGGACACAGGTTTTTATCCAAGACTGGCAATCGTGTGAGATGCCAAACCATGCCCGCCCATGTTTATTGGCATGTCACAGGGTGATACTGATTTTTAGTTTGCTGAATAGCACTGTTTTATCCTTCATTATTTAAGGTATGAGATATATTATCATCTTGGCTCAGACTTATCTTCACATCACATCGTTCAGGGACAGTCACTTGTTTCATTTGAGAACGCCTCTACATGTGTACGCACATTGCTGTTACTTCGAAACTTACTTGAGAAATGTATGATGTTTGCAACAATGTGAATGTTAATAATATATAATATATACAGTCTGTGAAAGTCCATCAGTAATTAACACTGTTTTATATTGAAGTTACAAATTAATGTTCAAATTTAGAGCAATCTGAGGAAAACAGAGTGGTTTCTATATTCTGTATTTATTTGAACAGTTTTCTATATTCTGTATTCACTGGAACATTCCTAAGAAAAAAGAAAAAGTAGAAGTACAAAAAGTAAGCTGGACTGGAAGTATTCAGAAATGGACATGAAAAACCCTGTTGAAAATGAAATATTACCAAGATACAGACATGTGTGGAAACAAACCATACAGAGTGCCATGATATGTGGTGCCCCTATGACCTTCTAGAATGTGGGAAAAGAGTGAATGGGAAAGATTATGAGAAAATTATCCACACTGTTCCACAGAGTACAAGTGACTATGCCAGGTGCCTGAACATTTACTCTGTGCATTTAAAATATTGGATTAGATTTCAATAGTAAGTATAGATATGTAAAGGACTCTTCTACACACCTTATGATGCATTGGGCATTTATTATTTAGTTGTACACAAATCAGCACTCAGTGGGTGATATGGTCAGTATCATGTGATATGGTCAGTATCATGTGATATGGTCAGTATCATGTGAAATGGTCAGTATCATGTGATATGGTCAGTATTGTGATATGGTCAGTATCATGTGATATGGTCAGTATCATGTGATATGGTCAGTATCATGTGATATGGTCAGTATCATGTGATGTGGTCAGTATCATGTGATATGGTCAGTATCATGTGATGTGGTCAGCATCATGTGATATGGTCAGCATCATGTGATATGGTCAGTATCATGTGATATGGTCAGTATCATGTGAAATGGTTAGTATCATGTGATATGGTCAGTATCACGCCAACTGTTTTTAACTTCCCAAGTCATTTTCTTGAATCCATTTTAGGCTGGGTTGACCTGGGATCTCAGGTTAATTAAAAAAATGAGAATCCACCTCAGATGGAACCTGTGACCACAGGGCAAGCAGCAAGCATCTAGCCACTAAACTACCACAGCTACATTAAATAACAAATACATCAGTTTAAATATAAATGAATTCTTAGTTGTTTGTTTTGTCATTTTCTAATTGTTTTTTTTAGTAACATGATCAATACGAATGAAGAGGAGAGATACAGTATTCTTGACGACGGGACTTTGATGATAGAAGCCGCTCAGGACTCAGATAAAGGAGTCTATGAGTGTATGGCCAGGAATGCTGTGGGCATGGCGAAGGCTAATAAAGTTGAACTGAGGTATATGGGTGACCAAGGTGAGAGCTACTGTAACTAACAAATATATATGTTTGTATATGTGAGTGTGCACACATTAATGTGTACTTGCATGCGTGTGTGCATGTGTGCTTGCACACATAAGTTTATGAATGAGTATACATGAAACTGATATAAACAGTTTCAATATCAACAGCAACATATTAGATCCTTCTGTTTCATATAAGATACATTACGGAGTGTTCAGCTTAGAAATATTGCTATCTCAGAGATAATCAATACCTCTTTATTGTGTTTTCTGCAGTATTTTAACTTGATAAGATTTCACAACTTTAAGAAGTGTTCTTCTGTCATAATTTGTTCCTCTAAAAATATTTCAGTTCAGTTAATTCTTGTCATTATTCAGCAGGGCCACATCTTTCATGTCTTCATTTGCTGTTCATCTAATTTATTTATGGATCATGTTTCAGAACCACATTATGCAACTGGTCACATGTACATGTTGAGGATTATTTATCCTCAAGATGTACATGTGACCAGTTGCATTATGTAGTTTTGAAACTGTCAAACTGTCGTTTACTGCCTATATACTACCTTGCGGTGTAGGGCAGGGGGGGTCTTGAGCCTGAGGAATTAAGGCCGCCTGGCTAGTGCAGTCGCCGTGAACTGTGCAGGGTAGGGTTTTTTTGTGTATGCCCCCAACAGAAACAAATCCACACGTTATCGAGGATTTTAACCCGGATCTCCTGAAGGAGAATCTGGTATTCTAGCCACTTGGCCAGCCGCTTCTCAGTTCTGAAACATGGCCCATAAATAAAGGAGATGAACAGCATATGAAGAATGTAATCCTGCTGAAGAATGACAAGAATTAGCTGGATTGAAAAATGTCCAGATGAACAAGTTATGCAAAATATAATGGAAGAAGAAGACTTAATTCAGATTGTATATTCTTATTTGTCAAGATACTTTTGGCTTCTCAAAGATGCTTCGAAATGTAAAAGTGTAGAATGTCAACATCTTGTAGAAAGTTTCCAACTCCTTCATTTTTATATTTTCTTCAACTGCCAAAGGTATATATATATATATATATATATATATATATATATATATATATATATATATATATATATATATATATATATATATTTATTTATTTATTTATTTATCTCATGACCGAAAGAAACAATACATCTAATGTTTTTACAAGATTTGGAAAACAAATTAGTTCTTTCATAGTTTGAATGCATTATATATATTATGGAGACACCACCAGAGTTCTTCTTCTTCTTCTTTGCGTTCATCCGGAGTGTTTTTTTTTTCAGATGTGATTGCGGTGTGTCCAAGTTATGCGCCCTTGGGCCGAAACCCATAGGCTAACACATCCGACTTTTAGCGTGCTTTTTTGACCAGGTAGCATTCCTGGGAGACTCTCACTTTTGTGGCACCGTCCACAACACAGCTGACCAAGTTGGAAAGGTCAAAGACTTAACGGTCATATCCCTCAAAGGAAGGCAGGGACAGTCAATGGCATTTTCTGCCATCCAGGGTGGCTTCCATAATTGCAGGGCCGACACATAGCGCCCTGGTGCTGGGCTCACCAAGGGAATCATCATGTCCTGCTCATGGCTGCTTTAATTCCTCACTTCAATATATTGGGCATTTCGTTCACCCCAGGCCGTTCCCGCACAAACCAGACAGGTTTGCAGACAGTATCCACTCAGCGAGTTGTCGACACGGACATGTGCTTGTCGTTGCGCCCATCAGAGCTGTTCTAGGCACGACAGACATTCGGAAAACTACCTAGTCAGAGCTGTTCCGAAAAAGAGCGGCATTCGGAAACTAGGTAGTCAGAGCTGTTCCTAGCATGAGAGACATTCGGATAAGACATTTCACTCGGACGTAAAAGAGTAGTGCCCATTTTTAGTTTGCACCCGTAGGACGGCACTTCCGGCTTCGGTGGGCATTTTTAATGAGGTTAGCCTTCCTCGGGTTTCGAGGCACGTTAGACTCATTATTTTGGTGTCGCCAACATCTCAGCTGGTCAAGATAGAATGATAAAAGACATCACGGTCGACCCTCAAGGGAAGGCAGGGGCAGACCATGGGCATTCCCTCGCTATCCAAGGAGGCTTCCATAATTGCAGAGCTGGCACATATTGCTCTGAGACTGGGCTTACCCGAGGAGTTGCCTCGTCCTGCTCATGGCTGCTTTAGTTCCTTACTTCCATGTGTTGGGCATCTCGCTTGTCACTGGTCGCTCAAGCACACATCAGGAACGGTCAGTCTTGCAGGCGACATCCACTAGATAAGCTTTCGCTTCGGACTTCGGACTACGCAATGGATTCGCTAGCCGTGCGTTCCATTTTGTGTTATTGAGGCGTTTTTCCACCTTTGTCTACTCTCTACGAGTTAGATACAGATAGTTTTCGTAACCATTTCATTCGACTGGGGCACTTCTTCACCCTTTTTGTACTCCCTCATGAGGTAGGCTACATGTGCTGCCAGCTCAGCACCTTACCTCCATACAACAGTGAGCGAGAAACGGCCAGGCCCTCTCATCTGGGGATCCCTCATATCCCCCAGCTGGGAGCCTTCGGACAGGTATCTGAACTTGGCATGTAGCGTGCTCAGTATCCCACCTCCATTTTTCGGTAGGTGAGTATCGGCCCGGCTCTCTCATCCAAGGGTAGTAGCTTAGAGGCGTTCAGCTACATCTCTCAGTTGGAGGCCTTTGTGTAAGTGTCTGGACCAAGTTTGTGACTTCGTGCGCCTGAGTTTAAATGTTTACTGCTATCCTCAGTCTACCTGCAGAGCAGCAGGTTGTGTCTCTCTTAGTCTGGTCCCTATCCCAAGAGCTGTCCAATATGTAGTTTATATCCATTGGCACAGCGCTTGGGGTCAGTGGGACACTCAAGCCCCCCCACCGCGGCAAGGTTGAGACACATCGGGGGAGCACCAGAGTTCTAGAAAGCAAAATACAATGCATATGTGGAAGAGGTAGAACATAGACTGAGACCTTGCTGTCTTGACACATGATAGTTGTTAAAATGGAGTTATACCTCCATGGCACAAAGCCTGGGCTGAATTTATAGATTATGTGTTGCCCATACAGCATGATCTCTCCCTCCCTCCCCCCCCCCCCCCCCCCCCCCCTCTCTCTCTCTCTCTCTTTGCCTGCCTAGTTTACTCCAGAGGAAGGCAACGCCAATACATCTGGAAAAAGACAAACTGCAAAGCAATGCTCTAACTGTCCGCCTGTCAGAGCTTCCATCCTAGACCAGTTGCTGTCCGCCTGTCAGAGCTTCCATCCTGGACTAGTTGCTGTCTGCCTGTCAGAGCTTCCAACCTTGACCAATTGCTGTCCACCTTTCTTAGCTTCCATCCTTGACCAGTTGCTCTCCGCCCGTCAGAGCCTCCATATTAGACCAGTTGCTGTCTGCCTGTCAGAGCTTCCATCCAGGACCAGTTGCTTTCCCCCTGTCAGCATCCTGGACCAGTTGCTGTCCGCCTGTCAGAGCTTCCATCCTGGACCAGTTGCTGTCCCCCTGTCAGAGCTTCCATCCAGGACCAGTTGCTGTCCCCCTGTCAGAGCTTCCATCCAGGACCAGTTGCTGTCCCCCTGTCAGAGCTTCCATCCTGGACCAGTTTCCGACGGAGGGTACAAGGAAATGTTCTGGGTAGTAGAAGTGGTGATATTGACTGCATCATCATCAAGTGCCCATTTGTCTATAAAAATATGGGGCTAGCACCATATACCTGCCGGCGCTGTGGCAAAGGGGTTAGGGGCACAATTCGCAGTCCAGTAATCTGTGGTCGAAACACAGCTGCGGATGATTTGGAAGCAGACCACCTTGAGCTGGTTCCATACAGGTATGACTGCCGGGCACTCAGAAGGCAATGTTAAACTACTGAATGTAAACTTTTCAAGAAATCACAAACAGCTGGGAAATGCTGGGGTTGACTGTGAAGTCCTGGAAAGGATATGCAACTAACGTTAATTATATGCCCAAAATACCTCAAGGATTGTAAAAGAGTCCTTTACATTATTTTGTACATTCCAGTAAACCATATATGTGTATTATCCACTTCTGCCAGTGAGCCATATTATTTGTCATTGTAGAATAAATCTGGCAAAATACTGCATTTGCTTGAGTTATTCTACATGATATAAACATATAATTAGCAGACAAGTGAGGAATATGTGAAAGCTGCAGAGATGTGGTTTTAGAGAAGAAGGATGAGAACACTGTAGATAGATAGAAAGAGCAATAACAATACCTGGAAAGACGTTAACTAAGATAAAGAACTGATTACTCACACAGAAAAAGGCAGTCAACATTCTGTGGGCATATCATGAGAAGGAGAAAACTGGATTATATCATCACAATGGAAAAGCTGAAGGGATAGAGAGGCAGGGGTAGGTCAAGAGAGAAGATGCTGGACAATTTGACATCGTGGCATGGAGGAACATCAGTATCAGAAATGACTGGCAGCATACAAGACAGTGGACTGTGGGAAGACATGATCACCAACGCCCCAACACGTCCTAGTAGTGCGTCCTGGGCAACAGGTCCCTTCGGGGTCTTGGCTAACGTAGTAGGATCGCTGATTCTTCCGAAGTCGGAGAGTATCTGCCTGCACGGCGAGGAACCACCAATCTGCACACCAATAAGCCAGACATGGGATAGCGGATACTCACACAAACCTCACGTCCGGTATGACATCACACTGATGTTGGACAACAGGATATCTTCATCCGACATACAGAACTTCACACTGGAATTCACAGCTCACGAACACAAGCAAGCAATAAGAAGAATATATATCTTTAACCTGAGTAGTTTGTTGTGCAATCATTTCTTCTATTACTGCTGTTCAATTTTTTAAAATTGTTTGCTTGACAGAAATTCCCAAATTTATGGAAACTCCCAGTGACATAACTGTTATAGAGGGTGATGATGCACAACTTGTGTGCCATGTCATGGGAAATCCCCGCCCTGATATAACATGGACTCTCAACTCTGATCCAGTCTCTGGCAATATACGGGCACAAGTGTTGGAAAGTGGGTCACTGGTGATTACAAATATACGACTGTCTGATGCTGGGACATATGAATGTAGTGCTTCAAATTCTGTGAAGACCATATCATCTTCAGCTCGTGTCAGAGTTCTAGGTATGCGATATATTTATTATCATATTTCATTTATTTGTCATCAGCTGTCTCATTCCAAGTCATGATACTGTAGGTCATTGGTCCCTATACAGATCTAATTTTCTATAGACCTTGATACTTTTTGTTTCTTCACTGGCTTAGAACTTGAGTGTAGCCAACACTGGAATGATTTTTGCTTGTGGGCCAGCTTTCCCTATTATTATTGTCACCCGTTATCAGGCGAACCCACCATGACTTCTGTTATATTTATAATTTACATCCCCAAGACAAGAATGAGAAGTCAACATCTAAGCCCAACTGACCAAAATATATAGAAAGAACCCCCTACCCCACCATCAGCACACAGGAAGTTTAAGAGCAAGTGTTCTTAACCTTTCAGCCACCCAACTTCCATCTTGATACGATTTCCATATTATACATACATGTGTGAATGAAGAATTTTGAGATGAAATTTTGTGATAGTTTACAGCTTTTATTGTTATACTGTGCCATTGTGATAATTTTTATTGCTCAACAAAGACCAAAAGCAAGAACCTGCTATTGGGCTGTGAATTGTTAGGACCAGCTCATTTTTAGACCTGAGTGCATGAAGAAATGTAAGGCCAGTCATTCCCTTTGATACTGGATGGGAGCTTAGGCTTCATCAAACCCTAATTTTTTTAATTGCTAAGAATTATATTAAGTTTTCAAATCTTATATATTTACAATGCTTTTTCAGTAATGAAATAATGTGTTATTTTAGCTATCAAATATTGTTTTATCTGTCTGTCTCAGCTTTTTTATTTGGCATGTTTTAAGTGCTTAGTAATTAGCTCTGTCACTTTTTATTCTGTTAAATTCCCCACAGACTGGCTTGACCAACATGTATCTCCTCGACCCCCATTTCCACATCTGTTTATTAATAGATGTGCTAACGCCTCTTCATGTGATAAACTTAAGAAATATTGCATTGTTTCTTCAGCAATCCTCTCTTTCCTTTATCTTAACAGTTATTTCAATCAAACCTATATTTTCTGTACTAATTTTCTGATCAGATGCAGCTAAATATGCCACCCATAAATTGTACAGCCTATTATTTGTGGCTTCTGTATGTTTGTTGTGGTGAATCTTGTTCTAATCTCTATGAGGCATCTTCTGTCTGGTGATGTGGTGATTCTTGTTCTAATCTCTATGAGGCATCTTTTGTCTGATGTTGTGGTGATTCTTGTTCTAATCTCTATGAGGCATCTTCTGTCTGATGTGGTGATTCTTGTTCTAATCTCTATGAGGCATCTTCTGTCTGATGTGGTGATTCTTGTTCTAATCTCTATGAGGCATCTTCTGTCTGATGTTGTGGTGAGTCTTGTTCTAATCTCTATGAGGCATCTTCTGTCTGATGTTGTGGTGATTCTTGTTCTAATCTCTATGAGGCATCTTCTGTCTGATGTTGTGTGATTCTTGTTCTAATCTCTATGAGGCATCTTCTGTCTGATGTTGTGGTGAGTCTTGTTATAATCTCTATGAGGCATCTTCTGTCTGATGTTGTGGTGATTCTTGTTCTAATCTCTATGAGGCACCTTCTGTCTGATGTTGTGGTGAGTCTTGTTATAATCTCTATGAGGCATCTTCTGTCTGATGTTGTGGTGAGTCTTGTTATAATCTCTATGAGGCATCTTCTGTCTGATGTTGTGGTGATTCTTGTTCTAATCTCTATGAGGCACCTTCTGTCTGATGTTGTGGTGAGTCTTGTTATAATCTCTATGAGGCATCTTCTGTCTGATGTTGTGGTGAGTCTTGTTATAATCTCTATGAGGCATCTTCTGTCTGATGTTGTGGTGATTCTTGTTCTAATCTCTATGAGGCACCTTCTGTCTGATGTTGTGGTGAGTCTTGTTATAATCTCTATGAGGCATCTTCTGTCTAATGTTGTGGTGAGTCTTGTTATAATCTCTATGAGGCATCTTCTGTCTGATGTTGTGGTGAGTCTTGTTCTAATCTCTATGAGGCATCTTCTGTCTGATGTTGTGGTGATTCTTGTTCTAATCTCTATGAGGCATCTTCTGTCTGATGTTGTGTGAGTCTTGTTCTAATCTCTATGAGGCATCTTCTGTCTGATGTTGTGGTGATTCTTGTTCTAATCTCTATGAGGCATCTTCTGTCTGATGTTATGACTGTTCAAACTAGAATTGTGCAACAATTCCCTTGTCTTCCATTGCTCTGTTTATATGTTAAAATCCACACATTTTAACTAAATGAGTTCTATCTTTATAACCAAATTAGTCTGCATTATAGCATAATTTTTTTCTACATTACATGATTACATAACAATGTTATAACAAAATCAGATGCATATTTCCTTCTTTCACCACTTTACATAAAGCCATTTCTTAGTTATTAATATATTTATGTGATCTGCTTATTTTTCATCACAGTGAAGCCAGTTATCATAAGTGCTCCAGCAGATGTTAGTGTGGTTCAGGGCACACAAGTCAACTTCACTTGTGAAGCTAGAGGTGATTCACAGCCTGTACTCACATGGACAAAAGATGGTAGGAAAATCAATTAAGATTACTTTTTTGTCTGTTTAAAACAAGTGTATAACTTTTTTATCCTAGGCATCATTGAAAGAAATCTGGCTATGGATTCTCAGCTAGCATCAAGGAGAAAACTATTACTGAACAGAATGGAATCTACAGATCTAAACCCTCAAGTATGAGGATGGATTTGTTGGCTTCAAGAGTGTCAGCAGTTGGTACACTCAGAATGGACAAGGCAAAATCAGATCCCTATTTCATCTTTCATCACTTGGGATAAATGCATTTCTTAGTAAATGATGTCATTGATCTACACACGCTGAGAGTGATAAGGAAAAGGGGATTCAAGCACTTATGGGCTTAATGATTTTGAAAGCAATGAGGATAATCCTACAGCTGACTATGACAGACATTCTGAAAATTATCTATGAATGACTGCTAGTTGAAGATACAAGTATAAGTATGGATTTGTCTGGAATGCTGCAATGTCAATTCTTAAATCAGATTAAATCTAATATTCTACCTAGGCAACAGTTGCTACTTTAAAGTATTAACTATTTCAGTCTCAGAAGATCTCAGTTGCTGCCCAGTTAGAGATTAGTAATAACAACAAAATCACAAATGTATTATTTTCAAAGGTGCCAAATGTACATGCCTTATTTTCAAAAAATAAAATTATCAGATTTATTTAATACACTCTGACTAAACATACAAAGTACAATCACACATGGCATATTGATTGGCACATATGAAGAATAACTGGTGACACATGGTGTATTCCCTGGAACTGACAGAGTTCCAGTTGTTTCATATCCTATAGTTGGTGGATGCAATAACGGATCTGCCTGGATCAGAAGTTAAAATAGTTAGTGTCTGAGGCAGAAAGACTTTGATCATCAATACTGATGCTGCAGATCTAGCAGCTTTCTGCATTATAAGGAGTAAATATACAAATTTAAAAAAAAAATACCAAAGTAAAACTAGTTTCAGAGTTCAAATTTCTATGTAGTATTTTTCATGGAAGATGGAAGACTGAAAAGAGAGGT
Source organism: Cepaea nemoralis (assembly GCA_014155875.1). Taxonomy (NCBI): domain Eukaryota; kingdom Metazoa; phylum Mollusca; class Gastropoda; order Stylommatophora; family Helicidae; genus Cepaea; species Cepaea nemoralis. Next base: position 135,240 of record JACEFZ010019523.1, read on the forward strand.
AGAAACAAGATGTCAAAAGGTAATTGCAGTGACTTTTCAGCTGTCACCTTTGCTCAAATATCCAAAGATTACAATTCCAGTCACACAATATATTTTAAAGTGGTATTTTTCTTCCTGCAATTAGTTATAAACAGAAATGTTGGTCCCTGTTGATTTTCCACCAGAGAAAATATGTCACATGTGGGATTAAATACTTGAGAATTCCATAAAGATAAATATACATAATTTCAATAAATAATCAACAATCATAAAAATAAGAGCATACCCCCCCCCCCCCCCCCCCCCCCCCCCCCCCCCCCCCAAAAAAAAATAATCTAGATAGAGAGTCAGAGGACAACCAAGAAAGCAAGGGAAAGGCAAGATCAGGGGTAATCTAAACAAACATGGATATGATACAACCAAGCAAGGCAACACATCTGGCCTTGTAACACTTATACACACCACACAGCAACATTTAACAACATGCAGTTTTGATAACACTATACTCACCACACACCAACATTTAACATCACACATTTAATGACATGCAGATTTGATAACACTTATACACACCACACACCAACATTTAACAACACACATTTAATGACATGCAGATTTGATAACACCTATACTCACCACACACCAACATTTAACATCACACATTTAATGACATGCAGATTTGATAACACTTATACACACCACACACCAACATTTAACAACACACATTTAATGACATGCAGATTTGATAACACCTATACTCACCACACACCAACATTTAACAACACTCATTTAATGGCATGCAGATTTGATAACACATGTGTACAGTCCACAAGGATACAGATAAGTAACTTTTATATTTATATTTTCATGTAGTGCTTATCATGTAGTTATGTCAGTTTGTGTTTGTTGTTTGTGTGCTGACCAAGGCTGTGGCAGTAATGTCCATTTTCTTACTTGTGATTGTGTTCTAGTAAAGCTTACCATTTACGTCTCATATTTTAGTGATTTTACACTACATTTAATGACAAGTGAGGATTAGAAAAAGAGACATCATCCACATAGGGCTAGACAAAGTAATAACTAGAACTTAAGTTGCTAAACGGAGCATGTATGGGAATGTCCTGAGTGCAATGATGTTGATTCTTAATTTCATACAACTAGAACAGAGTTGATGGATGCAACAACGGACTTTGACAGATTTAAACAAATAAGATTGCACCAGAAATAAATGTCACTGGAAACACATGAATTGTGTATAAATACAGAAAGTAAAGGACCCATTTCCATGCCTTGAGGCATGCTGGGTACATCGTGCCAGCTCTACATTTGTATCGACCAATCAGCACTCAATGGGTGATGTAATCAGTATCATACCAGCTGCCCTTTACTTCCCAGAACATCGTCTGGTACCCATTTGTTGCCTGGTTGACTTGAAAGCCCAGGTCATTTTCTATGTAAAATTAAAGGACTCTTTTACATACCTTGAGGCTTTAAGGGTGTATGATTCTAGTCCCTTATTTTAATAGACCAATCAGCACTCAATTAATGATATGATCATTATCTCAGTGGTAAGCTTTACTTCACAAGACAGTTGCTAGCACCCATTAAAAACTGGGTCAACCTGACAGCCAGGTAAATAAAAAAATTATTCCTTGATGTGAGTTTGAAACCATAACTATTGGGCTGGCAGGCAAGCATGCTAGCCACTTCACTACTATGGCTCCTAAATTGTATGTACAGCCTTGAAAAGACCAATGTCAAGGTGAAAGTCCCAAATGAGAAAATCTACCCACAATAAAATATTGACAGCATGTATGATGTTTTTTGTAAGCATGGGGATTATTTCTGGCAACACAGAGTCCATGTATTGAGCTGATTAATTCCTTGTGTGAGATACATATCAAAAGGGCACTTGCTTGCGTTCGCTGGCTGTGAACTCCAGCGCGAAGTCCTGTATGTCGGATGAAGTCTTCCTGTTGTCCTACATCAGTGTGATGTCATTCCAGACCTAAGGTTTGCGTGAGTATCCGTTGTCCCATGTCTGGCTTATTGGTGTGCAGACTGGTGGTTCCTCGCCATGCAGGCAGATACTCTCCGGCTTCGGAAGAAAAAGGGCTGTTGAAGTACTAATAGATTCATTAAAATGAGATGAAGATGGTCATTCAATCTGGCAGGAAAATATGGACAATCACTGGAAGCTAAAGTTATCATTCCAATAAATTACTCTCTGTAAGCATTTAAAATCATCCATGTGTTACCGGGGCCCGTAAGGGAACCAAAGAATAGTTACACTAACCGACCATACATGCTTTAAGAGGTAATTATGGAAAGTAAATGAAGAAAACTAAAGCAGGTTACATAACTCTTTGAAACCAGAATATAGTGTTTCTTCTGGTTATTGTGTTCATTCTCAGACTTTGATTATGGTTTCAGTTATGAACTTGGTTGCTGTTTGAGTGCATTGAAATCTCTGTACAGTTTGTCCTCAACTGAGGTTGCTGACTGCCAGAACTGTACTATTCCTGTATAATATGCTCTACCTTCAAATCAGATTGTTTACACACACATTCAGCTCTCTCTCTCTCTCTCTCCTCTCTCTCTCTCTCTCTCTCTCTCTCTCTCTCTCTCATATACACACACCTTCTGTTTAGTTATTTGTAATATTATGTTGTAAAATGTGGATATATGCGAAAGAATTTAATTCCATCACAGGTGAGTTTCTGCGCAACAATGGCAGGTATGAAGTATTGAAGAATGGACAGATGTTAAAAATCCACAATGCTGCAGCTTCTGACCAAGGAAAATTTACTTGTAAAGCTGAGAATGCTGCCGGGTCAACTACTGCAAGTGGCACGTTGCGAATTGTTGAAAATGGTAGGTAAAAGTGCATTTTACCTCTACAAATTCACACACAACATGCTTATTCATGAAATAGAATAAATAATTAGTGGAACTGGAACTGTTGTAAAGCTGTCGAAATGTAAACAATATAAAATAACACAAAGTAATGACTCTTTACAGAACACAATTACGGAAAACCCAGGACATTGCGACAACTAGCCTTCATCAGCAAGTATATACACAAAACACAACATATAATCACGGAGAAGACACTCCATTGACTATATTAAGGCCTAAGAACGGGATGAGAAGAAATGTTTTCTCTCATTTTTTTTCATTCTTTTCATCCTGTTCTGATGCTTTAATGTAGTTACTGGAGTGTCTTCTTTGTGATTATATGTTGCATTTTGTGTATGTATTTGTTTGCTGATGAAGGCTAGTCGCCGAAACGTCCTGTGTTTTCTTTAATTGTGTTCTGTGAAGCTGCATTACTTTGTTTTATTTTATATTATTCATGAAATAGAAAAGTTTACCGTCATTATATCTTCTACTTCCTTAGGAGCATAGGCTCTCAACCAGCTCATGCCAAGCTGTTCTGTCCATTATTTCTTTCATCTCTCTGCATGTCTTTCCCATTTAATTCATTTCTGTCTATAATTCTCTTCTCCTTGTGTTTTAAGTCTCCCTCTATTTCATTGACTCTGTGGGTTATAGACAAGAGACTTTTGTTTACTCCATTACATTGTCTCCCTTTATTAAAGTATACATAGCCTAGGCTGGCTCAACAGTAACATTTGGACTGTCTGAACACAAGAGTGCTTTTCGAATCAGAGGACAGAAAGAAGTAGCTTAGCTGGTAAATGCCTTCAGTGTATCAGTTTAAGCAAACCAAACTTTGAAAACAAAACAGAATCTGCAATAAATGTAATCATTTAAATGATTTCTTTTGGTTTTTCACACAGTTTTATGATTATATATTCAGCTGCTCCAAGTTTCTCACAGAGCAGTGACCTAATATCTGCGGCTGCTGGCTCAGATGTTACATTGCATTGTATAGCTGATGCCAGACCTGATGCACTCTATGACTGGATGAGAGATGGGAGAGTTTTGCAAAATAGAAACCGCATTTCTGTTCAGGTAAAATTTATTTTATTCAGTATGTGTGAAACTAATACTTTTTATATTTTCTGATCATTTGATATACTATACACAGATAAACAGTCTCATCATGTCTCTCTTTGTCTGTCAGCTGGTAAATTGAAGGCAACTGATAGGTTATTTTGTAATCCTTGCATGCCGTTATGTGTTGTACATTTTGCAAATTTTATGTTTTGTGACAGGTATTTTCTACCTTAGCGATAATAAACCCTTTTCATTGTAAAGTGTTTGTTTCAATGCATCTGCATTTTGGTCTTCCGTACATTTTAAAATAAGACTATTTAACTTAATTAATATCCAACATTCTGGGAGGATTAATATCCAACTTTCTGAAAGGATGAATATGACGTATTTACAACTTGCAGGCTACTGGGACAATCAGCATCTACACCTTACGATATTTGCTATCAGAGCCAGAGCATCTATGGAATGACTGAACCAATATTCCTTTTGTCTGATGTTTCTCTTTTCTCCAACAGATTAATATGTTCATGCTTGTATTGAGTTTATACTAATAATATTTTGTTCAATCCTGTGGGTTATAATTGATATATATGTTGAATATTGTTATTTCATATTATGGATGCTTATGTATTTCTAACATATTTTTGCTATTTCATTTTATAATCATGTTTTTCAGACAACTGTCGTATTCATATTATTTTTATTCTTTAAGTATATTTACACCTTTTCAATAAGTGACTAAAATTATTAGTATCATAATTTGCAATAGTGATCCCTTATTTAGGGATTTTGTTTGTCTGTGATATATTGTAGTTCTCTAGGACTATCAATCTTTAACATGTTTTCCCTTGTCAAAGACTTATTGCAGTGGGTCATATACAGGGTGTATTTTTAATGACTGTGCAGTGTTTGAAAATATTGCAGGTCCAAGTTTTGTATTTACCTTTTATGTTGCATGAACTTTACAGAATACAAATCTTGGACCGGCAATATTTTCAAACACTGTACAGTCATTAAAAATAACCCTATATTAGGTTATTTGTACCATGCAAAGTGTAATATTTCTTGCATCAAAGGAAATAGTATTCCATATTATTATTGCAAATAATAATAATATTAATTCCCATAGTAAGTATCTGCTGTGGGCATGTGAATTGTTAGGACCATCATATTTTGCGGGCTTGAATTTATGGAGGAATAGGTGACCAGTCTTTCTTTTTTTTTTTAGCTCTCGATGAGAGCTTGCATCCAACCCTTGTCTGACCATGCTCTTACCATTACCAGAATAGCATCCTTACTGTTACACCAACGGGTCTACTCCATATTATCATGCTTCAGACAATCAGCATAATTGCCTTCTTCTATAGCAAAATAAGCCACTTGAAGTTGTAACCTCAGTAGTTTTAATTGCAAGGAGTGATGATAATTGTGATCACTACATCACTATAGGCCACCAGCTCCTGGTGCCCGGTAGTTTGTATAGGTCACTGATGGTCATTTATCCATGATGTTTGACGAGGACGTGTGGCAAAAGATTTACATGGGGGTTCTGTAAAACCAGCACAGTACCAATTGGCACTTGAGGTGTGGTACAGGGTATCCTTTCACATGCAACGCAACAGCCTTAACTTTATAATGTGCCTGTGACTGAAGTCAGCACACCACAGATCAAGGTTTGACAATGTACCACTTGTGAGGTACATACAAATACAAACTGTCCTGCTGAAAACCATATATTACAGGGAATGGTGGAAGGTAAACGAGCATGAGCTAAATAATTTAAATGGGAGGATAACATTATAAGATGACCTGGAAAAAGAATACTAGACTATACTATCATAGCGAGAGATATAGAAGACCGGAGATCCATTGCAATCTGGCCATTAATATGAAAATGTGATAATTATGATACATTCATTATTAATACACAGTATATATACAGTAGCTGATTCTATGATTCTGTGAATATTTCATATTATAGATGGTTTATGTTCACAATTTTCAGGCTGGTGAGTTAAAGATAACTAATGTGCATATTCACGATGCAGGCAGATATGATTGTGTAGCAGAGAACTCTTTAGGAAAAGCAACCAAGGCCATATTTCTACAAGTTCAAGGTGAGAAATATAATATAACTTAAAGTGCCGATGAATAAGCTTAAAAGTAAACTAATTAGGTTAGAAAAAAGAATGTTTAGACATAATACAGAGCACTAGTTAGATTACTTAAACACTTTTCCAAGAGTAGGATTCCCTTTTCAGAACATCTTTTATCAGAACCCCTGAATAGACTCAATGATCTGTCACCACTTCCCCTGCTTCATGCATTTTCACATCCATGGTGTCTTTAATATTCAGTGTCAACTGTGTTATTGGTCAGTCCTGGCCTCTTCTTCCAGAACCATGCCTTCCATTATTCTTTCTAAGCTACTGTGACATTCATTATTGCCATAGTATTTTATTTTCTAAGACATTATGCTGTTTATGAGCGACTTATATTTGATGTTCAGATTTGGAAGAATGTCAGTGTTTCTGTTGTTTCTTTTTAGTGCTTCCATATTGACGTGGATAGGCCTTAGGTTCATACCGGAATGCGATCGGCGTTGCCAGTAGTGGGTTGTGCTCAATATTTAAGTTTCTTTTTAATCCATGATATTGTAAGATTTTTTTCAGTATTTAAGTTCAAAAGTCTTGAATTTCTTCTTTACTAATGGTGAAAGAGTCCTTAACAAACATACGTTGTGTGCCGCAAGAAAGATGTATGTTCTCAAAATGTGTATTAATGTAATAATTTATTATTAGAAGGAAACTCACACTTTCCTTTTTAATAATAGAATTTAATGAAAAGTAAAACATCTCCATCCTGCAGGAGCAAACATCGGACGAATCGGTGACCAGTTTGTGAGTAATGCCATACCACAAGCCACTCGCCAGGTCAATACCGCCGTCAACACAACCTTATCACATCTGTTTGACCCAAATCGAGAACACACCGTACAGGTGAGTTACCCATAATTATGTGTAACATTGGGAGGAACTGTGGCATAATGGCTGACATGCTGGCCTGTCAATCTGGTAATCTTGTGTTCAAATCTCCATAGAGGCAAGTGTTTAAAATTGACCAGGGCTTGCAGATGGACCCAGTCTAAAATTGTTATCAGGAAATGTCCTGGTAAGTAAAGGTCACAAGCGTTATACTGACCACATCACCCAGCCTGCTGATTGGTCAAAAACTCACGTGGCTAGCATCACATGGCCAGTATGCATGTAAAAGGATATTTTTGTTTTTATGTATAAAATATTGTCCCTACCAGCCTGGTGATCATGTGTTGAAATCTCCATGATGTAGGAATTAATTTCTTTGGCCTGGGCTTTCAAGTCAACCCAGTCTAAAACGGGTACAAAGAAATTACCTGGGAAATATATGCGGCTGACGTTATATTGACCACATCAACCGTTGAGTGCTGAATGGTAAAAAAATATGGCGCTAACACCATATACCCAATTGAAATAGGATTCTTACTTTTATGTATAATGTATCAATATTAATTTGTGAAGTTCATCATTTTGTGTAATATATTTCACAAAAATATTGGGAGGATTGGTTGATAAGATGGTGCCAACCCAATATTTGTACAGACCAACTAACACTCAACAGGTAATGTGGTCAGCATCATGTCCGCCACCTTTACTTTCCAAGATATTCTCTGATACCAATTTGAGGCTAGGTCGACATGGATGCCCAGGTCAATTAAAAAAATCCACCTTGTGATTTCAAACACATGGCCACTGGGCAAGCAGGCAAGCATGCTAACTATTGCACTGCTGCAGCTTCTGGTTTAACTTTCTGCCTGACTTAAATTAACAGCCTTGGTTAGATGTTTCCATTAGGTTTTTCTTGGCTGCAACAGAAGGAATTGTAATTAATGACATAATACTGCATTTAAAATCCCTCATGCACTAACCTCTGAAGTCGGAGTCGTTTCGGCTGATGGCAAGGGACACTGATAATTGGGAAAGCTAATTCACACACAAAAATCAGACCAATGCACTAGAAGTAGCAGCACTTATACGGACTACTCTTGAGTTCAAAGTGAGCAAGTGCAGGAAAAAAAACATCTTATTTCCTAAAATAAATTCACAAACAATGAATGGAATATCCAGACATTTGTAAAATGAGATTAATACTTTATACTGAATTATGATCCCATCTCTGCTTCTTACTGTTTTAGCATTACTCTTATCTTTGTCTGGCAAACTTGCTCCAGCCCTTGATATTCAGTCCCCTTTCTACACAATTGTTGCAAAAGAGTACTTTCTAAACAATTGTTACAGAAGAGTACTACAATTTGTTTAGAGGGGAAAACAGAATAAAGAGATCTATCCTAGAAGAACTCAATATTGACGAAGAATTAAGACAAATAAAATTGAGAAAAATTAAATATTTTGGCATGTAAAGAGATCTGAATATTTAGAAAAAAATAATTATGGAAGGAAGTTTACTGGGGAAGCAGAGATGAGGGTTGGTTATTAAGACAAATACAATTAAGGAAATGAAATATTTTTGCAGGTAAAGAAAGATGAATATCTGGAAAAAAATAATGTGGAAGGAAGTATACAAAAGATGCAGAGAATAGGGTGGCCATCTCATAAATTGATTTAAAATGTGATAGATAATTTACAAATGACAGCAACAGAGGCATGACATCTGGCTTATGATGTAGAGGACATGTTTTAAGATTTTGTGAGACAAAGTAGTGCTCAGGACAAGCCACATGGTAATGATGTTGTAAACAAAGTGCTGCCATCTTCTTGCACTCCCTTGGTTAGTATCTCTAACTGAAACATTTACAGCTTAGAGCTGTTTTTAAAATAAATTCTAAATGTTTCTCGAATGTCTCATCTTGAACAGGATCTGCTTGCTGCATTCCGTTACCCAACACCTGAAGCCCTTGATCTGGCCAGGGCAGAAGAGATATTTGAACAGACGCTTGAAATCATTCAACGACATGTCAGTGAGGGGCACAGCTACAATCTGACTGGATTTGGTAAGAGAGAAACAAATTATGTTCAAAATAATTTTAATTGTTGTATCTTCCAGATATTGAAGTTGTTTTATCTTTATCATCATGTTGCGTGTCCTTTGCAGAATGTCACTCTCAACATGACCTGCCAACAAGTTTCTTGATCTCTAGCCATGTTTACTGCCTCATGCACCCTTATGTCCAAGGTGTATGCTATATTCTTTGTCAATCTTTGTACTGGTTGGCCCCTGTCCTTTCTTCCAGGTACAATGCCTTCCACCAGTATGACTCTTTGCCAAGAGGTAAAAGAAGTGCCTGGGATTTTTTGGTGAAGGTTGGTGGATGGTTTTTGGTGCAGGAAAGCCTGGCATATAATACCACATAATCTAGTCTAAGAATGGAGGTTGACCCCTGCCTTTTCTTTCAGGAACAATGCCTTCCACCAGTATGACTCTTTGCTAAGAGGTAAAAGAAGTGCCTGGGATTTTGTGTTGAAGGTTGGTGGATGGTGTTTGGTGCAGGAGAGCCTGGCATATGATACCACATAATCTAGTCTAAGAATGGAGGTGGAGGTAGTTACTGCAGTGTTCTGCTGTCAGACTGTGACTGGTTCCATTTGTATTGGGACTCTTCACTGGCAGTTGCAGATAAGGACGAAGCATGCATGGGAATGTCCTGACTGCTGTAACGACGTTTCTTGACTTAACTCAACTCCATCAATGTTCTGTCCATGCCTCTGTGATGTTTAAATAAATCAGAGTTGTTCAGTTGTTGAGACATCATGGTGTTTATGAGCCAGTTTTCTCCAGTGTTAAGATCCACTAGAATGTCTTTACTTTTCTCTTCCTATCTTAAATTCATACTAGCAAACACTGGTGGCCGTGGGTCCAAATCCCATCAAGGCAAATTTTCATAATTGACCTGCACTTCCAGGTTGACCCAGCCTAAATGGGTACCAAGAAATGTCTTGGGAGGTGAAGGCGGCTGGGAGTGATACTGACCATATCACCTCTGGAGTGCCAGTTGGTCTGTACAAATATGGGTCTAGCACCAGATGTCCAATGCCCTTCAGGTGTGTAAAAGTGTCCTTTACTTTTATTTGTACCCCATCATTCGTCAGGGTACACAATGATGATGATAAATAGCATATTACTACAAACACTCATCTACCAGTGCCAAACATGGACACTGTCCACATCCCAAGAGATGAAACTCATCAGATTAAATTGAAATGCTTGAGAAAAGCTGCCGGCTTCACCAGATGAGACATAATAGGGAATAACATTAGAAACATCACAGGACTCCCTGTATTGATTCTATATAGAGACAACAAATATGTTTCTGATTCTGGTGAGAATCAAGCCCAATTCGTAGGCCAAATATGCCTTAAGATGTGTAATAAGGGTCCTTTGCTTTACTTACTTTATAACAAATAAATGGCTGAGATTATGTTAACATAATTAACGAACCCTTTTATACGAGGCACCCTGGGAATGTGGTCCTAGACACATATTTTTATAGACCAATCAGAACTTGGTGAATGATGTTTTGGAATAATTACATATTATTGTTCAAAACCTCCATCTTATTATCAATTAATTAGTCGAACAAAATTACATGGTGAGATACATTTATTTTGTTGCAAGTAATAAACAATACTTGTAATATTACATTATCTTGTTGCTTTTTACTTCTAGAGACATCTTACCATGAGTTAATATCTCCTGCCCACATTCATATGATTGCTAATATGTCTGGATGTTTGCGGCGAACACATGCAGCAGATTGTTCTGATACATGTTTTCATCGCCGCTACCGCACCATGGATGGCACCTGTAACAACCTGCAGAACCCCACATGGGGTGCAGCTAACACAGCTTTCAACAGGCTGCTACCGGCTATTTATGAAAATGGTTTTAATGCTCCTGTAGGTGAGTGCAATTTATTTTTCCATTGCAGACATTAACAACCAATCATATTTAGTCTTGCTTTTCTTCTAATTCAAGATGGCTAAAAGAACTTATGACTAAAAGACTTATGACTAAAAGATGACTAAAAGACCGGTCTCTGTGGCTAAAGGCTTGCGAACGCGGTTTGTGAGCCCGTATACCCGGGTTCAAAACACGGCGGTGCTGGTTTTTTCAAAAAAGGTATAGGGGCCGGTCGTTCAGAAAGCAATGGCAAACTACTGAACGTAACACTTGCCTAGTACATCAACAACAGCCGAAAATGCTGGTGTTGACTGCAACGTCCCGTAAAGGATACGCAACAAAATTTAAAAAAAAAAAGAACTTATTCTTTCTTCTTCTTCTTTTGCCCTTGAGGTTCCTATAATGTATAGGCCCACAACTATGCATGCAAACACTTTGTAGGCTTTTTAATGGCTGGTTGAGTGTTGGCTGAATTTTTTCTAAGATTTGAGATTGTAAATCTCTGACCAGTCGTCTTTATTTACCTTTTATGATATGTGCATGAGGTCTACAGTTTTAGTATTCTGTACTTCCCTATGGGGCCCTGGTAACTGTCTACTGTCATTTACTGCCAATACAGTACTTTGCGGTGTATGGCAGGGAGGTCTTGAGCTGAGGAATTAAGGCCGCCTGGCTAGTGCAGTTGCCTCAAACTGTACAGGTTAGAGATTTCTTTTTGCCCCTGACAGAAAAAAAAACTCCACACCATATCGTGGATTCAAACCCGGGTCTCCTAAAGGAGAATCCGGCATTCTAGATACTCGCCCAGCTGCTCCTCTGGTAACATATGGGCAAAATGGACATATGGGTAAACATATTCTTCTTCTTGCATTCTTTCTCAGATCCCAATACAAATGGTATACTAAACCATGGGAATGCAGTATTACATTATTGGTTACTAATTAACAAATCTAATCCAAGGTCAGAAAAAGAAAAGAAACTTTGCTCTTTAAGGACTGAAAGATTTCTGTAAATTTTAATGAACCATAACAACTGAGGGTAATATTTTATCATCATGATGGTGTGTCATGTTGAGTGGCACAGGTAATTAATTTACTTCACAAAACTCACTCCTGTGTGTTCCTGATAAGGTCATTCACTGATCATTGTCTATGCTACTCTGTCAACACATTTCAGATTTTCTCTCTTTCTGTTAACCTCTGGCTCTAACTCCCTCTGTCTACTTTGTTGTCACAACCTTCTCCAAATTCTCTCATCTTGTATAATGATACAAAATTACGATTGTGTTGTCATGATGTGGGTGGTCAAACCCTATTGTAAATTAGCCTCTTGCAATACTTGGATATTGATCTTCTTAGCTGTCCATGAAATTCTTATCTTTCTAAAGAAAGACAAATCTCATAGGTCTGCAGTTTCTTTCTGCTCTCTGTATGCAGTGTCCATGATTCACAAGCATATAACAGTATAGGCAGATATAACATCCTGTCTCCATTTTTTTGGTGGGTAAACTAGTTTATTAAAATTTCTTGTTTTTCTGGTTTACAGGCGTGTCTGAGATGTCATTTTTGGATATAAAAGAATATGCTTAGGTTTTAATATGTGTAACCTGCACACAAAATTATTGTTTGCCTCCCTTATCTGAGATGTCTCAGGTTTGATTTGTATTGGGGTGGATTCAGATTTTTTAAATTGGCTTACAAGGGTGACCCATCCTAATATGGTCTTGGGAAGTAAACGTGGCTGGTGTGATACTGACCTCATCAGCCACCATGTGTCAGTTGATCTATTACAAATATGTTTCTAGCACTGTATGACTTTGTACAAGAGTCCTTTAGGTATTTACTAAAAGTAAAGATGGCTAAAGTAATACTAACCACTTTTCCATGTGTGTGTTCATTTGTTCATTGAAATATTTGACCGACACCACATTCCATATCACTTCTTCTTCTACTGTTGTCTTTTGTATTCTCTGTTAGAGCAAAGTCCCTTAACCAACTCAAGCCAAACCTGCCTATCTGTTGCTATCTCCTGCCTGTTGCTCGATGTTCTCCCCATATCATTCATCTGTTTCTAATTTTCATCTCTTTTGATTTTAGGTCTCCCTCTGTTTCATTTACCTGTAGGTTCCATAGAAAAGCTTTTCTAGCTATACTATTCTCAATTTGTCCTGTCCAGCAAGAGCATCTTTCCTTCACCTTTTGATTTGTTGAAATATGTTCTTTCTCCATACTCTCCACATTAATGACTCTGTCATATCATATTAGTCCTAAAATTCTGGGCAGGCATCAGTTAATAAATGATGCAGTTCTGATCCGTACAGAAGTACTCATTTAACATTAGAGTCAACTTTTCTAAGTTTGATACTAGTTTTTATTTCTTATGGTTTTCCATTGTTATTTACGCTATGAATGTCTGTGTTGCCTTTTGTACTCTTATATATATATATATGTGTGTGTTTGTGGGTGTGTGTGTGTATATATATATATATATATATATATATATATATATATATATATATATATATATATATATATATATATATATATATGTGCATGCGTGTGTGTGTCTGGCACACACACACACACACACACCCCCCCCCCCCCCCACTTATGTCTGTCTACATTGCTATCAAAATATGTGTATGATTCCACATTTTGAAGTGAGATTTAACCAAGAGAGATCAAGTATTCATTTGCTTCATTTATCATAAAATCCAGTGAACATTAATATCCCTTCTTGGCATGTAAATGTGTAAATGTATATTTTACTGCCTCCATATAGGGTGGAATCGTCACAAACTGTACAAGGGAACCCATTTACCCAGTGCCCGGCTGGTATCATCTCTAGTGATTTCTACAGAGCATATCACCAGTGATGAGACGTTCACCCACATGTTGATGCAGTGGGGCCAGTTTATTGATCATGATATGGACCTCTCACCTCAGGTTCTTTCATGTTTGCTTATGCTTATGCACTGATGTTTTCCCCCCATCTTTTGTGTTCTGTGTTGTTGCTCTACATTTCTTACATGCAATAAGTAGTGGTAGTGTAGTGATTAGTGTGCTTGCCTACCACGACAGCTGTCTGGGTTTAATCCTCAGCAGAGGCAAGATTATATGTTTCTACAGCACATCTCTGGGGTCTCGTAAAAATGGGTACCAGAAAATTTTCAGAGTTTTCTGGGAAATGTCTGGGAAGGACAGGTCACAAAGAAGGCAACTGGTCATCTCACTGCAGTTTTTGTGGTCTAAAACATGTGAAGGCCTAACACTTCACACCACAAAAACAGGATCTGCTATGGGACTTCCTTGATCCTTTAACAGGACAGTCTGTAATTGCTATTTACTCAGAAACATGGACAATGAATATACAGCGTGAGACTGAAAGTAAAACTTGTGTTGGGAAGGAATCTCATGATAATATCAAAGTAAACAAAGAAGTCTTACTAAAACTAGGATAGAAGAAAACATTACTCAATGATATCAATGTCAGACAGCTAAAGTAATCATTCTCGGACTTGTCCTATGCAGAACTTCACCTCCATAGTAGTAATTCAAAATTGCTCTCTATCTTAAGCCAGAACTGCTGCCTCAGTTGCTATAAAGTGTAAATGATCTATCACATCTTGAATCTGTGGTCAACTCATATCAGCATACTCCTCCCTCCATTATTACCTTTTCCAGACATTCATGTCTTTTATACATGTCCAAATTATTTATTTTCCTTATTTTTGTTTGTCCTAATAGCCAATCTTCTTCAATAATAAAATACTTAAGGCACATAAAGAGTCACAAACGATATACTGGAGAGAAGGGTGGAGTGCCAGTAAAAGACAATATTACATGTGCACAGTCAACATGAAAATATGGACCAGAAGAAGCCTGCCTGAGTGCACAGTAAAAACACATGCCAGAAAGTGTTGGAGTCAGTGGTGAGATGGCCCTGGATGATGATGATTACGTAAAATCTATAGCATTGCACCCTGTGCAAACTCATAAGTGATCAGTCTCTCAGCAAGCATTAATGTGTGCACATACTGATTGTTCTAGGATGTGTATACTTCTGCAGCAATGCCTCAAGCATATCTTCCTGCTGCTTGCCCAGTCTGACTCCAGATTTGACCAACTGTAGTTCTCTTTATTCACCAGTTCTGGTGTCTATGGCTTAAGGGTAGTGAACACAGTTTCCCAATCCCACATACCAGGTTTTAAATCATGCACAAGTGATTTGGCACAAATGGCCGTAACTAACTAACTAACTAAATGGCCATAAAATGTTGGGGTTTATTGCAACATCTTATAAAGGACATGCAACTAACTGTTAACTTATTCATCAGTAATTGGCATTACGTATTAGGTGGCTAAATATTTTGTGCAGTGTCCATTTTCATATAATTTTGCATGACCATGAGAGTATTCTCGCTTAGATGGTTGTAGATTTGAGTTTTGTGTGTGTGTCAACTGTTCAAGCTTTAACCATCCCTTGTTATTGTTTAACTGGTTCAGTGCTGAACAAAAAGTTAGTTAGGACCAAACATGGTATACAATAAAACGAACAAGTATTGTAATGTAAATGCCCGTTAACTTAGCAATAAAATTGCGGAAGATACACGAAACAAAAGAATAACACGATAACCCGATAATGGTGATATATCGTCCTTATGTCCAAATGGGAGGTAACATTTGGTGATATGTTATCCTTTGGCACTGAATCAGTAAGATTCAGAAACTTGCAGTCATACAAAATGAAATACTCTAAACACAGAATTGTTAATTCAGATGTTATTAGAGAATCCAATATCACTGCTGGGTATTTAACTCTTGTGCCCCTGTGTTGAAAATGTAGTGCAACCTACCACTACATTACCATGGGAGTTGAGTCAAAACTGAGAACATAGCACTCAGGACATTCCCATACGTGTTATGTCCTCATCTTCAACATCCAGCAATGAGTCCCAATACTAATGATATACTAATACCATGAGAATGTACTATTACATTACTGGTTGCTAGTTAACAAAGGTGACATCATGGCATTTGGAAATTCACACAATAGTACTTAGTCTCCCACAGTAAATAGTTCAATGCATTAATGTTTACTACATCTGTCGCCTGCTGATACAGTAAATTATTGTTGCATAACTGATAAACATCTTTACATTATGTTTGGTTTGGTTGTGGTAAAGCATCACCTTTGATATCTCCATAAATGCTTCACACCTCCCATAGATCACACAAGGAGAAGCTCAGCACAGTGCACATGTGAGGATCTAAATATGTGTTTATTAAAATCTCACCTGCAATGATTATTTTTTGTATGGCTAGCTGATCAAATTTTGAAATTTAGCCCTGGCAGCTGCCTATTTGGCCTGCTCTTTTTTCATTTCAACTTTTGCAGAGAGATTTTTAATGTGTGCAACATGCACATGAGTCCTACAGTTTGTTTGTTTTCTTAAATCTTTTCCAAGGAAGCTGAATGTCTGATTCACTACTCAGGCTCAGGGGAATGTACCCTCCTTTTCATATTTAATAAAAACAAAAAAACTAAATAGTTCACACTGAAACAAACTAGGTCTTCATGAGCCAGGAGCATAAGTACATCGTCAAGTCATTCTACACCCCCCCCCCCCAGTATAGTATGTTAATATATGTTTATTTTTATATTGTTTTCATGAGACATCATACATATATACATTTCTTATATTTTCCATCAGTTAAAATTAAATGTTTAATTTCTGACCAGTATTTTCATTCTTGATTAGGCAATCAGTTTTGCCAGATTCAGCGATGGCCGGAGATGCAATGAAACCTGTGAGAATACCAACCCTTGCTTCCCAATTGCTGTGCCAACATCTGATCCAAGAATACGAAATCACGAATGCTTGGGATTCACTCGGAGTAGTGCCACCTGTAACACAGATTCTACCTCCTTGTTTTTCAATACTGTGTCCCCAAGGCAGCAGCTGAATTCCCTGACGTCTTTTATTGATGCTAGCAACGTGTATGGAAGCACTGATCGGATGGCTAGCACTTTACGAAATTTAGCAAGCAACCGAGGACTACTTCGAGAAGGTGACTCGTGAAAACCTTTTACTAGTATTCATCGTTGACAATATTTATCAACTTTTATTTTCATTTTGTTTGATGATAATTTTTAAATATTCACTTTACAAAAAGAAAGAGCATTTGGTGCCAGACCCATATTTTTATAAACCAATCAGCACTCGGCGGGTAAGGTAATCACTATCACGCCAGCTGCCTTTACTTCCCTTGACATTTCTTGTTACCCATTTTCACCCTGCTGGCCACTCCCTGCTCAATGTGATTATAACAATGTGCTTTATAGATTACTCCAAAAGCATTTGATAAAGTGAAACATGATGGCGTGATCAAAATGTTGGAAGATATTATGATGGCCATACTGAATAACTCAATATGTATTTCCCTTTTACTTGGTGTAAAGTTAGGTCATAGTAATTGTTGAATATATCAGAACTTACTTGGTGTAATGTTAGGTCATAGTAATTGTTGAATATATCAGAACTTACTTGGTGTAATGTTAGGTCATAGTAATTGTTGAATATATCAGAACTTACTTGGTGTAATGTTAGGTCATAGTAATTGTTGAATATATCAGAACTTACTTGGTGTAATGTTAGGCCATAGTAATTGTTGAATATATCAAAACTTACTTGGTGTAATGTTAGGTCATAGTAATTGTTGAATATATCAGAACTTACTTGGTGTACTGTTAGGTCATAGCAATTGTTGAATATATCAGAACTTACTTGGTGTAATGTTAGGTCATAGTAATTGTTGAATATATCAGAACTTACTTGGTGTAATGTTAGGTCATAGTAATTGTTGAATATATCAGAACTTACTTGGTGTAATGTTAGGTCATAGTAATTGTTGAATATATCAGAACTTACTTGGTGTAATGTTAGGTCATAGTAATTGTCCAATAGTACACACAGTGTTTACTTAACAGCCATTGTTCAATACTTGATATAGTGTTCAATCATAGTAATTGTTTATTTTATTTCTTTTTTTTTCTTTGTATGGTGACAGGGATGTGTAATATCTCCAGATCTTTTTTCCCTGTACAGCGAAAATATTTTATGAGATATAGAAGATATGGAAGGAATCAACATTGGGGGGATGATACATCAATAACATTAGATATGCAGATGATACAGTCTTGATTGCAGACACTGAACAGGACCTGCAACATTTAGTACATGCGGTTGTTGCACACAGTGAATAACTAGGGTTAGAATTGAATTGTAAGAAGACACAGATTATGGTCGTCACTAGGAAGGAAGAAATACGACAATGTAATATACAAGTAAATGGGCATATTCTTAAACAAGTTAATCGGTACAGCTATCTCAGAACAGTCATAACATCTGATGGAGATGCCTTGATGAGATTAGAACAAGAATTGCCATTGCAAAGGTAGCCTTTTGCAAGATGAAGAACATACTGACCAATAAAAAGATATCAACTGAAACAAGAAAAAAGAGTGTCAAAGTACTACATAGAACATATACTTTTTTATGGATGTAAAGCGTGGACAATGAGCAAACAAGCTAAAAAAACATCTGATGGCTGTGGAAATGTGGTTTCTGAGGAAAATGCAAAGAATACGATGGACAGACAGAAAAACCAATGAAACAAGTCCTACAAGAAACAAATGAAGATCATAAATTGATTAGAGATATCAGACGTAGACAGTCAAAATTTTTGGGGCATGTTATGAGAAGAAATGAATTGGAGAACTTGGAGACAACTGGCAAGATCAAAGGGAAGAGATCAAGGGGAAGACCGAGAAGTAAATATCTGGATGGCTTGGCCACGTGGCATGGTCGAGACAGGAACACAGAGCTGATCCACGACTCTGGTGATCGAGTGAGATGGCAAAACATGACCGCCCACGCTTACCGGCATGGCACATGATGGATGATGGATGGATGATGACTTACTTATTACAGTTTTCATCCACATGAATTATTCAATATATGTTTAGCTTGGTTTGTAATGAGCTAAGAACACTAAGAACACACAATATTTTGTGCATTTACTAATTATAATCTGTTTGTGAATAATTTATCACAGGTCCAACAACAGCCACGGCCCGACGCTTACTTCCTTTTAATGAAGACACACTGGAAATGCCAGATTGTCAAATACAGCCTAGCAAACGCCACATCCCATGCTTCATTGCTGGTGACGTTCGTGTGAATGAGCAGCTGGCTCTGATAGCTATGCACACCTTGTGGATGAGGCAGCACAATCAAATGGCTGTAGAGCTGAACAGGATCAATCCTCACTGGGATGGAAACAAAATATACCATGAGGTATTAGAGCCACAGTGAGTTTTATACATTAGAATTACTGGCCAAGCTCTGATCATAGTCACTGATCATAATCACTGAAGCCAATTTTATGTAATGTAGATCATAGAAATTGTAGAATGTATGATGAGCTATGAGTAGGTCTTAGTGATTTTTGAATTTCAGAAAATGAAAAGTATGTTTTGCAATAAGTTACTGTCAGTAAATGTCAGAAAAAGAGCACTGAAATGTTGTATAGAACCTGTTCTGCTGTATGGCAGTGAATCATTTACCATGAATGAACAGATAAGAAGAGCTTTGAGGCAATGGAGATGTGGTTTCTGAGACATATGTTCTGAATACTTTACATTGCCAGAGTAGTTAACAGTGAGTGCGTGGAGAAGGCTAATGAAAATAAAATGCTATATACAAGTATAAAGAGACAAGCAGTGTTCCTTGGTGCTATTATGAGAAGAGAGGAACTGGAAACATCGTGGTGACAGGAAGGATCAGTGGTTGAAGAGGCAGGGTCAGACCAAAATAAATATTGGTGTATGGACTATCACAGCAGCATGGAGGGATATCATAGAATTCATTCAGAACAGTCGGGAAGGAGATCTGTGGAGATGCATGATCGCCTATGCAAACTGGCAGGCACATGATGATAGTTAATAGCTGTTCACAACTGACTTGCACATATGAACAGTGTGGTAATGTTGCATAGCAGTGGATTGTCTGCCCTTATTGAATTATATTCCCTTTGTTTAGGTTCTGTCAGTTAACATCTTATATCCCAACCACTTTAATTCACTCTGCCCCATTTATTTCTTTAACTTTTTCTGTCCCAGATGGTTATTACTTAAACGCTGTCTGAATCAGACACTTATTTGATTATCTGTTGCCTAGGACAGATGGTAATACACAAGTAAAGGACTCTTTTGCATGCCTTGAAATGTATTATCTTCACAGTGCAAACACCAGATTTGTATAGACCAATCGGCACTTGGTGGGTCAATATCATGCCAAAACCTTAAATCCTAGAACATTTTCTAATACATATTTTAGGCTGGGTTGATGGGACAGAACTCTGTTAAAGGTTGATTACTGTGGTTGATGAACTTGTTATCTTGACATGTGGATATCAAGTAAATTAGTATATTGTTATCTGTGACATGTGGATATCAAGTAAATTAGTATATTTTTATTTGTGACATGTTGATATCAAGTAAATTATTATGCTGTTATCTTGGAAATGTGGATATCAAGTAAATTAGTATATTGTTATCTGTGACATGTGGATATCAAGTAAATTAGTATATTTTTATTTGTGACATGTTGGTATCAAGTAAATTATTATGTTGTTATCTTGGACATGTGGATATCAAGTAAATGATTATATTGTTATCTGTGATATGTGGATATCAAGTAAATTATTATATCGTTACTTTAGAAGCTCATGGCCGAGAGGTTAGGTCTTACACATCATATATCCTAGGACATGTGTTGTATTCCTTGATAAGGCTCAGGGTTTATGTCTATCGCAGATGAAATAAAACCCTAGCATGTACACAGTGTGGTGACTGCTCAGGCAAGCTTTTATTCCTCTCAGCCCAGAAAATACCCCCTGCCAACATCAACAATAGTACAAATGTAGTAGTAATAGTTTTGTTTTCAAATAGTATCAAATTCACATTTCACCCATGTGTTACTGGGGTCCTTAAGGGAAGAAAAGAACAGTAACACTGTAACCCACCATACATAACATAAAAAGGTGATGCTAAAGGAGAATTGACGCTGGGCTGGATTCCCCATACAACAGACAACTTTAGCTGTAAAATCCATCCAATCATGAACAAGTCTATAGATAAAACAAGAATAACTGAGCCAACCAAGATGAGTGCAGGCTCTTCTATTAAAAGCATAAGATAGAGATGAATAATATGGGGAGAACATAAAGAAAACTGTGGGAGATAGCAAAAGATAGGGTGATGTGGCATGAGTTGGTTGAGGGATGATGCCCTAACAGAAGATAAATGTCAAAAGATGGAGAAATTTACATTTGTCTGTTATACATCTAACGGAATGACCCAATCTCCAGATTTAAAATTACATGCAAAATATTACTGCCTGGTGTTGGCATGGTAACTGATGTTTTGAATCAACCTCCAGCGCACCAATCGCTGGAGCTCAAATCGATTTGTCTCCATTCATAAACTCCCAGAACCACAGGTTAGAGTTACAAACAGGAAAAACTAAATTATGAGGAAATATTAGAACCTCTGATATTTGTAGATGAAGGAAAGAAGAAGGGGAAAAGATACATCTGATATGTTAACTTCAAAAGCACATATCATTGGGAAATTGAAGATGGATAGAGGGAATATACTCTGGGCAATAAACGACAGCTTAATGCTTGGAAATGCATTGCTTGATAAATATTCTCAATCACTGCTGTTGGAGTGGGGAAACGAGTATGGAACTTGTTGCAATGAATGCAGATGAGGATGAAAGGGGGGTGGGGGTGTGGCGACATATAGAAAACTAGCTTGCATCAAGGACTATCACTTTCCACAGCTTTCAACTTCAGTTGAAAGAGACTTGGAACTTCTGGGCTTGTCTTCATCACAAAATCATTCTGTTGCTATCTTAATACTGAATGCACCTGTGCTGGCAGATCTCTTTATACTACATGTTAACTTCCACACTTATTATTGCTTTTGATATTTAAATACTAAATGCATGCTATACTTTTCCTTTTCAGGCAAGAAAAATCATGGGTGCATTGTTTCAACACATCACCTACAAACACTGGCTACCAAAAGTCCTGGGCCCAAAAGGCATGGCAATGATTGGACCTTATGAGGGCTATAAACCTGATGTGAATCCCAGCATTGTCAATGAATTTGCTGTTGCTGCCATGAGATTTGGACACACACTTATACAACCAATCATCTTCAGGCTGAATGAAACATTCCAAGAAATTCCAGAAGGACACCTGTCTCTCCATCAAGTTTTCTTTGCTCCGCACAGGATCATTGAAGAAGGAGGACTGGATCCATTGATTAGAGGATTGTTTGCTAAGGCAGCAAAAAAGAAAATGCCAGGTATATTCTCCAAGACATGTATTAGTAATAGTTTGAATTTTTCAAGAATTTCATCTCAGGAATGTTTTAACATCTTAGCTACATTATCTTGAGCAGCCATTAACAATCCAATTCTTTTCAGTCACTGATATTTTGATGAAGCTGGTGATGCTTATATTATTTGCTACCCAGCTGTTTACGCTGGTATGTGGTAGCATAAAAGTAAAGTAAAAGTAAATCTGTTTGCAGTATGCTTGTTTTGGAGTAGTTCCATTACATTACACTTTACAACGCCTTGAGGTGTATTGGGTACAATGTGCTAGCCCCATATTTTTATAGACAGTCGGCATCCACTGAGTGACGAGATTAATATCACACTGATCATCTTTACTTGCCAAAGCATCCTGGCACCCATTTTAGGCATAATCAAACAGAGAGGCTAGGTACATAAAAAAAAAAAACAAAGCTGTAATTGGGTTTGAATATATGACTATCAGGCAAGTGATATGGTAGTGTAACAAATAATAATTCCCTTCAATCATTTTCTAAGCATGAGTGATGTAAGAGCACAGGTTGGTGATTCAGGAGTTATTTTCTTCTGCACATGCTCTGTGGTATCTTTCCACATAGTTCAAAAAGATTTATAATGGTACATCCGATAGTATGAACAATATCCTCTTCCTCCCATGCCATGTGTCACTTGCGTGTCCGTTATGCATAGATTTAGATGTCCAACTATTCTTAAACCCTTTACCTGCTCTCTTAACTGATTAAGTGCCATGGGATGATTAATTGTCTTAAGTGACTTCCCATATCTACCATGGGCTTATATACAGTCGTTTTCCATATGCAACTCCCTTTATTTGATATATAATAAACATGTCTGCTACTGTATTAACTTGTAAGTTTTAACTGTGACACACCACTTCATTCAATTTTCCACCATCCATGTTTGTTAGGTCCAAACCTACTTTATGCTTGGTACTGAGTCTGTTAAGAGAATGTTGTTTGAAATACGACTAACTAACATGCGCTTTCCATTCTCACAAGATTAAACGGTTAATCACTTGATCTTGCATGGGGATACATTCCTTCTGTTGTACTGTTTCTCAATCAGTGCTAAGTTAGGAAGAGCTTTATGGTAAAGGTCCATGTGTAGGCTGCTTGCAAGGTGCTGTTTGTTACTTTTGTTATTTCAATAATCCATTGCTTGCTGTGTTTGCCTCTTGATTTGTTTCTGCTATATTTAAATGTCAATGCTGTTTCAGTATGTTGTTTTGGAGTAGTCTTGTTACATGACCAAACCATCTGATTCACTATTGCTGTTGCACTGTTTCAGTAAAGAAGTAGAGTGACAAAGAAATTCCCAGAGTCAAGGCTAATTCACTACTTTGTCTATCTGAAATGAAAGAATAAAAAGATAACAAAGTTCAACAGTAGAATCTTTAAAGAGTCCACAGAGCATCTCATGAATTTGAATGTGAATTAATTATATGGAATTAATTAATGCTGTCACCTCTTTTAATCAAATCCATTTCTTATTCTTATATAACATAAACATAACTTCCTTCACTTAACCTGTACAGTAATAATGATTTTATCATTTCTTGGTAATTTTTTGTACAGTTTGTTTTATCAAACTTCATATTCATTAATCCAAATATATGTCACAAATTTAATCAAGTTAACTTTTATTTAAACAACCAAAAACTTGTTATCTAATCATCTTTGATATTAAAGACAATTTTTGTTTCTATTCAGGAGAACTCCTGAACTCTGAACTGACAGAAAAACTTTTCCAGCTTGCCAACGCAATTGGCCAAGACTTGGCTTCTCTCAACATACAGCGTGGTCGTGACCATGGCACCCAATTTTACAATGACTATCGAGTGCTCTGTGGTCTCCCAAGAGCAAGAACCTTTGATGATTTGCGCTCAGAGATACCCCATAAAGACACCAGAGACAAGTTACAGGCCCTTTATAGTCATCCAGGTAATTTCTCACTTATTTTGCATTATAGAGTTAGTTGCACGTCCTTGATAGGAGGCTGCAATAAGCCACAGCATTTACTAGGTAACTGTACTTTCTGAATGGCCGATGTTCATACCATTGAAGTCAACCTAGAGCGATCTGCTTCCAAACTGTCTGTGGCTGATTTCAAACCCCTGACCTGGTTTGTCATGGAATTGTGAAACTGTGTTTCACTAACTCCCACGCCACAGACACTGACTTAATATAAGCCAATGTAAATTAAGTAAATCTAAGCAGTTGAAACATTCAAAGGAGGTTCAAGAAACGGCAACATCACACAGGCAAGCAAGAACATTTGGGTTGAGAGTTATGCAAGCATCAAAAGAATACCTCAAGAGGGTGGAGAAATAGCAAGATTAGACACACCAGACATTTGATTGATTAATCTGTGGATGAAAAGTGGTTGTTGACAAAATTAGATGCGTTGACAAACTTTACTTCTGTAACTATTACAAAATGTAACAGATAGACTGGGTTGAAAATGAATTCATCAATTTATATAGAATTTATTGAAGATGAAAATGCCTTTGAGAGTATTGATAGGGAATCTCAATGAAAAATGATGAGGCACTATGGCATCCCACAGAAAATAATTATCTTAATAAAATTAACAAATGGAGACATGAAATGCAGCATTTATTGGGAGGCAAAGCTAATAGATACATTTGAAATTTGAACAGGCCCGACAGGAATGCCTTTTGTCACCTTTATTGTTCTTACGAACCATGGACTGGATTATGAAGGAAACAACAGTTACCACCAGAAATGAAATTCAGTGTAATCTGACAGACCAAGTTAATAATCTGGACTTCACTGATGACATTGTCCTCCTGTCCCACACACAAAATCAGATGCAAGATAAATTAAACGCACTTGATGGGAGGTCATAACAATTAAATAAAAGAAAATTCATAGGAGAAAGACAAAAAGATCATGAGAAAAATCAAGCCAGTAAGAAGTAAAACCATACAACTATTTAGTTAGCAATATAGGCAAATATGGGGAAATAAGATAGCAGTATTAAAATAAGTATACAGAAGGTAAGAGTGTTCGTAGCACTCGCCAGTGCTACGGAGTTCATGCAGTATATTGAGATTCTTCTTGTGAGATCAATGAGAAGCGACTGGAGCAATTATAGAGATAGCTATGTGCAATGAACTTGATCTTTTACAAAACTGAAAGCTAAACAATTAAATTTATAATAAACTAATTAGTAGAGATGTTTAATTTTTGTTTAAACTTTTTTACCATCCTGATAGATAAAATTTTGTAAAATGGAGTTATACGAGGGTAAGTCAATAAGTAAGTCACAAATGGCTGGAGAAAAATAACTAAAGATGATAACTTGAAACTAGTTTATTTTTATACACATATTGTCCCTTTATTTCTCAACATAATTTCCACCAACATTGATGCACTTATCCCATCGTTTTATCAGTCCTCCCAAACCAGCCGCATAGAACTGCGTGCTCTGTTTTCTAAACCATGTTTTCACTTCACATTCAACTTCGGCGTCATTCCCGAAATGTCTCCCGCCAAGGTGGGTTTCCTGTTTATGTTGACAAATATTTGTCCTGTAAAGCGATGCATAGCTGGGTAGAAAACGTTACGAGGGTGAGTCAATAAGTAAGTCACGGTTCTGTGGAATATTAGGCCGGTTTGGGAGGACTGATAAAACGATGGGATAAGTGCATCAATGCTGGTGGAAATTATGTTGAGAAATAAAGGGACAGTGTATCTATAAAAATAAACTGGTTTCAAGTTATCATCATCTTTAGTTATTTTTCTACAGCCATTTGTGACTTACTTATTCACTTACCCTCGTACCTCACCATAACACAAAACCTTGGCTGAATTTAGAGACTATGTGTTGCCCATGCAGCATGATCTCTGTCATGACCTGCCTAGTTTACTCCAGAGGAAAGGTAACACTAATATGGCTGGAACAAGACAAGTTGCAAAAGATGTCAGATCAGCAAAGCAATGCTCTAACTGTCTGCCTGTTGCAGCTTCCATCTTAGACCAGTTGGCTTAGGGCCTGGTCTGCCCTTCCATGACATTTAATCTTTAGGTTGCAATTCCTCACACTAGTGTAAGGTTTATACTCTCCTAATTGTGCTCAACCACCCAAAGCTGTTGGCACAATGTTGATTGTCAGGTTTGGTAAACGCAACCCAACATCCAGCACTAAGAGAAAACAGATGGTACCATATACTGTCATAAGTAGCGAAGTCATATCTGACTAAGACCAATTAGTTGCCCTAAAATAGGTATCCTCACAAACCAGGTCTATCATCCACCTGAACCAATACCCTGGAATGTGGGTAGAATCTGACCCAGCCATGTTTATACCACAAGAGGGCTCAGAAATATGTATTAACCAGGAATAGATCAAGTAACAAACACATGAAACCACTGGACAGTTATCAGCCAATAAATAATTGATCACATTTTGTTCCAGCCAATAAAATGTTTCTCATATTGTATTCCAGACAACATTGATTTGTTTGT
Source organism: Cepaea nemoralis (assembly GCA_014155875.1). Classification (NCBI taxonomy): domain Eukaryota; kingdom Metazoa; phylum Mollusca; class Gastropoda; order Stylommatophora; family Helicidae; genus Cepaea; species Cepaea nemoralis. The sequence goes on from JACEFZ010019523.1 coordinate 162,096, forward strand.
TGGAGGTTTGAGTGAGTACGTGGTTGAAGGGGCAAAAGTTGGACCCACATTTCTCTGTATTCTCTCTGACCAGTTCAAGAGACTTCGCGATGGAGACAGGTGAGGTCCAGTAGTCTATTGGTTTAAATCTCAGCATGTGGATAATTTTAAATACCTAGGGGCATTTATAACAACAGACGGAAGGTGCACAACAGAGATTAAGAGCACAATAGGGCAATCAAAATCTACATTTATGAAAATGAAGAGTATCTTATGCAATAAGTCACTGAATGTAAGAAAGTTAGTGCTGAAGTGCTATATAAAACCTGTTTTGCTGTATGGCAGTGAATCTTGGAATGTAAATGAACAAATCAGGAAGAAGTTGGAAGCAACAGAGATGCGATTCCTGAGACAAATGTTGTGAATTCCTTGAGCTGCCAAAGTAACTAACAATGATTGCCTGAAAGAGGCTAATGAAACTAGAACATTATATACAACAATAAGAAAGAGACAAACAGCTTTCTTTGGCCATGTGATGAGTAGAGAGGCATTGGAGAACATCGTGACAACTGGAAAGATCAAGGGGAAGAGAGGCAGAGGCAGACCAAGAGAAATGATGCTGGATGGATTGAGACGATGACATGAGGAATATCATCAGCAGAGTTGATCCAGAAAACCAAAGACTGAGATCTATGGAGAGTCATGAACGCCTACACCAGCCGGCATGGCACTTGATGATGATGATGATGATGATGATGATGATGATGATGTGTTTAAGGTCTGATATTTGGCACAATCACTTTTGATTTTGTTTCAGATTTGTGCTAATTCTTATGTAATAAAATATACAATGATGATGCTAGATGCTTGCCTGTCAGCCTGGTGGTCATCGGTCATTGTGTGTCCAGATGGATTTATACAATTGACATGGGCTTCTGGACCAACCCAGCCTTGAGAAGTGAAGGTAGCTGGTGTGATATTGTCCACTTCACTGCTGAAGCGTCAGTTGGTCTATAACAGTATGGGTCTTGTCCAATGCTCTGTATGCGTGTCAAAGGTTCCTTTACTTACTTTTATTAACTAACATTTAGAATACTTGTTTTTTGTTCCATAATTTTATCATGTTCATGTTTTTCATTAAATGTTATTTATAATAATTTAATTTAAAATATAATGTAATTATATAAGATTTAATAATATTTAATTATATTTTTTCATAATTCTTTTCATATACATAATAACTTGGAAATAACTGATTCAAAAATATGGGAAAATCATAACACCAGCCACGGGAAACCTGTCACATCAATTATAATTAATAGACTGTTTGTGCATCATCTTCTACATGTTGCCATTTCAGATTCTGGTACGAGAGGGAGGGAGTTTTTTCTTCAGAACAACTCGTAACGATTCAACAAACATCCATATCATCTGCAATCTGTGAAAGCAGTGATAGCATCACACAAGTTCAGAAAGATGTTTTCTTGCTGGCTGCTCATGATGATGACTATGTCCCCTGCAGTGAGATTCCTAAACTGGACCTGAACCAGTGGACGGATTGTTGTGAAGGTATTGTCTGTTGTGAATCATGTCTGGTTTATTCATGTCCAGAAACTATATAGTTTAATAACCTTATAATAGTGACAAAATAGGGGCTATTGTGAAGATTAATAACCTTAAAATAGTGACCATGTATGTGGTATTATAAAGTTTAATAACCTTAAAATAGTCACAAAGTAGGGATATCTCTTATGAAAGAAGAAATAAGACACCTCCTTTCCTCCGCTAGCCTACAGGACACCTTGTGCAAGGTGGAATACTCATTTAACCCCTCCAAACAGGGCAATGTGGAACAACAAGAGCATGTGATGGATTGAGCTTGAAAGCAGCCAACAGATAGTTGGTTTTTTATCTCAAGCAATGGATCTAATTCTCCTCTCCTTGTCTTTTTGGGTCTTCCTCTATTTCCTTAGCCCTGTATGTTCCAAAGAGAGGAATGTCTATTTATGCTGTTTACAGGTTTTCTTAGTGTGTGTCCCATCCAGCACCAACATTTTGTCCTAACCTCTTGATTCCCTAGAATTTGTTTAGTGTAATCTGTAAGCTTCTCATAAGTGATTTTCTCACACCATCTTTGTCCCATTCTGTGCATGCAATAGTTAATAAATGTATTATTTTATTAGTAATTATTTTAGTTGTTCTCCATGTTTCTGATGCATACAGCGGGACTGATTTGATGTTAGGCCTAAATATTCTAAATTTGGTACTAAATATGATTTCTTTTAACTTCTTTTTTTTTTGTCGACTTTTAAGTGACTTTCTTTTAACTTCTACAAATGTTCTAGTGCTTTGAAAACTCCTTTTGCACGTTGTATTTTTATTTTAAAATCTCTGTCTGTTCCCCCATCTTTGTCTACCTTGATACATAAATATTTGTATAATTTGGAGTGAGGTTTCACCAGAGGAAGATATAACTATCATTAGCTTGATTTACACTCTTTATCAGTGTTTTTCCTTTACAAACTTTTAGACCTAATTGTTGTGAGGGACACATGGTATCCTGCCAGTACAGTGGTCATGTGTTTGAATCCACATCAAGGTGGATTTTTTAAATTCGACCTGGCCTCCCAGGACAAGCTAGGCTAAAATGGGTACCAGGAAATGTCCTTGAATGTAAAGACCTGATCCTGATCACATCACCCATCAAGTGCCAATTGGTTTATAACAATATGGGTTAGTTAGTTGCATATTCTTTACAGGACGTTGCAATCACCCATAGCATTTTCTGGCTGTTTGTGATCTCTTGGCAAGTTTACGCTCAGTAGATTTCCATTACTTTCTGAATGACCGGCACCTATACCAGTTTATAAAAAACCCAATGCAAGGTGGTCTACTGCCAAATCGCCTGCAGCTGTGATTTGAATGTGGTATGTGGGGTTACGAACTGCGTCTATAACCCCTTCACTACGGAGCCAGCAACAATAAGGGGCTAACACCATTTACCCAATATGCCTCAAAACATGCACAAGGGTCCTTTACATTTAAAAATAAATTGTTGTGACTTTCCATCCAGTGTATTTAATTATCTTGCATCTAATTTGTTACCTGGGACTTCAGAATCCAGACTAGTTAATAAGAATAATCAAGGTGGCAAATGATATCCCACAAATTAGTTCTTATTTTAGATGTGTATGTTAATTTTCCTCCATTTCATGGTGTTGTATGTTGCCTTAACCAAGTTAATCATCTTCTGTGGGGGTTACATAATGCCTCATCGATTTTCAAAGAGATTTCCTATCAATACTCTCAAAGGCCTTTTCATAGTCCACAAATCCAAGATAAAGTGACAAATTCATTTCAGTCGTTTGCTCTACTATTACGCTTAATATGATTATCTGAAGCCATCTAATGGGTTACTTCATGTTACAGTAACATACATCAGCTAACATGAAATCACATAATGGGTTACTTCATATTAGAGTAACATACATCATCTAACATGAAATCACATAATGGGTTACTTCATATTACAGTAACATACATCAACTAACATGAAATCACATAATGGGTTACTTCATATTACAGTAACATACATCAACTAACATCAAACCACATAATGTTATAACAACATATATCAACTAACCTAAAACCACATAATGTGTTACTTCATATTACAGTAATATACATCAAGTAACATAACATCACATAATGGTTTACTTCAAATCACAGTCACATACCTCAGCTAACATGAAACCACATAATTTGTTACTTCAGTCACATACATCAACTAACAAGAAACCACATAATGGGTTACTTCATATTACAGTAATATACATCAAGTAACATAACACACCACATAATGGTTTAATTCAAATCACAGTCACATACATCAACTATATGAAACCACATAATTTGTTACTTCAGTCACATACCTCAACTAACATGAAACCACATAATTTGTTACTTCACAGTCACATACCTCAACTAACATGAAACCACATAATTTGTTACTTCAGTCACATACCTCAACTAACATGAAACCACATAATGAAGACATAATAGAAGACAAAAATCTTGTCTGCATATTTGTATGAGCTTTTACTCTAAACATATAAACAGTAGCCCAATTATTTTTCTTAACTTCTTTTTTTTCCAGATTGTCGCACTAGGGCAACACTGACAACATTTGCTGCACGATTCAGAAGTCGCAGATCTGCTGATTACAGCTACATGGATGACAGGCCAGATTTATACAGCAGCAACAGCAGTAATATTGTAAGCTAATAAATAGACACTATCAGTCCTTCTTGGCAATTGTAATTTGATGTTCATGTTCATTAGTTTTCATTACAAATGTTTTAACACACACATCAAGTGTATTTAATTATCTTGCATCTGATTTGGTGTCTGGGATATGACAATTAGTAGGATGACTCTTTGCTGGCTGTTGAACGAGGGAATGGTGTACTTATGGAAATGTCCTGAGTGTGGTGATGTCAGTTCTTAGCTCAACTCAACACAACTCAACTTAAACGCACACATACAGATATTTACTCTAATTTTTCAAATGGAAATTAAACAGTTTAACTGGATACAACTATAGGCCTCAAGAGGTCTGATGCACACCTCACAAGATGGCTCTGAGCATTTGTAAGAATATCAGCCTCAGGCCACTATGTAGTCTGCTTCTCTCAAGATGTTGATATTACCAAAGGCAAAACAAAGTTGCTCCCAATTGGTGGTTTCTGACATAGATATATTAGGCAGGACATTGTTAAAAACCATGGGTGGCTTCTGTCAAATTCTGGCATGTTTTTAATATAATTAACCACCAGGCAATCAGGGTTTGTGACTGGTCATTCCTGATTTTGCGCTCATAAAAGATAATCATGACAATCATAGATGGTATTTGCATTTCTGGAAATTGAGGCATTTCTAACAGGATTCTTTTAGAAAAAAGCAAACAAACACACTCATGTGTTAAGATGAAAAATCAAATCAAAACAAGATGGTACATTTATAGGGAAGGGGTGTGTACAGTCCATTTGAACCCATAATGTGGTTTAATGTTAGTTTTGTAGTATTTTCATTAATATTACGTCCTCATCCAAACTAAGTTAATGAGTCAGTCCGAAGACTGATGTTGAAGTCATGTGATCACGTCCCTTCAATCTTCTGTTGTCAGTCATTCTCTTCAGATCAGAAGCCCCAATGTTCTTGCACCCTGTGTGATCTTATCGTTTCTTGGAAAACCTCTTTTGCTCTTGCCCTGGATTTTACCCTCTAGTATTTTTAGCAACAGGCTTTCATGTTTCATTTTGTAACCAAGTGAGGGTCACCTATTTGTGTGTGTTATTCAATATATATATATAACAATAAGAAAGAGACAAACAGCTTTCTTTGGTCATGTGATGAGAAGAGAGCACTGGAGAACATCGTGACAACTGGAAAGGTCGAGGGGAAGAGAGGCAGAGGCAGACCAAGAGAAATGATGCTGGATGGATTGAGATGGTGGCATGGAGGAATATCATCAGTAGAGTTGATCCAGAAAACCAAAGACCAAGATCTGTGTAGTCATGAACGCCTATGTCAGCCGGCATGGCACTTGATGATGATGATTCAATAATTATCTATTTTACCCAATTTCATTAAGACTGTGATCATTTGATTTAATTTTTGTCCATTTCATTCTTTGCAGCACACAATAACACTATCTCAAATGCTTCCACGTTTTTTTCCGTCTCTTTTATTTACAGTTCATGTAAATATTTCATCTACTTTTGTACAAGTGAAACAAGATATTTACCATCAAATAGAAAAAACAACATATATCCATTCATTCATCACCGGCCTTCTGAAAGTGGGAGGGCAGCATAGCCAGACTTGTGCTTGTGACGAACTCACCGAGTATGCTTCAGAAAGTGAAAACTGATATATTCTGAATGAAATGGCTCACATCGCTCAACAAGATGCAGGCTGTGAGCATATGGATTTTCTACTCAGGACATGCAGGTGTGCGGGACATTGAACAGGCGGATAGACTGGCTGCTACCACCACTCTGGGTAAAGAGCTGTTTACAGTAAGGGTGATGTGGAGAAGGCTCTCTGAGACCAGGTGGCATCTGAATGGACCGATTACCGACACTCAACACATAAAGGGAAAACTAGACAGACTTTTAATCAAACCGCTACTAAAACTTTCAGCATGGGAACTCTTCAATGGCCTTTGAGGAAAGAGACGAAGCATGTGTGGGAATGCCCTGAGTGCCATTATGTCAATTCTGTAATCAAGTATTAAACCAGACAAAGTTTTAATCAATTCTGCAACCAAGTATTAAACCAGACATAGTTTTAATCAATTCTGAAATCAAGTATTAAACCAGACAGACTTGTAATCAATTCTGCAACCAAGTATTAAACCAGACAGACTTGTAATCAATTCTGCAACCAAGTGTTAAACAAGACAGACTTGTAATAAATCATGTAACCAAGTATTAACCAAGTACATCTATTCATACATGCAAGCAACAACATGTTAATATTTTAAAATGGTGTTTTAATTTCTATTTACCAGAACTCGAAAAATACAATGGAAGAAGAGGAAACCCATGATAAACTCAAACATGACAGTGTTAATGAGGAAGTGGTTGAAGTGAAGCCTACACCACCTGAATCACAGGAGACCAGCACGTGCTTGAAGGAAGATTTAGATATGATGGATACCAGGATTGAAGGCATGGAGGAGGCACTGATGGAGATGACTCAACTAATTAACCGCCTTAAAAAGAAGGTAGGTCAATAATAATTTATTCTATTACAGGTCCAGTCGTGGCAGCATACTTGATAATATACTTCTATTGCGATATAATGGTTAAAGTGCAGACCCCCTATTGTGAAGGAATTTTGATCCTAAATGCAGATGGCTCTTGCAGCAACCCAGAATCATAAAACTGCCTCAGATTTTTCTTGGAAGGAAAGAAAATGTATGAAGATGTATCACTTTACATCATCCTTGCAGTACTGACCATGAGATTGGTGTAACCTTTTCTGTTGTATTAATTTCAGTCAAGAATTTTTGTCACATTATCAGGAGAAATAAACTTAGTGACAACTGACAAATCTAGATATGGAGAAAAAAAACAAAAAACAAGGGAAAGACAAAGAGATAAACACCTGGATGGCTTGGCCCCATCGCATACTCAGGACAAGAACACAGATCTGATTAAAGGTGATCATGTCAGAAAGTAAACCTGGACTTATCAGAGTGGCACATGACGATGATGATGCAACTTTCTAAGGATTACTTCTTACATCAAAGCAAGCAGGAACTTTTTTTTTACTGCTCTCCCTGTTACATTTGTTAATGTCAGATTAGGAAAGATGTTTCTGGACTTGATCTTTTTGTGAACTGTGTACAAGGTGATGCTTGTTGCTGTTCTGCTAATCCATCGCTTGCAGGGCCTGCCTCTTGCTTTCTTTCTGCTGTTATAAATGCCAATGATACTTAAGGGTAAAGAACAGGAATTCAGCATGATTGCTGAAAGAAGAGACAGGAATCAACCAGCACAACGATGGACATAGGCTGTTGAAGACCAGACATATCTTCCTAACCTGACATTGACAGACATAACAGGGAGTGCTGGGAAAAAAAAGTTCCTGCTTGCTTTGACTTTTAGAGGTACTTGTAATTAATGTCCCCAAGTCAAGGACGAGAAGTTAGCATTTTTGTCCAACTGTCCAATGTAGGGGTTGAACCCCTTACCTCGATATAAGCACACTGGATGTTTAAGAACATGCAGTCTTATCCATTCGGCCATGCTGACCTTGTTTAGGCAATTTAATGTTCAGTAGTTTGCCACTACTTTCTGAATGGCCAATGCTCATACCACTGTGAAAACCAATGCAAAACGATCTACCCCCAAACCACCTGTAGCTGTCCTTGAACCCGGTATCTCAGGGTTGTTAAACTGCATTCACTAGCCCCAATCCTCTGTCACCAAAAATAGTTGTTAAACAAATCAATAAACAAAAGACTATAAACAAGTATAACCAGAACAGATACTTGTATTAGAAGCCATAAGTAAGACTGTATATTCCAATCGTAATCCCACTATGTTGACGAGAATTAGATTTGCATTAAGCAAAACAAAACATATTCTTTATCTCTGAGTTCATATTATATCTCTATGATTCGACACATTTCTGATGTAAGTATCAATTCTGAAATATCATCAGATTCGACTTATGGAAAAAGACAGCTTTGACAGAAGAAGGACAAGTCAAGGTCACTTACACAGAATCAGAGGAAAGCGCTGGAAGCTTGAGTGAAGAGTACAAATAAATGACAGGTAAATTTATTATCTGTGAGTAGACACTGTTTGAATTACATTCAGGGTATCTGTGAATCTGCATGTACTGACATTAGCATTATAATCTTGGTATCTGTGAGTAGACACCATTGACATTACAATCTGGGTATCTGTGAGTAAACACTATTGACATTACAATCTGGGTATCTTTGAGTAGACATTATTAGCATCATTACAATCTGGGTATCTGTGAGTAGACATCACATTATGGTAGACATCACATTATGGTAAACATTTGAAGTGAAAACTGAATGCCCATATTTTGTTTTAACTGATCAAGTGCCAAACAAAATAGCAGGTTTGGTCCACACCTGGTACATAATCAAATGAACAAGTATTATAATGTAAACTTCCGTTCTCTGAGCATTAAAATTGTGGAAGATACCACAAAATAAAATAAATAACACGATGACCATAGTAAGGGGATATATTGTCCTTCTGTCCAAACAGAAGATCACATTTGGCGATATATTATCCTTCAGCACTGATCAGTTAATTACTAAGCAGAAACAGTTAAATGTCAGCAGAAAAAGTTATTGGGAGTCTCTGTGTCGAAGTGGTCAAGCCGTCTGACTCGTGCTCCGAAGGTTGTGGGTTCGATTATGGGCCGCGTCCTTCAGTTTACGAGTTAAATGTTTCGGAGACTCCCATGGGTCGTCGCTAAAAGCTACGGAGTTCATGCTTTGTGTGACGCTTTCCGTGCTCCGGAAAGAGACCAAGCCATATGGGATAAAACCCGGTGCAATGAAGTCGACCCTGTCGACTTTTAAGTGACTTTTCTTAGAAACAGTTAAAGTAAATCAGGTGAATGATGGGAAATGATGTTAATTCATCATCGTGAAGTGTCCTGTTGGCTGGTATTGGTCAACATGTTTCCATACAATCCTGAGAGTCTAATACTATTTATCAATGCATGTACTGACACGATCAATCCTGACAGTATAATACTATTTATCAATGCATGTACTGACATGATCAATCCTGATAGTCTAATACTATTTATCAATGCATGTACTGACACGATCAATCCTGACAGTCTAATATTATTTATCAATGCATGTATTGATACGATCAATCCTGACAGTCTAATACTATTTATCAATGCATGTACTGACACGATCAATCCTGACTGTCTAATACTATTTATCAATGCATGTACTGACATGATCAATCCTGGCAGTCTAATATACTTATCAGTGCATGTACTGACACGATCAATCCTGACAGTCTAATACTGTTTATCAATGCATGTACTGACACAATCAATCCTGACAGTCTAAAACTACTTATCAATGCATGTACTGACACGATCAATCCTGACAGCCTAAAACTACTTATCAATGCATGTACTGACACGATCAATCCTGACAGCCTAAAACTACTTATCAATGCATGTACTGATACGATCAATCCTGACAGTCTAAAACTACTTATCAATGCATGTACTGACACGGTCAATCCTGATATCTAATACTATTTATCAATGCATGTACTGACACGATCAATCCTGACAGTATAATACTATTTATCAATGCATGTACTGACACGATCAATCCTGACAGTCTAATACTATTTATCAATGCATGTACTGACACGATCAATCCTGACAGTCTTTATCAATGCATGTACTGACACGATATAAGATTGTCTAATTTCTTTTCTCTCTGTCATCCGGCTTCTTTTTGCATTAAACATATGAGTTGTTACAAGATATTTCAGTTTCTCCCTGTTCATGACTTGGCCACAGAATGTTGGTTGTTTCCTTATGATGTCTGTAACAAGTCTCTTTGTATCTTGCCCTAGTTTTAACATGCATTACTCATTTTGTCTGTCCATGGTGTTTTTAATATTCCTGTGTAAATCTACATGTTGTTTGTTTCAATGAGTTTTCTTGTCCATGATTCACTGCAATATGCTAAAGTTGGTTCTGTGCAAAACTCTAACCGGTTTGTTTTCTGACTTTAAGTAACAATTTATTGTATATGCTTTCTGAATTTGATCAAATAGATGCTCATCCATGGCTGTGTTGTATGGAAAATAATTTGATCAAATAGATGCTCATCAATGGCTGTGTTGTATGGAAAATAATTTGATCAAATAGATGCTCATCCATGGCTGTGTTGTAGGGAAAATAATTTGATCAAATAGATGCTCATCCATGGCTGTATTGTATGGGAAATACCACAGACCACATGTGAAGTAAACAACACAGGACCCTTGTTCACGGCTTCAGGTGCAACGGGTATCTGGTTCTAGCCCCATGTTTTTATAGGCCAAATGGCACTTGATTGGTAAATGCAATATCACACCAGCTGCCTTTATTTTCCAGAACATCTCCTGGTACCCAATTTAGGCTGCATCATCCTGGAAGCCCAGGTCAGTTTTGAAAAAACCTGCCTAGATGGGAATTTGAAAACATGATCACTTGGCTAGAAGGGAAGCCTACTAACCATAGCACTACCATGGCCCCCTAGGCCTGATGTAAGTCAAGGACCTATTAGACACCTTGGGTATATGGTCTAAATTCATATTTGTATAGACAGATCAGTTCTTGGTGGGTGATGTGGCCAGCATTATAATGGCTGTCTGTACTTCCCAACATATTTTGGTACCTATTTTAAGCTGAATTGACCTGGGCTGCTGGGCAAATTTTTTAAAATCTGCCCCAATGCTGATTCAACCACCAGGCCAGGGTCTAGTCACAACACTACCACAGATCCCTAGATCAGAAGTAGTGATTACTTATTTAATGCTGATTCAACCATCAGGCCAACGTCAAGCTACTATGCTATCACTTATTCCTAGATCAGAAGTAGTGATTACTTATGTGCCCTTAGATGTGCATGGATAAGAATACTTAACTCATTTATAGTGTATACTTGTTTATTTCCTCCTTTCAGAATATCATATCGAGTGTAAAGTGAAGACAACAGACAGATACTGAGACACTATGATCTCATGCAACGACGTTATTTCTTTCAGTCATGAGATTTGTGTGTGTCATTTTAAAGGACATTTTATGTATTTTACTTTAGTCTGTAATATCGTAAACTACTAAAGGGTGTGAGAGTCTTGCATTTTTTAATGCAGGAAGATTGCTATTATTTTGAGTTTTCCCTTTGTTAAAGTTTTTGTTATTTTTTTCTAATAAACTATATTGATGATCTACATGGTTATCAAGGTTATTTTTATAAATGATAACTAGTAACAAATGAAAACACAAAGTTTAGTATTAATTACTGGCCATGAATATTTGCCTCCTGTAATGAATTTTTGAAAATATTGGCCCCTGATACTGACCTGTCATCCTTTAAGAGCTATATCAATGTCATGTATACTGTAAGTCTGGGGATGAAAGCACCCACAATATTATGCTAATTATTGGCAAAGTTCAAGAATATTTTCTAATACTCATTTACATTTACACAGTGGGCCTAATTCATGTGACCGATGCAAGAACTTGGAACTTCCTATTTTGTGACAACGATCATTATGTAGTTATTTTTATTTGTGGCATTATTTCTGGATTTCTTACAGACACAAGCCTTTCCTCATCATAATTAGTCAACATGTTGAACTACAAGTCAGTCACAGAAGTATTATCCTATATTGGTTACACACTATGTGAATTATGTAACACTATACTATTTAAAATATTAATTGCATACATACAATTTATTACATACTACTTCTGTTTTGTTTGCTTGAAAATAAATTATCTAAATCTGCAATATTGTCTCTTGTATAAATGTCACTGTTTTAGTTCATTCAGTAGTTAGTAAAGTTTAGCTTCCATTGTTGTTTCTCTAGGCCAGAAGGTTTGACTGGATAGCTCATATTCAGGCCATTTTTGGAGTACATTGCTTGGTGTACCAATCCACACGTGCACTTGGCTGATGCCAATCTGAAATTGTTTATACACGTGGCTGCATAATCAATTGTGTTAAATCCTAAATATATCAGAGACCTGCAAATGGTTGATTTACCAATCTCATTTACTGCTAGTAAGTCATAATGATTGGCATATATTTGTCTGTCTAAAATATAAATTGAAGAATCCTTCCATGAGATATTTATGAAGTTGCATTCTTATTGAACATTTGGTTAGCTAACAAATGTATTCCTGAGATTAAGACTGACAACAATCATTGTGCGGCTACAGTAAAACCGAATGTGTGGTCATGGCTTCTGGTCATGTTACATTTATAACTGCAATCTACATATTTCTGCATGTTTGTTTTACAGCAACTACAACATGTACAAACACATTTCTATTAACTGTTGCACTGAGAGGAACTGAACTGTACATTAAATGTGTGACTTGCTTTTGTGTGTGCTACAAATGTGAGAACACAGTATAGCTTTATAAATATGCATGTTTATTTAAACTAAGCTACTGATTATACAACCATAATTCTGCTGTTGACTGTTGCAGTAGAGTTACCTGAAAACAAGAAACCATTTACTTTCTACATCACTGTAGTAACATTTTGCATGTACGCATTCATTAATTGTATCTACACCTTAGTTCAGTGTACAGGGATTTTATTTTACATGTTCACATAACTCTAGGACAGACCCTGATTAATACACTTGGTACCAGAAAATTTATTCGCAAGTTCAAGGCTGCAGGACTGATGCTGGCTACATCACTCATCGGGCGGCTGATTGGTCACAAATATGAGCTTAAAACCATATCTTCAATTTGCCACATGGCGTAGGAAACAGGGTCTTTAGCTGAAATTTGTAACTGACTTCAGCGTGCCATTATCTTCTCTTGAAGGTTCTTGCTGTCAGAAATGACAGCTGAGAGACTGCACTAAGGCACTGCATGTGATCTTGTCCTTGAAAATCAAGCTAAGCCATTATGGGCTGGCCAAGCAACTTAATTGATCACTTACTCCTTACACCATGAAACTTTTAAATATATATATCAGTCAAATGACCTAATGTTACATAATTCTCACACATCACAGCATTCAATGTTCCCAATATAATTGCAAGCATTTTCATCATGTAAATGAAGTCACTGCAGACTCTACTATAATCATTTGCTAGACACATAATAAGGTAATTTATTTTACAAACATCCCAATAGAATTAGCGTCAAATATTAAAATACCTTCTTGGCAAATCACATTAATGTGATTTTTGCCATCTGGTTACAATTAGACAGACCATGCTATATTTGATTTTCTATATGATTCAATTTTCAAATGGTCTCAATAATCTTAGTGTTTTTTTTTTTTTTTTGTTAATCATGTGGAGTTATCACTTACTCGGTGATCTGCTTATAAGTTAGGTAAAAAATATCTCACATTACTATTGTTAAGAAAACTTAAATATTCAAAAGCCTTCTTGGCAAATTAATTAAATTTGACCACTTAATTCTGAAATACTGTGTCAGTTATAATGTCAATATATCTCTAATTGGGGTTTCTGTAAAATGAATTATGTCTGATAAGATGATGCTCATCACTGTAGTCACAATTAATTAGTTTTCTGAAATATGGACAGAAGATGGCTACCACCAAGTAGATATCATGCTAGTGCAGATCTATAATGGTCAGCTTATAAAGCAAGAAGATTGACTTCACTGCACTAGGTTTTACCCCATCTGAATCAGTCTTTCTTTGTAGAATGGCACGCTGCCTACGGAGAGCATCACAAAAAGCACAAACTGTAGCTCCAGCGATGACACCCTGGGGGGTTTCCAGAAAAACTCTACACATGGTCTAAATGATGCAATCTGAAACCAAACCCATGGCCTTGAGAACACGAGGTTGAGGCTTGACTACTCTGCCACAGAGACCCTGTTTAGCTTATAGACAGTGTTGATGCCTTCATCGTGGTACCCTCACACCCCATAATTGGAGTATGGGTTGGTTCTATATTTTAATACATTATATGAAAACTGTACCCTACAATGTACAAAAAATGAGAAGTTCAGCTTAATTATATATAATCTATATCTTACCATTATCACCCATTTTGTAGTATTATTTTTTCCAGCAGTGAATATACTTTGTGTGCACAGATATAACGTTTGAATGCAATAATTTCAATGCCAAACCATGGAACTGTAGTTCCTATTGTTATAAAAACAACTGTACAGGAATTTGCAATAAAGAAACTGGTAAAATGCCAAACTATTATACTGGTTTATTTCTAGTTGGTTTATTGAAGTAGAAACATTAAAAATTTGCTAGACGAGCTGTGGAAGTTAAGCAACAATGTTGCCCAGTGTATGGTTTACACACAGTCTTAGAGACAGGATGTATCCATTGGTTATGTGTACAAGATGTTGAATGTAAGTACAGGCTAAGTCTGTGTTGAACGCAAGTATGAGGTATCAGTCTGTGTTGAATGCAAGAGGTCTGTGTTGAATGTAGTATGGGATATTAATGAGTGTTGAATGTAAGTAAGAGTTATCAGTATGTATTGAATGTAGTATGAGGTATCAGTCTGGGTTGAATGCAAGTATGGGGTATTAGTCTGTGTTGAATGCAAGTATGGGGTATTAGTCTGTGTTGAATTCAAGTATGTGGTATGTCGATTCGATACCATTATCCTTACCCAGTTTAACATCAGAAGAGAAGTTATATTAGGGTCTATCCCTGGCTCAGATTAATATTCCTGTGTTGAAGTCAGCCACAAATAGGATACTAATTTGAAGGTGATTGTTGTCCAAAGGGAGTATTGGCATACCAATGGAAGTGGCATGTATTCCTTTACTGATCTGTGTGTGATACCATAATGCTGCTGATTGGGGAGTTTGGTGGTTACATATAGTTCTGTAAGTACATTACACTTTAAAGATCAATGTGTTTCCTTTTCTTGTTTCCTATGTATGAACTAGTCTTTATAGTAACTGATTGTTTAAGGGTGGTTGTGTCATTTGTAGTCAAGATATGTAAATGCTTGTCTCTGTTGTGTATTAATGTGATTGAATTCTATGTGTCGAGTGTAGAAGGAGAGTGAAAAGTCAAATAAAACACCATTATTCCAGTGTAAGAACTCTTGCGAGTCATACCAGAAGCCAAATAACCCATCCTGTACAGTTTGCAGCTGCAACATTTGTGGGTGTATCTTGTTGTGCCTTAGTTTATTCTTTAATACCAGTTTACCAGCTTTAAGACAAACTTTGACTGTGAACCGAGTATATGACAGGTAACCAGAATGTACACCTGTACTTACATCAAGTCTCAGAATCGGACGAAGACGAGTCTGTGTACGGAATATTTAAAGAGCCCAGCAGAGAAACACCAGAACTGTCAATCAAACTTGATGCCCAACTATCTTTAACACTGACTTTTTCAAATGCACACTGTCTAGTAATTTGTTCATTGTCAGTCATTTCATGTAACTGGACTGTATTAAGGCGACATTTCTGCAGATGTGTAGTGAGTGAGGTACTGTGATGTAATGATGTCTGTGCCATCTTGGCATCTGTTAGATGACCTGAGACATCTGCTTCTGGATTACCATCTCCATGAGCGTGAGCTGATGATTCACAACTGTTAACTCTACCAATCACTTGCCTATTACATTCATCTTGACTAAACTTGTTACGATTGTCAGGCCATTGTACAGCTTTAACTGAAGCTTCTACACTTGCACATACTGGTAGTTGTTTTCCAGACTCAAAATGGAGAGGCTCATTTTGCATCTGGATTTCAGATTCATGTAAATCTGGTACTTTTGGCTTTTCAAATCCATACCAGTTACTGCACAAGCTACTGTTCTTTAGAACTGGTGTGTTTAAGGGAACAAAGACCTTGATGCTACTACTGTCATTCTGTTGGGTGTCTTCAGGGTTGCCAGAATCTTTCTCAGCAGCATCTAGAAATAGCATGAAGATGAAATCATTAGCTATCCTAAAACATGTAGAATCTTCTTATCATCATTTTCAATCTTTTTTTCTCTCTAGATTGGTATGTGCTAAAAATATTAGTGTTATTTTTATATCAGGTCACACACATTCAAATGTACTTTTCTCCCTTCTGTACAGGATATTTATTTAGCATTGTTATTTCTGGGCAGCAATTTATTGTGGAGATAGCCAAGTATTAATAATATATTATTACTCTCATAAACTAGAAATAGTTGCTCAAGTATTAAACACAGATTATTATTATTCTCCTCATCAACTAGATAGAAATGGTCGAGAATTAAATATGGATTATTATTAGTCTCATAAACTAGATACACAGAGCTGGAGATAGTAGACCATATTACATGTCTAGGATCAAAGGTATACAATAAATTATTGCTAGATCAGGAAATCAACATTAGGACTGGTAAGGCAGCAGCAACAATAAACAGGTTAACTAAAAAGGAAACTTACTACCAAAACAAACGTCCTTGTCTATCAAGCCTGTGTCCTTAGTACTCTTCTTTATGGCAGTGAAGCCTGGTCAACTTACACAAGAGAAACGTATAAACAGCTTTCCTATGTGGTGTCTGCGAAGAATACTTGGTATTAAGTGGCAAGACAAAATCATAAATACTGAAGTACTGGAAAGATCGAGTTGTGTGGCGGTTTGTTCCACACTGTCTTTGTAGACTTAGATGGATAGAACACATTAGGAGAATGGATGACAGTAGAATACCATAGGACATCTGTTTTTTTTTGGTGAATTACAGATGGGAATGACTATAACCAAAGAAGAAAAAACAAGAAAGATTCATCTTCATCTAAAAGAAAACCCCCTGAAACTAGTAAAGAGCTTCAAGTGCTTAGGAAGTATAATATCACTGCATGGCAAATCAGAAAATGAGATCAAAAATAGATGGAATAGGGCAAACCAACTCATCAAATCAAAAGATGCATTAGGGCATCAATACTAAAGAACAAACATGTATCAATATATACTAAGAAAGTACTCTACAACACAGTCTTCCTACCAACTATGATACCAATTCCAAACCTGGGCAATGACAGAAAAAGAGAAAAGAAACATTACAACAGAAATGAGATTCCTGAGAAGAATACTAAATGTTTCAAGGAGAGATAAAATCAGAAATGAAGAAATCAGGACTAAAGTGAAAAGTGGGGGTTACAGCAGTGCTATATTTTATCAGAAAAAAAGCAAGTTAAATGGTTTGGCCATATAACTAGATTGTGAACTAACAGTGTACCTCAACAAGCAATGATGAACAGACCAAATGGAAGCACAAGAAGAGGCCGGCCATGTAAATGATGGACAGAGGGAATAGCAGAGTCCATTTGACACTGGAATCTTGATACATGAAGCCCATAAATGGGCACTCTCCCGATGTTTAAGCTTCACCTCGATACCGCAAGGTACAAGAGGAACAAGATGAGATGAGACAGACGGGTAAAAGATCTCGGGGGCGGACTCTACTATGATACAAAGTGTGGAAGTGAGACATGACTGATACAGGCATTGATATTGCACCCTGATAGCAAGTCAACGCTGATCGTGTTGCATGGAGGGCAAAAATCAGAAATGGAATAAAGAAAAGAAGGACATGACTGCATATAGGTCACACACTGAGCATGTGTGACGTCAGATGGTGTGTGGTGGTGGAAATGACCATGTGTTCAAATGCATCCATTGTGGACGAAGATTTAAAGCGCAAATTAGTCTGATCAGTCACATTCGCTACCGCCATGGGGTGTAATTACTATGCCTGTTTTGAAGCACAATGCAACAAACTATTGTCTGACAAAAGGGTAAGGTGTCAGTGCAGTGCAGTGCATAAACTAGATACAGATAGTCAAGTATTTAACAAAGATTATTGTTCTCCTCATAAACTAGATCATGATGGTCAAGTATTAAACATAGATTACTATTGTCCTGATAAACTAGATATAAATGGAAAGTTTAACATATTATTATTCTCCTCATCAACTAGATATAGATGGTCGAATGTTAAAAGATGATTATTTTCCTCATTACGTACATACAGATGTTTGAGTACTAAACACAGATAGTTATTCTCCTCGTAAACTAGATATAGAAAGTGAAATATTAAACATATATTCTTCTTCCTCTTCTAATATACAAGATACAGATGGTCGAGTATAAAACATAGATTGTTATTCTGCTGATAAACTAGATATATATGTCGAGTATAAAACATAGATTGTCATAAACTAGATATATATATGTTGAGTATAAAACATAGATTCCCCGGGAAGGTTAACCCGGTCAACAAATGCCCGCAGAAGTCGGATGTGTCGGCCTAACGGCGCAAGAACGCAGCTCTGCTGTAAACAGGCACAACGCAATCACATCCGGAAAAAAAAACTCCGGATGAACGAAGAAGAAGAAACATAGATTGTTATTCTGCTGATAAACTAGATATATATGTCGAGTATAAAACACAGATTTTTATTCTGCTAATAAACTAGATTTATATGTCGAGTATAAAACATAGATTGTTATTCTGCTGATTAACTAGATATATATGTTGAGTATAAAACATAGACTGTTATTCTGCTCATAAACTAGATATATATGTCGAGTATAAAACATAGATTGTTATTCTCCTGATAAATTGTGGCTACATAATAAATAACAATGGGCACTGTTCTAGAGAAAGATAGCCACAGCATAACTGACTTAAACAGCATTAAGGACCTTTAGCACACCAGCAAGCAAATTAACACATCTTTCCTGTAGCAATGAATGTGTAAAGGGCAATGAATGTGTAAACGGCAATGAATGCACGGACCAACTGGCAAACAATGCACCAATACAAGAGAGAATAAGCATGGACTTGGTTGATATTGTCAAAGTAGTATAGACCCAGCTGGCTGATAGCAATGATTCTCTGCCGCTAGTTTGATTACATGACTTGGGAGAGAAACCTGGCCAAGCACGTTGATGCTGTCTTCTTGGGCACGAAAGGAGAAGGAGATGTTGCAACCAACTCCTCATGGGAAAAGTGAGCAGAGAATACTTTAAGATGGCTGCTGCATTCGGAAGACTGAGCATCCATGGGAAAACCCAATGTTCGGGTATGTTGACTGTGGTAACATAACTTCTGTGTAATTTCTAAACCTCAGAAAGCAATGGCAAACTACTGAGCGTAATCTTGCCTAGTACATCAACAGCAGCTCAAAGATGTTGGTGTTGACTGCAACGTCCTGTAAGGGATATGCAACATTAAAAAAAAAAAAAAAAAAAAATTTCTAAACTTTAACACATAAAAATTTACAGCTCTAAGAAACTTAGCACAACGTTTGTAATTTATTATTGTCTCTAGTGGGGTATTATCTGGAAACTGCAGAGACGTGGTTTTATAGAAAAACTATAATAATATCATGGATGGATACAAAGCATAATGAAAATATCTTGCAAGAAGTTAACCCACAAAGAGAACTGGTTACTCACATCAGAAGATTATAAATCTATATTGTCTGGACACAATTATAACAAGGGAACCAGCAATGTGGTGAAGGGGTTACGAACACAATTCACAATCCCACATACCACATTCAAAACACAGCTGTGGCTGATTTGAGCAGACCGCATTGTGTTGGTATTTCATACAATGGTATGTCTATTCCATTCCACTCCTGTCTATTCCATTGTTCACATGGGGCAGTGAGGAGCATTTTGTGATATTCACTAGCACAGGAACTGAGCAATATGGGGATGACCCGTTTCCATGAAGTTGGAACCGTGACTAACTAACTAACTAACAATGGTATAAGTGCCGGTTGTTCAGAAGGCAAAGGCAAACTACTAAACGTAAGCTTGCCAAGAAACCAAAATCAGCCAAAAAGTGCTGGGGCTGACTGTGACGTTCTTTAAAGGATATGCAACTACCTTTTTTATGATAAGTGAAAAGCCAGAGTATGTCGTGACAACAGGAAAGCATGAGGGCAGGAAAGGCAAGATGAGACGAAGAGAGAAGATTCTGGACATTTTGACATTAGAATGAAGTAAATTTAGTATAAAAAATGGCTGGCAGTACACAAGGCAGAAGGCAGTGGACAGACATGATAACCTATGAGAAACACAAAATGGACTAGCAGAAGAATTTTCTGTTAATAACAAAAGCTGTGAAAATGAGGTACCATGTTTGCTTTCACTGCACGGGGAAACATCCATCTTTCTACGCTTCCCTGAATATGGACGATCACCCCACGGAGTGGTTTTCCAATCAGGTTCCAGCTGGTGTATCTTATGAATAAAGGCTTTATATTCTCCACGGAGACGGTCTATACGATGCTCAAACTCTTCAATTTGATGTTGGGGATAACATGTGACCTCCATTTGCTGTTCGTAGCAAGTAACAATGTATTATAAAACTATATATTTAATCTACAATGGAAGACAGCACACTATTAATATGAATGTATTTTAATTTAAAAATGTATTCAAAACATTTACACATAAACGTTAGTGCCACTAACTTGACTAGTATGATACTGACCAATATATGCTGTGAGAAGGGATCCTTTGTGTTTCTTAGTTTTGCCACTAACTCAGGAGTCAAGATAATAGCCCAGTTTCAATTCCCAACATTGGCACGATTCTTTTTTCTAATCCGGTACAGCTCGGAGATCAATCCAGTCTCATAAAATAGGTACAGAATAATATCCAGACTATTCTGAGAATTGTCTAGGAAGGCCAGGCAGCAAGAAAGGGATCTGACCATCCCACCTCATGATGTCGTAAAATCCTATTAACACTTCACGCTCAACGACAGTATCTGACTTAGGGTGACCTGTACTACTAACTTGTTAATATAATTTTAAAATAACAACAAGCCAGTCACAAATTTAAATCCTGAAATTACAAGATAGCTTCCCCACAATGGCAACGTCTGAACCAGTACAGGAACGTCTGAACCAGTACAGGGAACAAAATAGTTCTAGTGGTTCGGCAGAGGACGATACATTAATAACAATAGATATGCAGACAATGAACAGGAGCTGCAACATTTAGTAGATGCGGTTGTTGCACACAGTGAACAACTAGGGTTAGAATTGAAATTGTAAGAAGACACAGATTATGGTCGTCACTAGGAAGGAAGAAATACCACAATGTAATATACAAGTAAATGGGCATATTCTTAAACAAGTGAATCAGTACAGCTATCTCGGAACAGTCATAACATCTGATGGGAGATGCCTTGAAGAGATTAGAACAAGAATTGCCATTGCGAAGGTAGCCTTTTGCAAGATGAAAAACATACTGACCAATAAAATGATGTCAATTGAAACGAGAAAAAGAGAGTTGAAGTGCTATATAGAACCTGTACTTTTATATGGATGTGAAGCATGGGCAATGAGCAGACAAGCTGAAAAACATCTGATGGCTGTGGAAATGTGGTTTCTGAGGAAAATGCAAAGAATACCATGGACAGACAGAAAAACCAATGAACAAGTCCTACAAGAAACAAATGAAGATCGTAAACTGATTAGAGACATTAGACGTAGACAGTCAAAACTTTTTGGGCATGTTATGAGAAGAAATGAATTGGTGAACTTGGTAACAACTGGCAAGATCGAAGGGAAGAGACCAAGGGGAAGACCAAGAAGTAAATACCTGGATGGCTTGGCCACGTGGCATGGTCGAGACAGAAACACAGAGCTGATCCACGACTCTGGTGATCGAGTGAGATGGCAAAACATGACTGCCCACGCTTATCGGCATGGCACATGATGGATGGCAGAGGACAGACAAGACATGACTCCACTGCCCTTTCGACAAATAATAAAAGTATCATTATGGAATGGTCTACTATGGCTGGCAGGCAAGGAGGATTTTATTAAGGACTGAAGGATAAAGACCACATATCCGGCAGTCATAACACAGCCCAGGTTTTTCTTTCACCTTTATTGACCCAGTGACCTAAATGGTGCAGAACTTCAAATGTTCTGCCTCTGCTGCTGCCTAGTGTAAATTATCTTCCTGTCTCTGCTACTGTCAAGCATAAATTATCTTCCTGTTTCTGCTGCTGTCAAGCATAAATTATCTTCCTGTTTCTGCTGCTGTCAAGCATAAATTATCTTCCAGCCTCTGCTGCTCTTATGTGTGAATTATCTATCACATCTTTAATCAATTATCCATGCTGTGTCCATCATCTCCATTACATAACAAAAATCAAGGATGACTGTCAAGAAATCTAGAAATTGTTAGTTCCACCAAATCCAGATTAAACAAGATAAAAGGAAAGTAAAAGGCTCTTTTCCATGCTTTCAGATATAATGATGTAAATCCATTCATCCATCATGTGCCATGCCGATTAAGCGTGGGCGGTCATGTTCTGCCATCTCACTCGATCACCAGAGTCATGGATCAGCTCCGTGTTTCTGTCTCGACCATGCCATGTGTCCAAGCCATCCAGGTATTTACTTCTAGGTCTTCCCCTTGGTCTCTTCCCTTCGATCTTGCCAGTTGTCACCAAGTTCTCCAATTCATTTCTTCTCATAACATGCCCAAAAAGTTTTGACTGTCTACATCTAATGACTCTAATCAGTTTACGATCTTCATTTGTTTCTTGAAGGACTTGTTCATTGGTTTTTCTGTCTGTCCATGGTATTCTTTGCATTTTCCTCAGAAACCACATTTCCACAGCCATCAGATGTTTTTTCAGCTTGACTGCTTCATTGTCCACGCTTCACATCCATACTAAAGTACAGGTTCCATGTAGCACTTCAACACTCTTTTTCTCGTTTCAAGTGATATCTTTTTATTGGTCAGTATGTTTTTCATCTTTACAAAAGGCTACCTTTGCAATGGCAATTCTTGTTCTAATTTCTTCAAGGCATCTCCCATCAGATATTATGACTGTTCCAAGATAACTGGACCGATTCACTTATATAAATACTATATACTAACCCCATATTATAGAGCAAAGGGCATGTGACGGGTGATGCGGTCAACAGCACGCCAGCCACCTTTTCCTTCCCCTAACATTTACTGGCACCCATTTTAGGCTGGGTGAAACTGGGAGGCCAGGTCAATTGTTGTACAAAATCTCCCTGCCTTGATAGGGACTTGAACACATGACCGCTAGGTCAGTACGCTAACCACTGCATTACCATGGCTCCCCACATCCAGATAAAGGAACACTGTATATGAAATGACACAACAGCTGAAGAACACTTGCACACATCACTACTATGGCATTGGGACAATGGATGGAAGCCCAGGCACTACCTCAGTAGATACCAAATCCCCAATATATAGGATCTGTAAATGGGTTTATTATGCTTATTACTTTTAGTATATTGGTCTATTTATTTGTAGAAAGTAGCTCCCTGAGATATCACAATAGCATCCAATGGTTAATGAAATAAGTGTACTTAAATTGATTATTTGGTTGTTTCGGGATTTGAAATACTTAAAGTATCCCTTACTTGGGATACTTAAATTAACAAAATATTAACACATAAATAATGTGAATCTAGCATTTGGAGTCGATATATCCAAGTGCTCATGATAAGATGCTGGCGTCTGTGGCTAACAGGTAGTGAACAAGATTCACAGTCTCGCATAACACATTCAAAATCAGCTGTAGGCAATTTGGAAGCAGACTACTTGTGGTGATTTTTAACAATTGTATAGGGATCGGTCTATCAGAAAGGAATGGCAAACTACTGAACATAAACTTGCTTAGCAAATCACAAACAGCCAATAAATGCTAGGGTTGATTGTGATGTCCTATAAAGGACATGCAACAAACTTTAACATGATAACTACTGAACATTTTGTTTTGTTTTGCCCTGGTTACACTCTTTAAATGTCCCTTGTTTTTACCATTTTTATAAAGTCAATATAGTTTTAAAAATTGAAATCGAAAACCCTGCCACAAATCTTCACATCCTTTAAGAGTTAAACAAGACACATGCATACCTTGACATAGAAATCAATGTCTCTCACAACAGTGGGAAGCCATTTCTTTACATCTTCAACAGTATTAAGGGTTGCCTGTAAACAATACATGCGATGAACAATTTAACAATTGCCTCTAAACCAGACATACAATCAACAATTACAACAAGCTGCTCGTAAAATATATACACAATCAATCATTGTAAAATATTAACTGTAAAATAAACATAACAATCAACAATTGCAAAATATACACACAATCAACTTTGATAACAAACTTATCATATACATAACCTTAGTAAATTACCTTTTACAACACCTACTCCTGATAAGATATGTTACTTACTCTTGACATTGGAAGTTAACTGCTCTCGACAATGGAAATCACCTACTCTTGAAAACAGAAATCACCTACTCTTAACAATAGAAATCACCTCCTCCTAACAATAAAAATTACCTGCTCTTGTCAACAGAAATCACCTACCCCTGACAATGGAAATCATCTACTCATGACAAAAGAGATCACATACTCTTGACAACAAAAAATATCCTATTCTTGACATCAGAAATCACTTGCTTCTGACATGGAAATCACCTACTCATGTCAACAGAAATCATCTACTCATGTCTAATGAAATCACCTGCTCTCATAACAGAAACCACCTGTTGTGGACAATGGAAATCACATACTTCTTTCCTTGCATAATTATGCCTAAAATGTTAAGATATCCAGTGCCTATTTCACTGGTCAGATAAACCCTGGACCACTGTGATGATAAGTGAGAGACCTAACCACTATGCCCCTATGATTAAAACATATGTAGTAGCCTTAAGTGATCTGCAAAGTTTGTTTAGTGTCTTTTACTTCTTCATTCCTATTTTGTGGGAAGTGTGTTAGACCTAGTTAAGCATCACTCTAGCTCAGAGGTCTGTGTTCAGCTTTGGCATGCAATTGTGTAACATTTACTTTCTCTAAACGTGTTCCAGCCAAGGTAACAAACTCTATATACCTTTGCCTGGGCAGTGATTTCCAACTGTCATAGCATTTTTAACATGCATAATTTAAGCACAGATCTTACAAGAAGGCTAACTATCAGATCTCATTAAGAAGGAAGCAGGTGATACCATCAGAAAGCAATGGAACTTGTAAAAATCCCCAGATCTATGCAAGGATTTACAAAGCTTGTAACGTCTGATTCTGAGGCAGACACCATAGCCATTCAGTTATGCTACCCCAACGACAGTATTTGTAATATGTAAAGAATAATGGATCAATGTATAGTGAGTTGCTTCACACAGAATGAGTCATCAACCTTCAATTTCCTTCCAGGCCTTAAACTGGAGTTTTGTTGATGATGGAATACCTAAAATACCCATGGAAGAAACATGACCAACCTAGGCTTAATTTCAGTCAGTCCATTAGTGCAGAGCTGAATCATGACCTGGTAACATCCTAATATGCCTCTCCACAGCTCCTCACTTCTTACTCTCCTCATTGTTTTACTTTAGAGAGGTGAAGGAAAGCTGGGCAACACTAACCTCACTTAGACTTAGAACCTGGCGAGGAGTGGGTGCAAGTGCCAACAGACTTCTGCACATCCTTTTCAGTTTGCATCCAACTAGATAGAAAATGCAGACAAGAAAATCCGGCTGCTGTTGAGGCTGAAGTACAAGCGTTGATTTTCGAGAATTCGCTAGACGGTGACGCGGTCATCTACACAGATGGGTCGGTCGTCCGACATGTGAGAAGCTCATGGGCCTTTACAGCTCGGGCCGGAGGGAGAATTGTGAAGGAGGACTCTGGTGCTTTCACTGAAACCACAAGTAGCCTGACCATGGAAGTCATGGCAGTAAGTAAAGCAATAACATGGCTCGAGACACAGACGTTCACTAGGGCTTGTTTCCTTAGCGACTCAATGAACATGATCAAGAGGATAGAGGAGGGGTCGATCCGAAGAGAGTGGTTGCTGCCTCTGAAGCGGTCTAGGCTGGCAAAGATTAGTTTCATCTTCGTGCCAGGTCATGCGGGAGTACAAGGAAATGAGCGGGCTGACAAGCTCGCAGGTGAGGCTACTGTGGAGGGCGGACGCGCCATGGACCAGGCTGACATTCTGAATGCTCTACGAGAAGTGAGACTTTTGCGAGAACCAAGTGATGACTGGGAATCTACAACAATGGCCAGACTGCGGGAGCAGCAAATTAAAAGAGGGGTGGCCAAACAAGAACACTACGCAGGAAGCCAAAGAAGATTGATAAACCAACACAGAACTGGCGTCGTTAGCCGCTACACGCTGCGGGATTTGCTGAGGAGGGGATCCGAGCACTTATGGACTGAATGGTTCGATGTGCAACGAGGATGATCTGTCGACTAACTAACTAACTAACTAACTAACTAACCTCACTGGAGGTGATACTTCAGTACTGGGATAGAACGGAAGTCTCTAAACCAACCTCTCAGATTGGTGTGAGCTCTTTTTTGGGCTCATACTATCTTACCACCAAGGCATCTGACTTAAGAATTAACTTAAAATTCAGTCTTCCAGAGAATTCACCAAGCAGGCAGCCAACCAATCAAGCAGACAACCAATCAAGCAGACAACCAATAAACCAACTAATTAACCAATCAAGCAGCCAACCTATCAGCCAATAAAGCAGCCAACCAACCAACCTAGAGACCTATCAACCAACTAATCAACCAATAAAGTAGCCAACCAATCAACCTAGAGACCTATCAACCAACTAATCAACCAATCAAGCAGCCAACCAATCAACCTAGAAACATTTTTAAAAAGTCGCTTAAAAGTCGACAGGATCGACTTCATCTCACCGGGTTTTATCCCATATGGCTCGATCTCTTTCCGTAGCGCGGAAAGCGTCACACAAAGCACGAACTCCGTAGCTTTTAGCAACGACCCACAGGAGTCTCCGAAACATTTAACTCATAAACCAAAGGGTGCGGCCCGGAATCGAACCCACAACCTTCGGATCACAAGTCAAACGGCTTGACCACTTCACCACAGAGACTCCCTACCTAGAAACATATCAACCAACTAATCAACCAATCACTCAATCAAACCTTAAATTACCAGCTTAGTGCCAACTTACCAGTTTCGGTCTTGGTGGCCTTTTCTTGAGCTCCTCTGAAGTAAATGAAATAAATCTATTTATAATTTCAGGTTCAATATCCAAGTTGTACACCTGTATGTTGCCACAGGAAATACTAAGAGCACGCACATTTCCTGGCAACATACTGATGTCAAATTTGGATGTTTAACAAACCAACCAAAAAGCACATTAAAAATAAAACTCCTAGGCAGGAATTTGCTGTGAACGTGTAAAAGCATTAGGACCAACACATTTTGTAATCTTCAGTGTCCGGAGGAATAGGTGGTCAGTCTTTCCAAACCTCGAGAGCTACATGGAACCCTCATCTGACTGCTCTCATGCCATATCTAGTGTAAAATCTTAACCATTACACACATGTGTCTGGTTGACTGCAAAAATGTCTTTAAAGTAAAAAAAAAAAAGGTAAAAGCAAATGTTTCATGTGAAGTTATAATATCAAACTTACAAAAGCAAATGTTTCATGTGAAGTTATAATATCAAACTTATAGAAAACTGACATTTCAAGTGAAGTTATATTTTCAGGACTTTTTATATAGGCCTAGAAGCATACAAGGCATCTGGTACTAGCCCTGTATTTGTATAGACCAATTGGCACTTGAGGGGTAGTGTGGTCAATCTCACACAAGCCAGATTTACT
This sequence comes from Cepaea nemoralis, assembly GCA_014155875.1. Lineage (NCBI taxonomy): Eukaryota > Metazoa > Mollusca > Gastropoda > Stylommatophora > Helicidae > Cepaea > Cepaea nemoralis. Next base: position 190,031 of record JACEFZ010019523.1, read on the forward strand.
TCCCAATACAAATTCTGGTACCCTTTTAGACTATGTTGATCTAGGAACTTAGGTTAAAGTAAACAAATTCAATTGATGCAAATTCAAAATTATATTAAATAACTAATAAACAATTATCGTTTCTAGTGAAGTTATCAAAACTGAAAGAAAATACTGATAATTTCAAGCGAAATTACAATAAAAAAGGTAAATGTAGACTAAAACTGCTGCTGGGATGTGAAGAGTTACACCTTCCTGAATTCTAAGCAATGGTATAATAAGGTAGGATGTATGGTTCCCTTCCTTACCATCTTTTCTTCTCCAGACAATTCTAGCAATTGTCTCTACCCATTATACGAGGACTGGTCTTCGCGGTGAAGGAGTTATAGATGCCATTCGCAATCCCGTATACCCGGGTTCAAAACACAGCGGTGCTGGTTTTTTTCAAAAAAGGTATAGGTGCTGGTCTTTCAGAAAGCAATTGCAAACTACTGAACATAAAGCTTGTCCAGGAATCACGAACAGTCAAAATGCTGGTGTTTAACGTTACGTCCTGTGAAGGACATGCAACTAAAAAAAAATTTTATGAAGCTGAGTCGATACCATTGCCTTACTGGTAAGAAAAGAATCAATTTAAGATAGGTTATAATACTTAAATAAATAATAATAAACTATCTTCTTGACTTTCAAGATGGATTGCAAACATTTAGGTATATTTAGCTCCTGCAAAAAGAAGAGACATACTAGACACAGACACAATGTACATACCTTACAAAGAACTCTCAAAATTGTCATTACTCATTATTCTCATGATAATTTGTGACATAATCATAAACCTCATATCCATATGCTATAGACGATAGTAATATTTTTTTGTTGCTGCGCTCGCTCATTTTGAACTCAACAAGCATAGTCCATCACGTGCTACTACTTATTGTGTATATCTGGACTGAATTTCTGGGCTTGGAGGGTGTTTTTGTGGAAAATTTTCATCGACCTATTACTGACTTCCGGTATGTAACCATGCCTGCTTCTGATCGCATGTATTCAAAAACAACGGGTGACACATAGCGAGAAACCACTCTAATAAATGCTACTGTGGTTTGTCTGCTAAGCAGCAAGCGTTTGTCGCTTAGAACCTTCTTCTCTTAAAGTTCTTTATGTTTTTTAGTTTACGGTAAGCTAATTTTTCTTATAACTCCTGTATGTCACACCAACCTTGGCTTTTTAAATGCATTTTTGAATTCTGAGTTCATTTTGATATATATTTGAAGAGTTTCAACAATGCCTGCTTTTGACCACGTTCAGGAAACATTTTTTAGCACAACCATGAAAATGACATAATGCAATTATAACACAAAATTCAAAATGGTGGTCCTCATATCATTGTACTATACTATAGAGGACCCGTATTTATTTATAATTAGAACTGGCAATGTTACTACTAAAATTAAACAGAATACAAGTTTCATTTGTAGCAGTAATATATCTGTGTACTTGTATAATTGTTCATCTATTTACATGACTGAAAATAATTTTGAAAGCCAGTTTTCAGAGCCGTCTATATAAACCTTTAAGAAGTACTTTGTTTATTAGTGGCACATTTATACATACTTATTTAAATTTAAATAAAATACTGTAAAACTAGTTATGGGTTTTTAAAAAGTTAGTATTTAATTATTAATTGCTCACTTTTAGATACAGAATACTGTAATGATAGAGAAGTAGAAATCATTAATTAGCGAAAGTGACTGCTTAATTTATGCAGCAGTTACAAACTTATTTACTTACATTATTGCATGATATTTAATCATTTGGAGGACACTCAGAACCCTTCACCATAAGATCTGGAGTACGACAAGGTTGTGTCCTGTCCCCTCACTTGTTTATAACATATATAGACAACATATGTAAAGAAACCAGCCAAACAGAGACTGCAAGAACATCATATGACGAGACCACAGAAGAAGAATCATCTGAATAGCAAAATCAGAAGCTGAATTACAAGACCACATGAATAGTCTAAACGAAATGTGTAGGGAACATAACATGAAAATTAGCACAAGTAAAACAGAGGTATTGACTATAACTAAAGAAGAAAAAGCAAGAACGATTCACCTAAACGAACATCTCTTGAAACAAGTAAAGAGTTTCAAGTACCTAGGAAGTATAATATCATCAAATGGCAAATCAGAAGACGAGATTGAAAATAGATGCAATAAGGCAAACCAACTCATTGGACAAATAGCACCAATACTAAAGAACAAATATATATCAATAACTACTAAGAAAGCACTTTACAACACAATCTTCCTACCAACTCTATGTTACCAATGCCAAACCTGGACAATGACAGAACAAAAGAAAAGAAAAATCACAACAACAGAAATGAGATTCCTGAGAAGAATACTCAATGTATCAAGAAGAGATAAGATCAGAAATGAAGAAATCAGGACTAAAGTGGGGGTTATAGCTGCACTATATTTTATTAGAAGGGAGCAAGTCAAATGGTTTGGCCATGCAAGTAGGTTACCAACTAACAGTATACCACAATAAGCAATGATGCACAGACCAGAGGGAAGCAGAGGAAGAGGCCGACCACGTAAACGATGGACGCAGGGAATAACAGAGTCCATGGGAATATCAATACACGAAGCCCATGAGCGGATACTCCCGCTGTTTATACTTCACCTCGACACCGCAAGGTACAAGAGGAACATGATGAGATGAGATGAGATTTAATCAACAAAAGAAAGCTGTTGCAATGCAGTGGGTACATCAAGACATTGTAAGTACATTTTAATGAATTTTTCTCTGATAAAAATTTCACAGGACATTTAATTAATATAAATGTTCGGCTATTTTTAATCATTAATTAAGTCACAGCACATCCTATCGAAACAGAAATGTGGCCATGACTTTCCTTTTATTATTCCGCATACTAAAATATACATCTTGTCAGGTTTGTTTGCCAATAATTACCAATGCACATGATGATTCATGAATATTAATAAATTTGCGGCTATTTTAAATTATTAATTAGGTCACAGCACATCCTATCAAAAAATAGATAATATGTCAAGTTAAGCCTCGCCACCCCGGATGCAATATATGTTACTATGTTGTTCATTTAAAAATAAACAAGCCACAGTATTATAGAAGGCAGAATTTCTTAGCTCCCAATCGACTGGGCCAAAATCAGAAAAGCTCATTTGCTAAGATTCCTTTGCACTTCCTGTTTGTATATCACACAGAAAAATATTAACATTTCCGCTTAGAATTGACGTACAGTTTTCATTGAGAAACCGTTGGATTCGTCTGGCCAAACTGTATCCAGCTGTGATGGTTTCATAAATAATAACTCAATTTGTAAATAAAAAATATTGTCTAAAATGCTAAAAATATTAATTAATAAAATAATTCATAATTCATAATAGTTTAATAGTTAATATAGTTAATACTTAATAGTTAATACCTTCTTTTTGCTGCTGCAGATAAAGTCTATTAAGTCTTGCAAGCTGCTTTTCTTCATTCCTTGCCATATTAATTTGTGAACTGTTGATAATGGTAAAGAAACTATCACCGCTAGTTACCGTAACAGTGTTACGTATATTTTAATAATAATAATAATCATGTTAGGAAAGAAATCAACCTGTATGAATCTTCTGTATTTTGAGACAATAAAATACCTACAGTTTACATTTTCAAGGCCAGAGAGTTCCGAAAGTATTTCCTGGTCTGTTGACAATATTTTCGCAAAGAGTACCATGGACAGATAGAAAAACCAATGACCGAGTACTAATTACAGGAGACAAATGAAAATCGTAGACTGATTAGAGAAATTAGACGAAGACAGTCAAAAACTTTTTGGGCATGTTATGAGAAGAAGTGGATTGGAGAACTTATTGACAACTGGCAAGATCGAGGGGAACAGACCGAGAGGAAAATACCTGGATAGCTTGGCCACATGGCATGGACGAGACAGGAACACTGAGCTGATCCACGACTCTGGTGATCGAGTGAAATGGCAAGTCATGACCGCCCACGCTTTCCGGCATGGCACATGATTGATTGACAATATTTTCACAAATCAAAGATCCACTCTTATTATAGTAATAGTAATACTAATAGTAATATACCTACGTAATAGTAACGGAGGGGTTAACGTTTTTCTCCGTAATGCCGTATTATATTTTCGTGAGTAACGGAGCTGCGCGAGAATCGGCAGCGATTCGCGCCGCTCTGGTAACTTACGGGGGTATGTGAGCCGGTCGCTCAGAATGCAATGGCAAACTACTGAGCGTAATCTTGCCTAGTGTAGGCCTACTATATACTATAGTACATCAACAGTATCTGAAAGATGCTGGTATTGACTGCAACGTCCTGTAAGGGATATGCAACATTTAAAAAAAATAATATGCTTAATCAGATTATTAAAAGTATAGTTTCACATTCATAGGATACAATAGAAAATTAATTAGATCTCAAGGAGCATAACGGATAATCGTAACAGCTGATAGCTTTTGCCTTCCCTGAAGAAAATAGTAGAAAAGAGCAAATAAATAAGTAATGTTTGTGTCATGTCTCTGTGGTCTCAATATTTCCAAAACTATTGTTATTTGAATATTTCTGAAGAAAAGAGGAAAATGAAGTAAGGCTTTAGTTAAGTTGCAGCGTTATTGCACAAAACAATGACTTCAATAGCCTCACTAACAAAAGAACAGACACACGGATAGGTTATTTTGAAAACCAAAGAAGGCAAAATAATAATGGACAGAGAACAGATTTTAATCATGGTCAAAAAGATCTGTACAACTATTCTTCGAGGAACAGTGTGATATTCCCTATAATAATGAAAGACTACACATGTTCAACTTCAGAATGCTCATAACTGGCAAGTTAGTTGGTGGGGGTAACTATCGCTTTAAAAAGAAACCCCAAAAACTGCGACATGGACATCGGCGAGTAAAAGACGCATACATAACCTCTATCTCCTACGACCTCACAGGGTCTACTTTTTAAAGGCTATTGGAATCAGAGTGCACAAAAAAAGTAGGAAACCATGGTTGTGTTTATCCATTATTAATTATGCTTCTTACACCATTGTATGCATTATATTGCATTAAACACATGGACAACAATAAAAAAAATCTGAGAAACATATGCCCGGCCTGACACAGATTGACAAGGACATCAGTAAGAATCAGTAACTATAGCTCGTTATTCGAATCTAATTTAGGCATTTAATAGTAGTCAGGGTCCCAGGCACTCCTGTTAAACTAGCCATTGGAAGAACATAAAATGTAATAGTAGAGAAGTTAGTCAGACAGTTAGTAGTTCGCCAATAGCGTCTTGACAGGCGATAATTTGTTAATTGTGCTTCAAAAAGGCATAATAACTACAACCCATGACGGAAGCGAATGTGACTGATCAGACCAATTCGCGAAGTACATGTTAGTCCACAATGGATGCATGTAAACGCATGGTCATTTTCACCATCATGCACCATCTTACGTCTCATGTGTTCAGTGTGTGACCTATCTGCAATCATGTTTTCTTTGTCTTTATTCAATTTCTGATATTTGCCCACCAAGCAACACGTTTGGCGGCGACTTCGCTCCCAATGTGCATTATCGATGCATGCATCAATGATTTCCCGCTTACACACATTTTTGTATCGTAGTAGAGGTCGACCCCGAGATTTCTTACGCATCAGCAATTCACCAAAAAGATGTCTTTTGATATTCTACCATTATCCATCCTCCTGCCGGCTTCCTGGCCTAGAGGTTAGCGACTTTTCTCCGTAATCTCGTATACTCTCGTAAGAAACGTCACGACGGTGAGAATCAGCAGCGGTTCGAATCGCGTCGGTAACTTACGGGATATGTGAGCCGGCCGCTTAGAAAGCAATGGCAAACTATTGAGCGTAATCTTGCCAAGAAATCAACAATCAGCTGAAAGATGCTGATGGCTGTTGACAGCGATGTCCTGTAAAGGATATGCAAACAAACAAACATCCATCTTCTTAACGTGTCCTATCCATCTAGGTCTATGAAGACTTAACGTGGAACAAACAGTCACACAACCTGATCTTTCCATTACTTCACAATTTGTGATTTTGTCTTTCCCTTTAATACCAAGTATTCTTCGCTGACTCTACATACGAAAGCTGTTTAAACGTTTCTCTTGATGGAGGTAAGTTGGCCAGGCTTAACTGCCATAAAGACGAGTACTGTAGACACAGGCTTGGTAGACAAGGGCTTTTGTTTTGGTAGTAAGCCTCCTGTTCTCCCAGACTCTTTTTGTTAACCTGTTCATTGTTGTTGCAGCCCTACCAATCCTGATTTCTTGATCTAGAGATAATTTGCTATTTACCTCTGACCATAGATATGTAAAATGATCTACTATCTCTAGCTTGGCGTCGTCAGTAAAGATTAATGGTACCCCATATGTACCTTGTGACGTAATCAGTGTCTTCATTTTGCTAATTGTTAAACCTAATTCAGAACAAGCATTGGATAATGCAGATAGTAATTAGTAGACGTTGTAATTCTTCCTCAGAGTGGGCCTTAATTGCAGTATCATCTGCAAACAGCAACTCTCTGATAAGAACTCTCTTAATTTTGGTGTTGCCTTCAATCTCTGAGCATTGTAGAGACCACCATCCAAGCGTGGGTGAATGTATATACCAACATCCTGATCACGAAAGGCATATTTCAGTAGAAGTGAAAAGTATATTCCAAAGAGGGTGGAGGTTAGTACACAACCTTGCTTAACACCACTCTTGATTTCAAACTCTTCTGAAGTTGCACCACCAAACTTGATTATGCCATTCATGCCTGTGTGGAACGATTTCACAATGAACAGAAGAGTTGGTTGGCAGCCAACCCTCTTTAGTGCCTTGAACACACCCTCACGACTAACCAAATCAAATGCCTTTGTGATGTCGATGAAGGCAATAAACAGTGGTTCATTCTGTTCACGGCATTTTTCTTGCATTCGTCGCAATGAGAATAACATATCAGTGGTAGACAGTTCTGTCGGAAGCCGCACTATGTTTCAGGTAGACTTGATCTCCCAGGACTTGACTTCTGCGTAGACCATTTCTGGCAAATACTTCCCAACAATACACAGAAGTGAGATGCACCTATATTTGTTACAGTCACTCCGATTCTACCTTGTTTGTGTTCAGTGTTATGATGCTCGAATCTCTGAAATCCTGTGGGACTTGTCCTTCTCGCCAGCATAGCTCTGTTAGCTGGTGGATCTGTAGAGTGAGTGTGTCTTGTCCACTCCTGATAACTCTATTAAAATCTCATCCTTACCTGTAGCCTTGCCAGATGCAAGTTCATTAATAGCACACTTGACTTCTGTTATGGTGGGGAGTTTGTCCAGGTGGTCAAGAGTTGACAAGGCCTCAATGGCGTTGAGGAGCTAGTTTGGTCTCGGTTGAGTAAAACTTCAAATAATGCTCTACCCATATATCCATCTGCCGTTTCTTATCAGTGATGATTTCTCCAGTCAAGGTTTTAAGTGGTGCACTTCTTTTGATCATTGGACCACAGGCCTTCTTTATCCTTTCATATATGCTTCTGATGTTTCCCGTATCACTTGCATTTTGAATGTATTTGCATAAATTGATCCAATATTCATTTGCACACTGCCTTTAGCCTTTTTCACATCCTCCTAGCTTGCCTCAGCTCACTGAGAGTGTTTCGTGTTGCCCTTTCCTTGTTTTTAAGAGAGCTATATTCTTTTTATCAATCAAGGGCTGCAGTGTCTGTTTGTTTGCCGCAAACCAGTCCCGCCTGTTATGATCCACAGTGCCACAAACCCCTACAGCTATTATATAAAGAGTTTCCTTAAGTTGACCCCACTTTTCTCTCGCTGTAAAATTTTTTGATGTTTCATTGACGGCGTCTTCAAATTGCTGTTTGAACTCAAAGCACTTATCAGGATCTTGAGTTAATAATAATATTATTCCTGGGGCTAGATTTGTGTTTAGTCATGTAGATTCTCTTTGGTCTCAGTATAACCCTTGCAACAACTAAAGAATGATAAGTATCGCAATCAGCACTGCGGTAACTTCGAGTTAATAATGTTTAATTCAAATTTTGCCTCCATGTGATGAGAAGTCTAGCTGATGCCAATGGCCGGATCTTGGGTGTATCCATGTGACCTTATGTAGCTCTTTTATTTTAAAAACAGGAGTTCGTAATACATCGGTAGTTTCTGACACAATGGTCCACCAGTCTTTGCCCATTGTCATTCGTGTGACCGATGTTGTATTTTCCAAGGCACACACTTAAATCATAACCGGGAATAGAGTGAATTGATGAGGAACTGCAGAGGAAACTACAATCTTCGCCGTTGGAAACATCTATTGCAGATAAGTACAATACGGTACCTGGAGCCACAGCCAACTCGCTAGAGACTAGTCATCAGTCTAATAATAATAAATTGAACTAATATTGTGAAAATAACACGTGTTCATACGCCTTGGATACTGTCGAACTGGAACTGTTTTCTGACGTTATTCTCGTCTGAATATTGTATTTTGTAAATTCTCTCTGTGTGAGCATTCTATTTCTCTTAACCAATTAAAAAGTAATATTAATTGAAGTTCATTGTTTTGTAACTCCAACATTAATTAGCTTATCCAAGTGAGTGAGTAGCACGAATGCTTTAGATGTATCTTTGTGAGTTTCTTGTTCGGTCAGGCTCAAGAAAGTTCTGGGGGATTTATCTCCATTAAATGATCTTGTGGCACTGCTAATTACGTCTGCTGTCTTCTGTTCGTGTACAGCTATAAACTCTACATGCGGTTTTCCCGTGTCCCTGTAAGGAAAGTAGACTTTTACTGGGACTAATACTCGTACTTCATAGTGTCAACGAACCATTTTGTCTTCTTCTTCTTCTTCTTCTTCTTCTTCTTCTTCTTCTTCTTCTTCTTCTTCTTCTTCTTCTTCTGTGGGGTGACTTTCCCAACGGTCAGTCTCATTTTCTTCTACTGTTCTTATGAAATTTCTCTCTACGGTAGCAGGTCAGGCTACACATATACAGGAGCACGTTAATGCACTACTACATATACAAGAGCACGTTAATACACACTACATATACAAGAGCCCGTTAATGCACTACTACATATACAGGAGCATGTTAATGCACTACTACATATACAAGAGCACGTTAATACACACTACATATACAATGAGCACGTTAATACACTACTACATATACATGAGCACGTTAATGCACTACTACATATACAGGAGCATGTTAATGCACTACTACATATACAAGAGCACGTTAATACACACTACATATACATGAGCACGTTAATGCACTACTACATATACAAGAGCACGTTAATACACACTACATATACAGGAGCACGTTAATGCACTACTACATATACAAGAGCACGTTAATACACACTACATATACAAGAGCCCGTTAATGCACTACTACATATACAAGAGCACGTTAATACACACTACATATACAAGAGCCCGTTAATGCACTACTACATATACAAGAGCACGTTAATACACACTACGTATACAAGAGCACGTTAATACACACTACATATACAGGAGCACGTTAATGCACTACTACATATACAAGAGCACGTTAATACACACTACATATACAAGAGCCCGTTAATGCACTACTATATATACAGGAGCATGTTAATACACTGGTATATATGCACGAGCACGTTAATGCCCTACTACATATAAAGGAGCACGTTAGCGCTCTGCTACATGTACAGGGGAACGTTAATGCACTGCTACATATTCATGAGCACGTTTATGTACTACTGCATATACAGGAGCACGTTAATGCACTACTACATATACAGGAGAACGTTAATGCACTACTACATACACAGGAGCATGTTAATGCACTACTACATATAAAGGAGTATGTTAATGCACTGCTACATATACAGGAGCATGATAATGCATTACTACATATACAGGAGCACGTTAATGCACTGCTACATATACAGGAGCATGTTAATTCACTACTATATATACAGGAGCATGATAATGCATTACTACATATACAGGAGCACGTTAATGCACTGCTACATATACAGGAGCATGTTAATTCACTACTACATATACAGGAGCATGATGATGCAACATTACATATACAGGAGCATGTTAATGCATTACTACATATACAGGAGCATGTTAATTCCCTACTACATATACAGGAGCATGTTAATGCCCCACTACTTATACAGGATCACTTTAATGCACTACATATACTTGAGCACGTATATGTAGAAGGGATGATAGGCGAATTAAGGCGACAGTGAAACCCAGGAAATTTGGCTGGAGTTGGTCCAACCATGCAATTGGGCCGATTGGAAATAAAATCGTGGCCAGAATTTTTAAATGGGACGAAACCAGCTAGACTCTGTCTCATCGCAAGTTAAGATCTGCTGGGAGACGATCGAATATGGAACGAGAAAAGAAAAGTATTTTAAAATAGAGGTGAATCATACCTCTCAGCAATATTAGCCAATAGTTAACGAAGTTTTTAGTTCGAAACGCCCTGGCTCCCACAGTGCAGACGTTTGTTCTAACGGAGACTGGATTGTTGATTACCAAACCGCTGATTGAAAGCCACACCTGGCTACACCAACACCAACATACCAACTACCAAAGTCTAAACCATCCATTATATTTTCAAAGTTGCTTACTTGACATCACATGTTTGTGTCAAACCATTACTAATAATATTATTGGCAGACCAGCCCCACACTTTAGTAAATTGTGCGCAGTACATAATCTTAGTAACACAATAAACAGTGCTAGTAGTTTAACAATAATCGCAAGGACCAACCACCTAAATTCAATCTGGAGAGCCGAGAGGGTTCATCGTCATGGGAGAAAAGAGAGAAGAAACCATATCTTGAAGATTACGACTGTCAGCCACGAGGACCTGGAGCCGAAGTTAAGTAGCAGACCTCCCGTCTGCTATACATACATAGCATCTACTAAATTAGGCCTGAAGCCTAATTCACCAGTCAGTGATTAGTGATCCAAATGCACTCACAACTCAAATAGTCCAAACTCGAAAACAGTAATCGACGTATGAATGTAGAGATATACATATATGTTATTATCTGTGTAGGCATCTGAATAATCATACATTTATGTCCCTTGTTTTTCCAGTGGACAACACTCAATGTGTAACGTAATAAATTACGTTTATAGATTTAAATTTACAACAGATGGCACTGTTATACCCTTAACTACTGTTATAATACTGATCTAGTGAGAAAGGCGAAGTTTGTACCAAATAATTAACTTCCTATCTCTGTGGTGTGAGAAAGTGTATGACAGGGGGATCTTTTACTTCCCAGGCCTAGTGTAGCAGGATAATTAGGCACACGGCCTACACTCTAGTTGCTATAGTTCGCATGACTTTCCTTCGCCTGGTTACTATTTAAAAGTCTAGATCATCTCTGAGGCCTGAACATTTATACAGCCTAGATTTATCAGCCATTTCGATCTTTTCTTCTTCAGTAAATAGTCTTTCATTCAGAAAGTCTACTTGTCGCTACTTTTGTGTGAGAACTCTACCAATAGTTAGTCATCATGCTACAGTCTAGATAAAGCCTTTTAATGAATTATAATACATGTGATAGAAAACCAAATTTTCCTCATGATGTCCCAAAGTTTCTGATGCTATACACAGTCAAATGCCTTTAAATAATCCACAAACCACGAGAATAGATTTACATTAAATTCTCTACACTTCAGTGGAGCGGCTGGCAGAGTGGATAGAACACTGTGCTCTCCTTCGGGAGACCCGAGTTCAAATACTCGGTAAGGCGTGGAGGTTTTTCTGTCGGGGGCAAAAAGAAAACTCTAACCTGCACAGTTCGCGGCGACTGCACTAGCCATGCAGCCTTAATTCCACAGGCTCAAGGTACCCTTGTCCTACACCGCAAGGTATTATAGGCATTAAATGACAGTGCTTTTTTCCTCTACACTTCTCTGTTATTAAAAGCTTGTTGAGTGTGTGATCTCTTGTTACGCTTCCGTGTCTAAATCCAGCTTGAACCACGTTACTCTCTTCTTCCATTTTCTTACGAAGTCTTCCCATTATAATTTTTAGTAGAATTTCACTGGCATGACTGATTAGGGCAACAGTTCTATAGTTTGTGCATAACTTAAGGTTGCCTTTTTGGTATTGGAATGAAAATAGTTCTCTTTCAACATGTCGGCCATATACCATATTTCCATATATTTTTAAATAATGCATAATAGATTTTTATGCTTTCTTTTCTTCTTGCTTTAATTAGTTCAGCTGATATTTCATTACATGCTGGTGTTTTAACATTCGTCAATTTCTCAGGGCAACAGTTCTATAGTTTATGCATAATTTAATGTTGCCCTTTTTTGGTATTGGAAGACGGGTAATCTAACTATCTGGCGTAATTCCTCTAACGTCTAATACTTGTCGCTGGAAAACTGTATTGTGTAGAATGCTTTACTGGAAACAAAAACATAAATAAGCCTACGTTGTCTCTAGCTTGTCGCTTGAACAAAACATTTTGTGTTGTCGCGAAGCTGTCTTCGTGGCTGAATGAATATGGCCAACTCTTTCCCCCTTCAAGTAGTCATTTGTGTCCTCTGTGTTTCTCGTGTAACGCTGAGATCACTGACAACAGTTCAATTATTTATGTTCTCTAGCGTGTTTTCCGCCCTGATAGTAGTTAACTCGTTCTGCACTATGGCATTTTACCCGTACTGCTTGCTTGCTTGATTCAAAAACAAAAATCCCGAATTCGGCCTCGTTCAACCTGCTTTTTCAGCCTTGGTTAGAGTTGAGGTCCGTAGTTTTTGTGGGTGTTTTTACCCTGTTTCTTGTCTGTGCGCTCTTACGATTGAGTCCTAAGTGTTTGTATATGTGACGTCAGCTGGGGGATTGGTAGGCCGGCGAGTTATCCTTTGTGTCCATCTCCTCCGGTGGTTTCCTTCATCAGTACTGGCTACTTGTGCGTTTCGCTTGGCTGGGTACAGTACTTATAAAGACTTTTAATTTGGTATTTTTGCCACCTTTTTGTGTGTGTATTGTCTGTAGAAGCTTTTCGATTTTTTAAAATTTTCTTCCTTGCGCCGGTTTTCTCTTTCGAGTTTGAGTTTCTGTTTCCTTTCGGTTTCTTCCTCCGTGGTCAGCCATGGGACGATTTCTCCGTCATCAAAATATAAAGGACGATCATTTGAAATCTGTTCGTGCCGCACCGCGCGTAAATGCGTACGTTGAACATGATAATGTCATAGTCATGTGATAAGTGCTGACCAATGAATAAAAGAACACGTGCTTATCGTCCTATGATGAATAAGTTCTGTTTATAACCGTTGAGAAAATGACCAGGTTGTTCCAAAATCCGTCCAAAGAAGCTCAAAGAGCGGTGATTCAGTTTCTTTGAAGGATGTCGACCAGTGGACATTCATCGAAGAATGCAGGCAGCGTACGGTAACAAATGTGTGTCAGAGACAACAGTGACAGACTGGGCACGAATGTTTCGGAAAGGACGTCAGTTCACGACAGATCTTCGACGGCCGGGCCAAGCGTATATTGTTGCAACAGAAAAAAAAAAACCATAGCCAAAATTGATACAGCAGTACATATGAACCGTTAGCGAAAGAATTTGATGTGTCAATTGTGACAATTCAAAAGGTCGTTCGTAAGAAACTGCAATATCGGAAGGTGTGTTCACAGTGGGTACCACGGATGTTGGCCGACCATCAAAAAGAGGGACACATGGAATGGTGTTTGAACCACTTGCTGCGTTACAGAGTTGAGGGTGATGCATTTCTCTTCCGCATAGTGGCAGACAATGAATTATGATGTCACCACTTTGAGCCGAGCAGCAAAAGAGAGAGCATGCAATGGAAGCATGCTGGATCACCAAAAGTCAAACAATTCAAGTTACAGGTTTCCGCTGGTAAGGTTATACTGAGCGCATTTATTTTTAACCATGAAAGGCTTTTGCTGGTCGACTTTAAAGAACCCGGTGTCAATATCAACTCTACCCACTATTTGCAAACACTAGACAAGCTGCAAAAAGCCATTTAGAATAAACGACCCGGCATGCTTTCTCGTGGTGTGATTTTGTTGCACGATAATGCTCGTCCGCATATCGTAAATATTGTGCAGGAAGCATTAGCAAGGAAGAAGTGGGAAATTCTGCAACATCCAGCCTATACTTCTGATTTGTCACCATGTGATTTTTATTTGTTCGGACCTCTAAAAAAAAGCTCTCAAGGGGCAACGATTTCACACAGATGCAGACGTAATGAACGCGGTAAACACTTGGTTCAGTGAGCAACCACAATCCTTTTTTATGGACGGCATTCGCAGCCTAGCTAAGCAATGGGATGCTTGCCTGAATGCCTACGGCGACCTCTTCTGACCAACCCATGGTGCATAATTCATTCAAAATGAATGCTTTGTTTAATTTTACCACACTTGTTAATGTTTCTTTCATGCTTTTGTAATAAAGCCATTGGAACGGGTTTCAAATGAACGTCCCTAATAGTATCCATGTTCGTGTTCGTCATCATAGTATACATGTGGGTATTCTTCAGAGGTCTGGAGGGATATTGTTTTCCCCTTGATTTTCTTGGGCTTCTTGTTTTTCCTTTTCTTGCTTGCGCCTTTTGTATTCCTTTTGCCTGAGTTCCTCCATTCTTGCCGATTCTCGGCATTCCTCTAGGGTAGGCGCAGGTGGGTACACTGTGCCGTCGACAAGGTACCATGGTCGGTTTTCTTCCGATGTCTGTCGGGATATTGGTTTTCCCTTAAGTTTCTCGGGCGTCGTGGTTGGGCTGCTGGCTTTAGCTTGCTGCTCCGGCTGGGTCTTTTGTTGGGTTTCATCTCGCGGCTTCTCTGTGGTCTTTTCCGTGGCTTCTGCTGGTTTACTTCGGATTAATTTCATTTCAGCTTTTAGCAGTTCTCTTTCTGATTTAATGGTTCGTAGGATTTATTCGTTGCCCTTCTTCATCTCGGTGATATGTTCCACTTCTTGCTTGATGTTTTGCTGGATTTCCTTTGTTTCCGCCAGCAGTTTTTCGTTGTTGCTGGTCGGAGTCGGCGTTAGCAGTGCCTTGACTTACTTCTTCAGCTCGTCTATCTGGTTTTGTAGTTGATCTCTTTCAGCTTGTGATATACACGTGGCTGTCTCGCACCTCCGCATTGTGTCCTTATATGGTGTCTTTGTGGTGATGGCGATTTTTAAGACGTCTCTGTGTTTTTGGAGGTACGGAGAGCCCAAGTATCTTGCTCCATGCTAGCCCAGGCAGTTGTTGTTGGATGCTCAGTAATCGGTGTCTTGTTTGGCCAGCGGACACTCCCAGAAGGCGTGGTGATCGGCGCAGTATCAGCAGATCTCTGTCGTACTGCGACATGTTGCTCTGCTATGGCCGGTCCTCTGGCATCTTTAACATTGAGTGATTCTTGGAATGAATCTTTCAGGTTGTTGTATACTCTTGTTTATCGTTACCAAGCTTGGTATCTCGCTGCCCTCTGTCGTCACCACCGCTAGTGTGGTAGGGAATTTGGAGTATGTCAGGATCCGCTCCACCCTCAAGATTCGGATATTGAGATTCTCCTGCTGTAGCTGCTTCATGATCTGTTCGTCTGTCAGCTCCGCTTGGATACGCTTGACAACCCATCTGATCGTTAGTGAGTAGGAGTTTCCGACTCTGGTGTCTTTCTCCTCTTCCTGCTTCACAACTGTCTTGGCTCTTGTCTGTGGTGGATTATCGTCGATCTTCCTTGTGGTAGCTTCCATTGAGGTGACTGTAGTTTCAGGTTCTTTGTTGCAGCTCGCAGGCAGGCTCTCCCCGCTCGTCTTCTTTACGGTATTGTTGGCTCCCACGCTGCACATCTTGTGAGTCTGTTGTTTCTTGTTGTTGGTCGTGCCTCGTGACATTTTCCTCTCCCGTATCAGGCTTCTTGAACTGTTTGGGTGACTTGTTCTTGATATCGCTCGCAAATGCGAATAATGGTGTGCGATGACGAGTCCCTTGCCACCTTTACCTCTTCCGGACATGAAGTTAACTTGTTATGTACTATGGCATTTTTAGTGCCATGTCACGGTTGGATGTGCAGATCGCCTTGTGCGAGAACCACGCTTGGGGCTGAGCCCGAAAGAGAAAGTTCTCTCCAAAACAAGACACTCAAACTGAGACCGTGCTAGGAAACGGACGGCCCAGAACGTGAGCTGGCGGTGGCAAACTTTAAGATTGTCGCCATATGTGTATAGTATTAATTATTGTCATATTTTAAAGAAGTAGATAATTGCAGCCGGTCTCCCTGGCGAAGAAGTTAAGGACGTGTTCGTAATCCCGCATATCCACGTACGAAACAGCTGCGCGAGATTCGGCAGCGGATGGTGTCGCGCTGGTTACTTACGGAGGTATGTGAACCGATCGTTCAGAAAGCAATGGCAAACTACTGAACGTAAAACTTGCCAAGACATCAACGGCAGCTAAAGAATGCTGGTGTTGACAGCAATGTCCTATAAGGATATACGAAAAAAAAAGATAACTGCATGTAGTTAGAATGCGATTGTCAATTACATAATAGATGTGTACAACGAATCGGTGTTCTATTCGGAGATCGGAGATCTTTGATAATAAGTGTCGTATTCCTGTTCTAAAGCGGACTGTTCATGCCAAGTAAAAGATTTAAATACCCAGACAACGAAATGTTAAACTTCGGTGACAGGCTGTAAAGACATCAGAATACTAGAAGCAATCGTAACCACCTTTGACGAAGAATCGACTTCAAGAATAAACATCTCTTGTTCAACAAGAGTTTACCTACCGACTAACCCAATAATCTCAACCATGGCAGAAGTGTTAATAAACTACTTCACATACAGAAACGAATTAAAAAGCACTACACAAGAAGGAATACATTAAGACATTGCTACACATTCCTGAACATAATAATATCTACTACACATACAGGAACATGTCAATGCATCACTTTGCATACAAAAACATATCAACAAATTACTACACATACAGGACATTCTTAATAGACTATTACACACGCAGGAACATATCAATACACAGCTAGACATACGGGAACATGTCAATATACAGCTAGATATACAGGAACATGTCAATACACAGCTAGACATACAGGAACATGTCAATATACAGCTAGATATACAGGAACATGTCAATACACAGCTAGATATACAGGAACATGTCAATACACAGCTAGATATACAGGAACATGTCAATACACAGCTAGATATACAGGAACATGTCAATACACAGCTAGATATACAGGAACATGTCAATATACAGCTAGATATACAGGAACATGTCAATACACAGCTAGATATACAGGAACATGTCAATACACAGCTAGATATACAGGAACATGTCAATACACAGCTAGATATACAGGAACATGTCAATACACAGCTAGATATACAGGAACATGTCAATACACAGCTAGACATAGAGGAACATGTCAATACACAGCTAGACATACAGAAACATGTCAATACACAGCTAGACAAACAGGAACATGTCAATACACAGCTAGATATACAGGAACATGTCAATACACAGCAAGACAAACAAGGACATGTCAATACACAGCAAGACATACAGGAACATGTCGATACACAGCTAGATAAACAAGAACATGCCAATACACAGCTAGATATACAGGAACATGTCAATACACAGCTAGATATACAGGAACATGTCAATACACAGCTAGATATACAGGAACATGTCAATACACAGCTAGATATACAGGAACATGTCAATACACAGCTAGATATATAGGAATGTGTCAATACACAGCTAGATATACAGGAATGTGTCAATACAAAGCTAGACATAGAGGAACATGTCAATACACAGCTAGATATACAGGAACATGTCAATACACAGCTAGATATACAGGAACATGTCAATACACAGCTAGATATACAGGAACATGTCAATACACAGCTAGATATACAGGAACATGTCAATACACAGCTAGATATACAGGAACATGTCAATACACTGCTAGATATACAGGAACATGTCAATACACAGCTAGATATACAGGAACATATCAATACACAGCTAGATATACAGGAACATGTCAATACACAGCTAGATATACAGAAACATATCAATACACAGCTAGATATACAGGAACATGTCAATACACAGCTAGATATACAGGAACATGTCAATACACAGCTAGACATAGAGGAACATGTCAATACCCAGCTAAACATACAGGAACATGTCAATAGACGACTGCACATACTGGAACATGTCAGTACACTACTGCACATACATGAACATGTCAATAGACTACTGCACATACAGGAACATATCAATAGACTACTACCCATACAGGAACATATCAATAGACTACTGCTCATACAGGAACATATCAATAGACTACTGCCCATACAGGAACATATCAATAGACTACTGCCCATACAGGAACATGACAATACACAGCTACACATACAGGAAAATGTCAATAGACTACTGCCCATTCAGTGACATGTCAGTACACTACTGCCCATACAGGAACATGTCAGTACATTACCCCACATACAGGAACATGTCAGTACACTACAGCCCATACAGGAACATGTCAATAGATGGCTGCACATACAGGAACATGTCAATAGACTACTGCCGATACAGGAACATATCAATAGACTACTGCCCATACAGGAACATATCAATAGACTACTGCCCATACAGAAACATGACAATACACAGCTAGACATACAGGAAAATATAAATAGACTACTGCACATACAGGAAAATGTCAATAGACTACTGCACATACAGGAAAATGTCAATAGATGGCTGCACATACAGGAAAATGTCAATAGACTATTGCCCATTCAGCGACATGTCAGTACACTACTGCCCATACAGGAACATGTCAGTACAATACAGCCCATACAGGAACATGTCAGTACACTACAGCCCATACAGGAACATGTCAGTACACTACAGCCCATACAGGAACATATCAATAGACTACTGCCAATACAGGAACATATCAATAGATTACTGCCCATACAGGAACGTGACAATACACAGCTAGACATACAGGAAAATGTCAATAGACTACTGCACATACAGGAAAATGTCAATAGACTACTGCCCATTCAGCGACATGTCAGTACACTACTGCCCATACAGGAACATGTCAATAGCCTACTGCATATACAGGAACATGTCAATAGATGACTGCACATACAGTAACATTTCAGTACACTACTGCACATACAGGAACATGTCAATAGATGGCTGCACATACAGTAACATTTCAGTACACTACTGCACATACATGAACATGTCAATAGATGGCTGCACATACAGTAACATTTCAGTACACTACTGCACATACAGGAACATGTCAATAGATGACTGCACATACAGTAAGATTTCAGTACACTACTGCACATACAGGAACATGCCAATAGATGGCTACACATACAGGAACATGTCAATAGATGGCTGCACATACAGGAACATGTCAATAGCCTACTGCACATACAGGAACATGTCAATAGATGACTGCACATACACGAACATTTCAGTACACTACTGCACATACAGGAACATGTCAATAGATGGCTGCACATACAGGAACATGTCAATAGATGGCTGCACATACAGGAACATGTCAATAGATGGCTGCACATACAGTAACATTTCAGTACACTACTGCACATACAGGAACATGTCAATAGATGGCTGCACATACAGTAACATTTCAGTACACTACTGCACATACAGGAACATGTCAATAGATGACTGCACATACAGTAACATTTCAGTACACTACTGCACATACAGGAACATGCCAATAGATGGCTGCACATACAGTAACATTTCAGTACACTACTGCACATACAGGAACATGTCAATAGATGACTGCACATACAGTAACATTTCAGTACACTACTGCACATACAGGAACATGTCAATAGATGACTGCACATACAGTAACATTTCAGTACACTACTGCACATACAGGAACATGCCAATAGATGGCTGCACATACAGGAACATGTCAATAGATGGCTGCACATACAGGAACATGTCAATAGCCTACTGCACATACAGAAACATATCAATAGATGACTGCACATACAGGAACATTTCAGTACACTACTGCACATACAGGAACATGTCAATAGATGACTGCACATACAGTAACATGTCAATAGATGACTGCACATACAGGAACATTTCAGTACACTACTGCACATACAGGAACATGTCAATAGATGGCTGCACATACAGGAACATGTCAATAGATGACTGCACATACAGGAACATTTCAGTACACTACTGCACATCCAGGAACATGTCAATAGATGACTGCACATCCAGGAACATGTCAATAGATGGCTGCACATACAGGAACATGTCAATAGATGGCTGCACATACAGGAACATGTCAATAGTCTACTGCACATACAGGAACATGTCAGTACACTATTGCACATACAGCCGCGTGTGTTATCGTGATCCTAAGTGAAAGAAATGATAAGAAAAACTGAAACCAGCCATGCATCTCTTGAGAGGCGATGAAAGAGGCTTCGCCTGTGTTTTAACCGAACCCTAAAGGAATGCAAAGAACATTAACATTCAACCTAGCACGCATGTCGTCAGAAATAGCAACAAATTAAGACATCGCCCGTGTGTTACCTGGACCGTAAAGGGAAGCAAAGAATATTATCACACTGTAACCTACCATAGCCAGTCTCCCTAGCCTAGGGATTAACGTCTTTCTCCATGATCCCGTATATTCTCGTGAGTAACGTAACCTGCGCGAGAATCGGTAGCAGTTCAGGCCGCGTTGATTACTTACGGGGTATGTGAGCCGGTCGCTCAGAAAGCAATGGCAAACTACTGAGTGTAATCTTGCCTATTATATCAACAGCAGTTGAAAAATGCTGATGTTGACTGCAACGTCCTGTAAGGGATATGAAAAAAAATTAGCATACAGGTCGTAAGAGACCGCGAAGGAGGGTTGTACTTGGGACTGTTTCTTCATCTCAGCAAAAAAAACTGTCGCGACAAAATCTGACCAATCACAAACAAGTCCAATAAAGAAAGTAGTCTAAACAAGCCAACAAAGAGGAAAGAAGACTCTTCTAGAAAAAGGATGGGGTGATGCGGAGAAAGCCGCGAGGAGTCCGGGTAGTAGACTATCTTCCTATCACCAAGAGAAATCTCCACAATTGGCACCTGGGACGTTAGAACTATGGTAAGACATCACAGGTGGTGGAGAAGATGCAACGCTTCGACATTGGCATTTTGAGATTATGTAAAACTAAGTGGACAGGAACACTCACTAAATTATTAACTGCACTAAATAGAAAGAATAAAATGGTATGACAAAACCACCACCAGTGTGGAGCTCGTGGAGAGAAATACCAGTGAACCAAGAGGTGAGACAAAGACACTGGGCCGAATAGGCCATACACTGAGAAAATCCGAGAATAGTATAATTAGAAAAGCCTTAGTCTGGATCCAACGGGGTAAAAGAAATAGTGGAAGATCTAAACGCTCACGGGAAAGAGAATTTGAAACAGAAATGAATAATATGGGAAGGACATGGCCAGAGCTGCATGGGATAAGTACAAAGAGGCAGATTGGAGTGAGGTGGTAGAGGGACTATGCCCTACTGAGGGAGAGAGGACAAAAGAAGAAGACACATACAGAACAATGTTAGTAGACTAACATACACACAACAGTATGATTATACAACACTATACATACAGGAACATGATCATACAGCACTATACATACAGAACCATGTTAGTAGACTAACATACACACAGGAACATGATAGTAGACTAACATACATACAGGAACATATTAGTAGACTAACATACATACAGGAACATGATGATACAACACTATACATACAGGAAAATGTTAGTATACTAACATACACACAGGAACATGATCATACAACACTATACATACAGGAACATGTTAGTAGACTAACATACACACAGGAACAGGATCATACAACACTATACACACAGGAACATGATCACACAGCACTATACATACAGGAACATGTTAGAAGACTAACATACACACAGGAACAGGATTATACAACACTATACATACAGGAACATGTTAGTAGACTAACATACACACAGGAACATGATCATACAACACTATACACAGGAACAGTTAGTAGACTAACATACACACAGGAACAGGATCATACAACACTATACATACAGGAACATGTTAGTAGACTAACATACACACAGGAACAGGATCATACAACACTATACACACAGGAACAGGATCACACAACACTATACATACAGGAACATGTTAGTAGACTAACATACATACAGGAACATGATCATACAACACTATACATACAGGAACATGTTAGTAGACTAACATACACACAGGAACAGGATCATACAACACTATACATACAGGAACATGTTAGTAGACTAACATACACAGGAACATGATCACACAGCACTATACATACAGGAACATGTTAGTAGACTAACATACATACAGGAACATGTTAGTAGACTAACATACAGACAGGAACATGATCATACAACACTATACATACAGAACCTTGTTAGTAGACTAACATACATACAGGAACATGATCATACAACACTATACATACAGGAACAGGATCATACAACACTATACATACAGGAACATGTTAGTAGACTAACATACACACAGCAACATGATCATACAACACTATACATACAGGAACACGATATTACACTACAATACATACAGGAACCTGATACTACATGATACTCAGTAGTGTAGTATCATATTCCTGTATGTATGTGTTGAACGAGGGGACTGAGCACGTATGGGAATGTCCTGAGTGCAGTGATGTTGGTTCTTAACTCAACTCAACAACATTCCTGTATGTATAGTAATGTATTTACATGTTCTTCTATGTATAATTTGTATAGTAATGTATAAGCATGTTCCTGTATGTACAGTAATGTATTAACATGTTCCTGTATCTATAGTAATATATTAACATGTTCATGTATGTATATCAGTGTAGTATCATGTTCCTGTATCTATACCAATGTATTAACATGTTCATGTGTGTATAGTAGTGTAGTATCATGTTCCTATATGCTGTATCTATAGCAATGTATTAACATGTTCATGTATATATATAATAATGTATTAACATGTTCATGTATATATAGTAGTGTAGTATTATGTTCCTGTATCTATATTGATTGATTGATTGATTGATTTAGGAACCGACATCACAGCATTCGGGACATTCCCATAAGCGCTCCTTCCCCATCCTCTGATAAGGAAGTCCATCTTGGATATTCTGACAGGAGTCAGAATATCAAACGCTGAGTGTCGATCATCTTCGAATGTGTCTTTCGCTGGCTATGGCAGCTAATGAGTGCAGCAGTCAACATTGAGGTTTTTCTAGATCCAGACTATGTTTAGGACAGGTTGCCATTTATCACCTCTTCCGGCTGATAACCCAGTTTCCGGGTTGGGTGATGCAGTCCAAACAAAATCCAAACCACTACTTGTCCTGTCTAGAGATAGGGATGACCAAAAAAATACAACACAGGCATTAATACTTTGTGGTGTGATAATATTTTCACAACACAATTACAAACAAAAAAGGAGAAGGTAAAAGGAGTGGGTTTTCCACCTTCCAATGTCCCTCGTCGCTTGCTGGTTAGCTATTTCTAGCTCTTATTGTGAGTAAGGCATCTTTTCACTCGATATTCTATTCTGATGTTGTTACTGATGACTATTTGATAAGTGAAGCCATTCTTTCCATCCAAACATGTTGATATTGCATCTCTCATTCTTGAAGAGAATAACTCATACATAGGCCCTTTTGTTTCCAATGCCTCGTCCTCTTTCCTTCGCTACAATCAGCATTAGGCCAAGGCTGTTCAACATTCTCTTCTTGTGTACTGACCTACACAAGGTGTCATACATCATCTCACCATGTTTCCACTGGAGTCACATTATAATGTATATTCCCCACAGCAAAAGTAACAATCATGACAGAATATATATAAATCTCATAACAGAGAAAACCAAACATGTACATTTCTCTGATATGAATTACATGATAATCATAATAATAATTAATCATAATAATAATGCAGGAGCCAATGATTTAGATTTCCTCATTCGTCAATCCATAAAACCAGACCATATATTATTTTCCCCACTGCTTACAGCAGCATGAGGTTAGTGAACGCTGTGATATAATTTGCCAATTGCTGCTAGTATTCGGAGTGTTATTTATCAGAAATAACTAATGCCGCATGGTCCAGTCTTCTGAATATTGCAAGCAATTTATGAACATCAATCTTCGCTTCTGTCCCTACCACAGTGAGGTGATGCGGATTAAAGGCACATCCTATCCGAACATTCAATTATATCATGCGTTTCCTTTCTTTGTTTTTGAATTTATATTCACAAACATGGCATTTCCCTAGCAATATTTTATGAAATGATTACATGTCCATCACCCATATTGAGTGGTTACTAATATGTTAACAAGAAGATTGTACCAAAATTTGGCACGATAGTGCAAGTTACAGATTAGCAATTAGCAAAACAATTTCCCCAACATAAACGTACATTTATAAGATACTAGCTGACCCTGCCCGGCTTCGCCCAGACCCTGGTGGGGAGCATCTCATTTAATTCATATAAGTAGTCATATAAGTTCCCGTTCCCGTTCCCGTTACCGACTATCTGTCTGTCTGTCTGTCTGCCTGTCTGTCTGTCTGTCTGTCTGTCTCTCCCTCTCTGTCTGTCTGCCTGTCTGGGAGGAGGAGGGGGAGGAGGGAGGAGGAGGAGGAGGGAGGAGGGGGAGGAGGGAGGAGGGAGGAAAAGGGAGGAGAGAGGAGGGAGGAAAAGGGAGGAGGGAGGAGGAGGGAGGAGGAGGAGGAGGGAGGAGGAAAGAGGAAAAGGGAGGAGGGAGGAGGGAGGAAAAGGGAGGAGGGAGGAGGGAGGAGGGAGGAGGAGGGGGAGGAGGGAGGAAAAGGGAGGAGGAGGGAGGAGGAGGGAGGAGGGGGAGGGGGGAGGAGGGAGGAAAAGGGAGGAGGGAGGAGGGAGGAGGAGGGAGGAGGGAGGAAAAGGGAGGAGGGAGGAGGGAGGAGGAGGGAGGAGGAGGGAGGAGGAGGGAGGAGGGAGGAAAAGGGAGGAGGGAGGAAGGGAGGAGGAGGAGGAAGGAGGAGGGAGGAAAAGGGAGGAGGAGGAAAGGGAGGAGGGAGGAGGGAGGAAAGGGAGGAGGGAGGAAGGGAGGAGGGAGGAAGGGAGGGGAAGAGGAAGAGGGTAGGAGGAAGGAGGGGAGAGGAGGAGAAGAAGGGAGAAGGAGGGAGGAGGAGGGAGGAGGCAGAGGGAGAAGAAGGAAGGAGGAGGAGGAAGGAGGGAGAGGAAGGAGGGAGAATGAGGAGGGGAGGAAGGAAAGGGAGGTGGAAGAGGAGGAGGAGGGAGGAGGAGGAGGAAGGAAAGGGAGGAGGAAGAGGAGGAGAAGGGAGGAGGAGGGTGGAGGGAGGAGGAGGAGAGGTAGAGGGAGAAGGAAGGGAGAAGGAAGGGAGGATGATGAGGGAGAAGGATGCAGGAGGAGAGAGGAGGCAGGAGGAGGAGGGATGAGGAGGGAGAGGGAGGAGGAGGGAAGATGAGAGAGGAGGGGGGAGGAGGCGGAGGGAGTAGGAGGGAGGAGGATGGAGGAGGAGGGGAGAGGAAGAGGGAGAAGGAAGAGGGAGAAGGAGGAGGGAGAGGGATGAGGAAGATGAGAAGGGTGGAGGGAGGAGATAGAGGGAGGAGAAGAGAGGAGGAGAGAGTTCGCCATTCCGAATTCATACTCGTCTAGTTCTTCCCTTCTACACGACTGTAGATAACCTCCTTACACATAAAAAGATGAATTGTTATTGATATTGCCGTGGCATGGAGGAATATCAGCAGCAGAGTTGATCCAGAAAACCAAAGACTGAGATCTACGGAGAGCCATGAACGCCTACGCCAGCCGGCACGGCACTTGATGATGATGATTGCCGTGTGACGATTCTGTGTAGTCACGTCATTTTCTTCCCTTTCCCTAGCGTTTTGGTTCGGGGATTCTTTCATCATCATCATCATATATTTACGTACGTATTTTGGGAGGGGGAGGAGGGAGGAGGAGGAAGAAGAAAAAAAAATACGACAGTTGACAGCCCTGGAATGAAAGGAAGGCGTGTAGAAAATTTCATCTCAATCGGATGGGCCGTTCGCGAGCGCATAAAGGACATACATAGATACATAAATACGGAGATTGCCTTTTATATATAAGACTAGCTGACCCGGCCCGGCTTCGCCCAGACTCTGGTGGGGAGCATCTCATTTAATTCATATAAGTAGTCATATAAGTTCTCGTTCCCGTTACCGACTATCCGTCTGTCTGTCGGTCTGTCTGTCTATCTGTCTGTCTGACCCGGCCCGTCTTCGCCCAGACCCTGATGGGGAGCATCTCATTTAATTCATATAAGTAGTCATATAAGTTCCCGTTCCGACTATCTATCTGTCTGTCTGTCTGACCCGGCCCGGCATCGCCCAACTCCTGGTGGGGAGCATCTCATTTAATTCATATAAGTAGTCATATAAGTTCCGGTTCCCGACTGTCTGTCTGTCTGTCTGTCTGTCTGTCTGTCTTTCTGTCTGTCGGTCTGTCTGTCTATCTATCTATCTGTCTGTCTGACCCGGCCCAGCCCCTGGTGGAGAGCATCTCATTTAAATTATATAAGTAGTCATATAAGATCCCGTTCCCGACTATCTGTCTGACTGTCTGTCTGTCTTGGGTAAATGTAGGAGGGAGGAGGAAGAGGGAGGTGGAGGAGGGAAGAGGAGGGAGGAGGAGGGAGGAGACAGGAGGAGTAGGGAGGAATAGGAGGGAGGAGGAGGGATTAGGAGGAGGAGGGAGGAGTAGGGTGGAGGAGGAGGCGAGGAGGAGGGAGGAGGAAGAGGGAGGAGGAGGGAGAAGGAGGGAGGAGGAGAACGCAGGAGGAGAAGGGAGCAGGAGGAGGAGAGGGAGGAGGAGGGAGAGGGAGGAGGAGGGAGGAGGAGGAGAGAGTAGGAGGAGGGAGGAGGCGCAGGGAGAAGGAAGAGGGAGGAGGAAGAGGGAGAAGGAGGAGGGAGAAGGAGGAAGGAGGGGGAGGAGGAGGAGGGAGAGGAGGAGGGAGGAGGAGGAGGGAGGAGGAGGTAGAGGGAGGAGGAGGAGGAGGGAGGAGGAGGGAGGAGGAGGAAGAGGAGGAGGAGGAATGTGAAGGGAGGAGGGGGGAGGAGGGAGGAGGCGGAGAGGGAGGAGGAGGAAGGAGGAGGGGGAGGAGGGAGGAAGAAGGAGGAGGAGGGAGGAGGAGGGAGGAAGAAGGAGGAGGAGGGAGGAGGAGTGATGAGGAGGAGGAGGAGGAGGAGGAGGGAGGAGGAGCGAGGAGGAGGAGGGAGGAGGGAGGAGGAGGAGGAAGAGGGAGGAGGAGGAATGTGAAGGGAGGAGGAGGGAGGAGGTAGAGGGAGGAGGAGGAGGAGGAGGAGTGAGGAGGAGGAGAGGGAGGAGGAGGAAGGAGGAGGGGGGAGGAGGGAGGAGGAGGAGGGAGGAAGAAGGAGGAGGGAGGAGAAGGAGGGATGAGGAGGAGGAGGGAGGAGGAGGAAGAGGGAGGAGGAGGAATGTGAAGGGAGGAGGAGGAGGTAGAGGGAGGAGGAGGAGGGAGGAGGAGGGAATAGGAGGAGGGAGGAGGAGGAAGAGGGAGGAGGAGGAATGTGAAGGGAGGAGGAGGGAGGAGGTAGAGGGGGGAGGAGGAGTGAGGAGGAGGAGAGGAGGAGGAGGAAGGAGGAGGGGGAGGAGGAGGAGGAGGGAGGAAGAAGGAGGAGGAGGGAGAAGGAGGGATAGGGAGGAGGGGGAGGGAAAGAGGAAGAGGGTAGGAGGAAGAGTGTAGAGGAGGAGGGAGGAGGTAGAGGGAGGAGGAGGAGGGAGGAAAAGGGAGGAGGGAGGAGGAGAGAGGAGGAGGAAGAGGGAGGAGGAGGAAGGAGGAGGAAGAAGGAGGAGGAAGGAGGAGGAAGAAGGAGGAGGAAGAGGGTAGGAGGATGGAGGAGGGAGAGGGAGGAAGAGGGAGGAGGAGGAAGAGGAAGGAGGAGGAAGATGGAGGAGGAGGATGGAGGAGGGAGAGGGAGGAGGGGAAGAGGAAGAGGGTAGAAGGAGGAGGGGAGAGGAGGAGAAGAAGGGAGAAGGAGGGAGGAGGAGAAGGAGGAGGAGGAGGAGGAGGGGAGAGGAGGAGGGAGGAGGCAGAGGGAGAAGAAGGAAGGAGGAGGAAGGAGGAGAGGAAGAGGAGAATGAGGAGGGGAGGAAGGATAAGGGAGGTGGAAGAGGAGGAGGAGGGAGGAGGAAAGAGGTAGGGGGAGGAGGAGGTAGAGGAGGAGGAGAGAAGGAAAGGGAGGAGGAAGAGGAGGAGAAGGGAGGAGGAGGGTGGAGGGAGGAGGAGGTAGGAGGAGAGGAGGAGGTAGGAGGAGGAAGAGGGAAGAGGGAGAAGAAGGGAGAAGGAGGAGGGAGGATGATGAGGGAGAAGGAGGCAGGAGGAGGAGGAGGGAGGCAGGAGGAGGAGGGATGAGGAGGGAGAGGGAGGAGGAGGGAAGATGAGGGAGGAGGGGGGAGGAGGCGGAGGGAGTAGGAGGGAGGAGGATGGAGGAGGAGGGGAGAGGAAGAGGGAGAAGGAGGAGGGAGGAGGGAGAGGGATGAGAGGGAGGAGGAAGAGGAGAAGGGTGGAGGAGGGAGGAGAAGAGAGGGGGAGAGAGTTCGCCATTCCGAATTCATACTCGTCTAGTTCCTTCCCTTCTACACGACTGTAGATAACTTCCTTACACATAAAAAGATGAATTGTTATTGATATTGCCGTGGCATGGAGGAATATCAGCAGCAGAGTTGATCCAAAAAACCAAAGACTGAGATCTACGGAGAGCCATGAACGCCTACGCCAGCCGGCACGGCACTTGATGATGATGATTGCCGTGTGACGATTCTGTGTAGTCACGTCATTTTCTTCCCTTTCCCTAGCGTTTTGGTTCGGGGATTCTTTCATCATCATCATCATATATTTACGTACGTATTTTGGGAGGGGGAGGAGGGAGGAGGAGGAAGAAGAAAAAAAAACTATGACAGTTGACAGCTCTGGAATGAAAGGAAGGCGTGTAGAAAATTTCATCTCAATCGGATGGGCCGTTCGCGAACAAATAAAGGACATACATATATACATACATACATATATACATACATACATATATACATACACTCTGTTTTATAGATATAGATGTGATCAGTAGTCTGCTTCCACATAAAGAAAAAATTTCTTTGGAAATGTTCTTTAGAGTTGAATACTCTATAGTACATAGATTATTTGCAGATTTTCTAAGCATAGATAGTGAGATAGTTTCACAATGCATAGAAGAGGTTTTAACATAGGAATTAGAAATTGTAAGTATGGAAATTTTTGACAGCGTGGTTCAGCATGGCCCTTAGTAGTAAAAATCAATCAGACTCTAGTTTACAAGAATTGTTGATTTATCATTTTAACCAATTCTTAATTAAACACAATGGTATATGCACCTTATCAAATTATATAAATAAATAATAATGTATATTTAACATTCCAATTTCTGCAGAGAATGACATATATTAGGGCTAAACTGCCATCCCCAAAGGGGAGGCTTAACGCGTCTCACTCCTTTGTCTTCACTGACCAAAATGGCTACTCAAAACCCTTTGTTTTAAAATTAGTCCCGGTCTTGGCCAGGTATTTGGTCAATCACCAGGCCAAGATTTAAACTAATGCCACATAAATTTGGCTGTGCCACGGTCAGTCTATCGCTGTTTTCTTTCCCCCAAAATATGTATTTAAACAGTAATCCCTAGGGCATGTGATATTTTTAAGGGCGTCAATGCTAGGAACGGGTAAGGGCGTTTCAATATACCACAAACATGTTTCTGTACGTATACTAATTTATTAACATGTTCCTGTATTTATACTAATGTATTAACATGTTCCTGTATTTATACTAATGTATTAAGATGTTCCTTATGTATACAAATGTATTAACATGTTCCTGTGTTGATACTAATGTATTAACATGTTCATGTTTGTATACTAATGCATTAACATGTTCCTGTATGTATACTAATGTATTAACATATTCCTGTATGTATACTAATGTATTAACATGTTTCTTTATGTATACTAATGTATTAACATGTTCCTGTATTTATACTAATGTATTAACATGTTCCTGTATGTATACTAATGTATGAACATGTTCCTGTATGTATACTAATGTATTAACATGTTCCTGTATGTATACTAATGTATTAACATGTTCCTTATGTATACAAATGTATTAACATGTTCCTGTATGTATACTAATTTATTAACATGTTTCTGTATATATATACTAATGTATTAACATGTTCATGTATGTATACTAATGTATTAACATGTTCCTGTATGTTCAGTCGTGTAACAGATTAGGCTGGGTACGGAAGGGTGACGTACTTAGGTCAGTGTAACCCAACCCGGCAAGTGGGTTAAAGAGAGTACAGGGTTAAGTAAGGAGCGCGTTAAAGTTGTTTTATGGGGGATGGGGGGGGGGGGGGGAGGGGACCGGTTGGTCAGCTAGCTTGTACTACAACTGGTGGAGAAAAGGAGTAAAATAGACAAACTGGGGTGTTTGATTGCACCGATTTGGGTGAGAATGGTTGTTTGTTTCGTGTTATGCCTGGCTGAG